>CM036251.1:8638787-9211287 GCA_020698575.1 Bostrychus sinensis
TACTAAAGTTGTCTTCTAGTAATAGTAGCAGTAATAGTTATAGTAGTAGGAGCAGTAACAGTAGTAGAGGTAGTGATAGTTAAAATAATTGTACTAGTAGTAATAGTAGTTTTTTTCTGTGCAGTTGCAAAAAAATTACTTTCAAAAGTACTTTCTACCCTGTGTAAGCATCTTTTTTAACCTGTGTGAAGTTGCCCCCCCCACATGATTGAAAATTAACAAAACTATATCAATTTGTTTGTGCACGTTTGTGCACGTTTGTGCACACCTAATGAGAATTTGTGCACAATTGTTTTTTTTTTTAAATAAACATTAATTTTTTCAGGCCAGCCCCCCCCACTCACCCCCCGTCCCTCCATTTTTGAAATATTAATTTATTTATTTTTTGACTCAGCCCCCCCATATTGTCCAAATCGCTCCAAAATGGTGTCATTCATTTGTGCATTGTTTGTGCACGCAAAATTAACGTTTGTGCTCCCTCCATTTTTGCTGTTGCTGTTGAAGTAGCAGGTGGAATAAACCAGGACTGGACTATCTATGTCTGTTATGACAGGATTCGATTCATTTTTATTTATTTTTTTGCCAAGGGATGTCGACATACAAGGTACATTTTCCAATCATTTGTCTGTTGTTTGGAGTTCCTGATTGTTGTCAAACTCAGCCAGCTACACGTCTGCTAGCACACAGCTCGCCTGTACAGTTACCAGTATACAATTTAAACGTGAGCTTTACTATAAAGCCTCACATTTTGTGTCAGCAGGACATAAACGAGGAGTTAAGCACGTCCTTCTGCAGATTAAGTCGTTTAATTACCTTCTCATTAGTTACACATTTTGTTGGGTTAGCCTACTTGCAATATAGATGGGGCTGCATAAAAGCAAATTAATTATTAATATTTCAAAAATGGTGGGTGCACAAACGTTAATTTTGCGTGCACAAACAATGCACAAACAAATGACACCCTTTTGGAGCGATTTGGACGATATGGGGGGGCTGAGGAGGGGGGCTGGCCTGAAAAAAAGAATGTTTTTTTTCTAAAACACCAATTGTGCACAAATTCTCATTTTGTGTGCACAAACGTGCACAAACAAATTGACAGTTTTGTTAATTTTCAATCATGTGGGGGGGCAACTTCACACAGGTCTTTTTTTAAACTTTTACTGAAGTAATAATTTTGTCAACTACTTTTACTTCTTTATGAGTAGTCTTATTTTGAAGTACTTTTACTTAAGTACAAATTTTGAGTTTGTCTACCACCTCTACCCGAATGCCATTAAAATAATCTTAAAAGGGACGCCTTGGTGGTTCATGTGGTAGAGTTTAGAATTTCTGCCCGAGTCCAATCTGAACACGACCCGAGCTAAGAATTTCCTGCTGTATCCTCAGTTCATGTTCTCCTTTCTCTCATCTTGTTTCCTGTCTTTATCAAATAAAGGTTAACAATCCCCCATTAAAAAAAGGCATTTTAAAAGTTGTATATTTTAGCTGTAAAACCCTAGATGTACTGTGTTATTTAGTATTAATGATTTTTTTTCTGTGCGTGTGCAGCGTACTCGATCCAGGGGCAGAACGTGCAGATCATCAGCCCCTCCAGTGAGTCCCATCAGCAGGTGGTGGCGGTGGGGCAGCCGCTGTCCGCTCAGCCTCAGGGCACTGTGGTGGTGAGAGTGCACTTACTTTATTTTTAATAGTTTACTTTAAGGGATTTAGTTCAAAATTTCATTTGTATTTACACTGTCACAACAGCAAGCAAACAATAGGGCACCCAGACCCCAACCAACCAACCCCTGTCCTTAGACCAGGGGTTGGGTCCAAACTATGACCCAGGGGCCAATGCAGCCCACATTATTTTTTGTTGGCTCTCAGGCTTCATTCTCAATTGGCCCAAGTTGCAACAGGTAAAATTCCCATCACAAGGTAAAATGCTTCATATTTTTGTAAGGTGGACCTGGCATAAAGGTAGAAAAAAATGACAAATTGTGATTGGGGCATTAAAAAAAAAAAAAACTATCCATACTATGTGCCAGATAAATGTGGGGCGATCCCTGAAGTTTAAAGAGCAGTCAAATTGGACGTAGGTTGTTGAAATACGTCACCTTTAATGGGTGGCCCCTTTCCATGTATATTCTTCAGTATTTGGCCCTCAGTAAAAATAGTTTGGACAAAATAAGTTCAAGCACATTGTAAGGTATAATATAGTTTTAATGTTAATCTCATTTGCCTAAATACTGTATGAGTCAAACTGAGAGATTTTAAGTAAATGTGTCATAAAGATTGTAGTAAAATAACTTCCTGAAATGACTTTGCCCGCTATTGGTAACATCCAGTTTAAGAAAAGCAGGTGGGAAAAAGTAATGTACGTTTTTTTTTTTTTTTTTTTTTTTTTTTTTCCACTTTGAGAAAAAGCCATATCTCAAAATTGGAGTTATGATGACACTAATACAACACAATATTAAATTTGTGACTGGCACAATACTGAGAATGGGGCTAATTCAGTGCAGTCTGCAGGCAGGTATGCAGACAGCAGAACAAAAGAGAACCTTATTTATCTCAACAAATTTCCAATAGTACACTAAATAAAACTTCTTTAGACCAGACAGCAAAGATAATCAAGTCCTAAATTATCTAAAAGAAAAAAAACAATTGAAATAATTAAGATTTTATTGTGGTCACTGTATTAAGTTATGATGGAATTATTCAAGGTGTCCTAAAACAAGATATAACCGAAGCCAGACAGTGCCCCGAGCAGTCAGAAGTTATATATTATGCATGTGTGACAGTCCCATACTGTGTCGCTGTCTTGACACTAACTAGGAATAATGAAGAGGTTTAGACAAGCAGAGGTGACAGCTGTAGTGTCAAAAAAAATGCTATAACTCAGTGCCTCTCGCTTTCTCTCTTTCTTAGCTGACTGCCAAGAACATCCAGTGTATGCGAACTCTGCTGAACTTGGCCCACTGCCACGGAGCTGTTTTGGGCACCTCCTGGCAGCTCGTACTCGCCACGCTACAGGTACTACTACTTACTGCAACCTACACAGCACATAAAAATAACTACATCTTGCATAATTTTACCTCAGAGGTGGAAAATACTTGGGGCAGGGTACCATTAAACTAGGGCTGCACGATATGGAGAAAACATGCGATATTCGATAACTATGTTGAAATTTGCGATAACGATATTATTGCGATATTTTAAAACAGAGTCTACTTTTTGACCATAGTAAGTTAAATTCACTACATTTCACAAAAATGTAAGTTCCTGTATTTACAAGTCAAAACAGCGACAAAATCAAAACTTAACACAGACTAAACCAGGAATAAAACAAGGCTAAGCTGTGACTAAATTCATTAAATTACCACTAAAACTGGACTTTTTAAACATTTTTATTTAGTCACAACACATGTTCTTTTAAGGCTCTGGTGGAAAATGGAAAATTCTTCAGTGTAAATCTCTGTCAGATGGAAGACCACAGTGTTATTGCGATATATTTAGATTCTTGCGATACGGATATTGCATTTGCTGATATTGCGATAACGATAATTTTGCGATATACTGTGCAGCCCTACATTAAACGATACCTTTGTGGTATCAAAAGAAAAGTTACTATACTGCTGTTATCAAAAACATATTTTTTATTTCCATGTTTTATTAACTAATAGGAGCTTTAATGTTACTTTGCATTAATCAAATAAATAACACAGAATAAATCATACAAATTACTGGTTTTAACTTACAGCTGAGGGTTTTTTTATTCATTATAACTGTGTTTTATGGTTGTAGAAGATGAATTGGCACACCAGAGGTATCAGAAAAAAGAATCGTTTAGGTATCGGTATCAAAAAACAGGTATCGTTTAAGTACTGCTACCAAAAAAATCTGAATGGTACCCAGCCCTACAAATAAGTAACTAGAAGCATTTCGTCAAACCTTTTTCTCTTCTAAAATCTCTATATGAGTAAAGTATTTATACCTAGTTATGTTGTAATAGTAAAAGTAGCAATAGTAATAGTAGTAGTAGTAGTAGAAGAAGTCGTAGTTTTGTAATGATAGTAGAAGTAGCAGTGATAAGTTGTATTAGTAGCAGAACAGTTGACAGACTTCCTGTGGCCCAGGGCAAGAAGGCTTTACATGGGCCCATTATAATAGAAAATATGAGAAGAGGGCCCATTTTGAGGCCCAGGACAACAGACCCCACCTTGTTTTTACCTGTGAGGGTGTTGCATTTTTATTCACTTGTTTTAGTTGAGCTTCTCCCTTTTCTCTCTCAGCATTTAGTGTGGATTCTTGGGCTCAAACCAGCAGTGGGAGGTGCCTTAAAACCTGGGCGAGCTGTCGAGGGTCCAAGTACGGTAAGTTTTATTTATATATATATATATATATTTTTTTTTACCTTTGCTTGTTTTAATTTACTATTTGACATGAAGTTTTTTCTTGTATATAAGGAAAACTGATAGTATTAAAATGAGTATAATATTGTAATAGGAATAATCTGTTTTGGGAGCTCACATTAGTTAGTCTGCACCAACACTAAATTAATGGAGTGTTCGTTTAGGATTTTAACAGTTTCCCATCACAGGTTGAAGTGCTGTGCTTTTGTTTTCAGGTGCTGACGACTGCGGTGATGACAGATTTACCTGTGATTTCTAACATACTCTCCAGACTGTTCGAGAGCTCCCAGTATGTAGCACATATCTTACGTGACAAAAATGAGCTTTCCAATTGTACGTGTTTTAAAATTAGGCATGCAAATCTCCATACAACCCAGTAGTAGATGAAATAATTTCTTTCAAGCTGTTTTGGTCCTGATTTATCTCTGATTTCACTCCTATTTTAGTCCTGCTCTAGTTGAAGGTTAAATTTGTCATGTGGACTACTTCCTAGTCCTGGTTTAGCCTCAGTTAAGTTATAAATTCATGAATTCAGTTTGGCAGTGTGCTTTGAACAGTCCTTGTTTACTTAATCCTGGCTTTCGGTTCTGGGTTAGTCATGCTTTTGTTCTGGTTTAGGCTCATTTTAATCCTATAGACCATGTTTTGTCCTTAGCTGTTCAGACAATTTTCAGATTAGAACAAAAATGTATCCCTTGAGTTAGACATGGGTTAGTCCTGATTCATGTTTATGGATTATCTCCAGGAATTGTAGTAAAAATATGAATAATTTTAATATACTATAATAAGTCTTTGTGTTTGTTTTTGCCCCCTCTAGGTATCTTGATGACGTGTCTCTCCATCACCTGATCAACGCACTCTGTTCCCTTTCACTGGAAGCAATGGAAATGGCCTATGGAAACAATAAAGTAAGGTCCTTCGCTTTACTCTTCTATATTTACTATTTTTTGGGTGATCTTTTTAGCCAAACTTTCTTGTTCTTCTTCAGGAGCCATCTTTGTTTGCTGTGGCCAAACTGCTGGAGACAGGCCTAGTCAACATGGATCGTATTGAAATACTGTGGCGACCTCTGACGGGACATCTACTTGAGGTACAGATTTTGAAGTACAAATATGCTTCATTATTTTGTCATTATGTTATGTTTATGCTAGCATTAACATGTATGATAAATGTTGTGCCCTAAATGATTCTTTACACTTGTATTTTTGGACTTTTCTTCATATTTTCTCTCTTTATCTCCTCTCTCTTTCTCTCGCACCCCTGTCTGTTTTGCAGAAGGTAAGCGCAGATCTTCTTCATTCATAATCATCAGCTTTTCCTCTCTCTACAGCCTGTCCCGTGTTTGTTTAGCTTGAACCTGTTGGATTTCAAAGGTCTCTGAGTCTTAAGTGTATACAGCCAGCAACGCCTACTGCCTTTTGCTTTGCGCCAGTTTTTGATTCAGAATTTGTGCACTGTTTTATGAAGTGAAACTCTGAAAGAAGCAAAATCTAAAGCTCATTTGCAAGTCTGTGATTAGCTTTGAATTTGTGTCGCCTATGTGTCTTTCTGTTGTGCATATTCAAATTCAGTGCTTCTATAATCAAACATTGTAAACATATTTTAAATTATATAAGAAAGCATATAAATATCACACAGTATTTTAAGGTTTTATGGTAATGTGTGATGAGAGTATCTGCAAAAATGAAAGGAAAAGTGTACAAGACAATGGTAAGACAAGCATATGGTTTAAAGACAGTGGCTCTGAGGAAAAGACAGGAGACATATTTGAATTCATTTATTTGACAGGGACATGCACGACAATACACTGATCTACAATATATAGGCAAATGTTTTTGTGCCACGTTTTAGCAGAGCTGCTAACTTCCACTTGCAGTCCCTGAACAGGTCGATGTCACAATACATTTTGACATGAGGTTTATGTAAATTAAGAACGTGTTAGCTCAAAATCATTCATATTATGTCCACAAAAAACAACCACTCAAGCAAATTCTAAAAATAAATAAATAAATAAAAATACTCAGAGCTAACGATGTTGAGGTTTTGGAGATAAAATCCAAAATCGATAGTGAATAAATGGAGGATGCTGAGGTTAGAGCTGGAGACCTAGAGCAAGACCAAAGAGAGATTTGTGGATGTAGTGAAAGAGGACATGAAGTAGGGCTGCACAATATGGAGAAAACATGCGATATTCGATAACTATGCTGAAAATTGTGATAACGATATAATTGCGATATTTAAAAATAGAGCCTACTTTTCGAACATAGTAAGTTAAACTCACTACAGTTCACAAAAATGTAAGGTTCTGGTTCTTCAGTGTAAATCTCTGTCAGATGGAAGACCACAGCATTATTGCGATATATTTAGATTCTTGCGATACAGATATTGTGTTTGCTGATATTGCGATAACGATAATTTTGCAATATATCGTGCAGCCCTAACATGAAGTTAGTTGGTGTGCGATAAGAGGATGCAGAGGATTTGCCTAAATAGAGGGAGGTGGAGAAAATGTTGTGTTGACCCCTTTAAAGGTTGAAGAAAGGAACAAAGAAGGTGTTAAAACATATGATTATAGACATGCATACATCTGCTGGGATTTAAGTAGCTTTGCATTGGATTACCTCTCAGGATTTGGCCTGCCTGGTGCCTCCACATGTATCCGTCCAAGCTCTTCTGATTACACTGTCTTTTGCAGCATCCTATTATCACTTTGACACCCATTTTTTCCTTGTATGCCTCTGATAATTTCACACACAACTCAAATGCTGGGAAACGCTGCTACGGAGATAAGATGAATCTTCACATCAGGCTTCACACTTAATATTATTGACTGTGTACTCATCGCTATCTTCTCTCTGTCTCTATTTGTCTATCTGTGCTTTGTCCTGCAGGTCTGCCAGCACCCAAACGCCCGGATGAGAGAGTGGGGAGCTGAAGCATTGACTTCGCTCATCAAAGCCGGTCTGGCCTACAAACATGACCCTCCTCTGCCCCAAAATCAGGTAGTTAGCAAAAGATCAGGCATAAAATTATGACCAGTGACAGGTGAAGTGAATAACACAGATTATCTCTTCATTATGGCACCTGTTAACTGGAAGGATATGGTACAGTGGTTCCCAGCCTTTTTGGTCTTACGTACCCCCAGGACCTGCTTTAGCTTTGGTTTGGACTTGGCTTAGTCTTGGTTTAGTCCTGGTTTATTCCTGGTTTAGACTCGGTTTAGACCTGATTTAAAAGACTTGGTTTGTTCCTAGTTTTGTTTTGGTTTATTGCTGGTTGAGTTCTAGTTTTTTTTTTTCTTGGTTGAGTTCTGGTTTTAGACCTCGTTTAGTCCTGGTTTAGACTCGGTTTAGACCTGGTTTGTTTCTAGTTTTGTCCTGGTTTAGTTCTGATTTTAGTCCTGGTTTAGTCCTGGTTTTAGACCTTGTTTAGTCCTGGTTTAGTACTTCTTTAGTGTTGCATTCCTTTGGTGTAGTTCTGGGTTAGTTCTGGTTTTGACCCGGCTTAGTCCTCTTTTAGTACTGATTTAGACCTTGTTTAGTCCTGGTTTAGACTGGGTTTAGACCTGGTTTGTTTCTAGTTTTGTCCTGGTTTAGTTCTGATTTTAGTCCTGGTTTAGTCCTGGTTTTAGACCTTGTTTAGTCCTGGTTTAGTACTTCTTTAGTGTTGCTTTCCTTTGGTGTAGTTCTGGATTAGTCCTGGTTTTGACCCGGCTTAGTCCTCTTTTAGTCCTGGTTTAGTCCTGGTTTGGATGTGTCTTAGTCCTGGTTTAGACTGGGTTTAGACTTGATTTAAAAGACCTGGTTTAGACTTGGTTTTTTCATAGTTTTGTCCTGGTTTATTCCTGGTTTAGTTCTAGTTTTAGACCTTGTTTAATCTTGGTTTAGTACTTCTTTAGTGTTGCATTCCTTTGGTGTAGTTCTGGGTTATTCCTGGTTTTTACCCGGCTTAGTCCTCTTTTAGACCTGGGTTGTTCCTAGTTTTGACCTGGTTTAGTTCTGATTTTAGACCTGGTTTAGTCCTGGTTTTAGACCTGTTTTAGACCTGGTTTAGTACTTCTTGAGTGTTGCATTACTTCAGTGTAGTTCTGGATTAGTCCTGGTCTTGACCCGGCTTAGTCCTCTTTTTGTCCTGGTTTAGTCCTGGTTTGGATGCAGCTTAGTTCTGGTTTAGACTGGGTTTAGACCTGGTTTAAAAGACCTGGTTTAGAACTGGTTTGTGTCTAGTTTTGTCCTGGTTTATTCCTGGTTTAGTTCTAGTTTTAGACCAGTTTTTTCTATTGGTGGAGTTCTGATTTTAGACCTGGTTCAGTCCTACTTTAGTGTTGCATTCTCTTGATTTAGGTTAATTTCAGTCTTTCAAAGCCAAATATATAAATGCACTACAAATGATCATATAACCATGTACCCAGATCGTACCCCCTGCATAGTGCTCGCGCTTCCCCTAAGGGTCCGTGCCCCTGGCTGGAAACCACTGATATATTAGGCAGCAAGTGAGCATTTTTGTCCTCAAAGTTGATGTGTTAGAAGCAAGAAAAATAGTCCAGTAAAGGTCAAATTGTGATGGCTACAGACGACTGGGTCAAAGCATCTACAAAATTGCAGCTCTTGTTAGATATTCCCAGTCTGCAGAAGGTCAGTATCTATCAATATTGGTACAAGGAAAGAACAGTAGTGAACCGGTGACAGGCGATGAATGTGGGGAGCGAAGGCCTGTGTGGTGACTGGTGTTTTATTATCTGGTTAAGAATTTTTTTATTGCCTTTCTTTTTATGGCTGGTATTTCATTTATATGTTTGATTGTACCATTGGTATTAAATAAATCTATTCCAGTGTTGCAAAGCTTTTGATAAATGGAAAATGTCTGCCTAGTGTTTAAAATGTAACATAAATACCACAGTTGCTTTCGAGAGTTTGTGACCCTCACCTCAGACAGATAAAGAAAATGGTGTAATCTTTATCTAAAAGAGAAGAGAATGAATTGCATGAAACCGCAAAGAGCAGCTCAGAGCCAAAGCTACAAGCCACTATAAACTAAATAAATGTGCTTTCTGTCTTTTTTTATAACCAGCGGCTGCAGCTCCTGCTCCTGAACCCTCTGAAGGAGTTGTCCAATGTGCTGCATGCAGACATCAGGCAGAAACAGCTCGAGAGTGTCCTGCAGATCTTACAGAGTCAAGGGGACGGACTGGGACCTGGCTGGCCTCTGGTCCTGGGTGTCATAGGAGCCATTCGCAATGATCAGGGGTGAGAAGAAGGAAGATCCATCACTCAAATATATTTCAATTTGTAAATAAATGCATTCGAATTGATGGTTTATTGATTGATTTAATTTTTCTCTCTAGGGAGTCTTTAATCCGAACAGCCTTCCAGTGCCTGCAGTTGGTGGTGACAGACTTTTTACCCACGATGCCTTGCACTTGCCTCCAGATTGTAGTTGATGTAGCTGGGAGTTTCGGCCTCCAGAACCAAGAGCTCAACATCAGCCTGACCTCCATTGGCCTTCTGGTGAGAAAAGATAACGTTTTTGTCTCAAAATTATACGTTTCCTTTGCTGGCCACCGTCCGAAAGCATGCATGTGTTAGGTGAATTAAATTGCCCTTAACCTGTGCGACTAACTGACTTTTGTTCAGCTTGATACAGTGTTAAAAAAGATACTGTTGCTTCACCTTCAGTCGGTTATGTCAACTGCTTTAGGTGAAATATTTATTTGCGCTGAATGATTTGTTGGTATGAGGATATGGATTTATATGAAGGTCAAACAGGTCTTTACTTGCAGAACAAATGCAAAATACATGTAGGTGTGAAATATGCAACCACACCACCATGTAGTCCATATTATTTTAATGCTACAAGTTGTGCAGAGTGCAACTTTTCTGTAGCTTTAAAATATCAAATAACATCTTCTAGTTTATATTATTTTAATGCTACAACTTGTGGGGTGTACCTGCTCATCTTCAGTTTTTAAAATGTTCGGGCTTTTTAAAAGGTTTGCGCACATGCTAAATGAATAAGATGCGCTTAAGTTAGTGCAAAATCCTGGCGCACCCTTAAATATGGCTTTTACAAAATGATGTTTATCTTGTTTATCTCGCTTTAACTGGATGAGCTTTGGCACACACTTTGTCTGCTTAAACTGAAATTTTGTTGCATTTCCTGATACAGAGCAGGATACTGTTAAAGTGTAGCATTAATCACAGAGTCTAACTAACCGGTATCTTACTCATCCTCCTTTCTATTTGCTGCAGCTGATTGACAGGCTGCACTGGATCGGTTGGACTTAGACAAATGTTCAGTTACCATTTATATACTAGCAATTATTTGCCAGTCAGTCACATGCAACACGCCCACAGATAGCATATGCTGCTTTTTAAACTGCACAAGCAATTTAGCACTCGTCTTAGCAAACAACTGGACATGGATTACCACTTTGTTTTGCAACATTTGATCTGAACAGTTTGTGGCTCTGACATTTCATCCCTGCCCTTGATCTGAGCACATGCAAAACCCCATATTGATCTGTGGTTTTCTCCAGGAGTGTGCCTGTTCCTGTGAGATTTCTTTATGGTAACACAATATCCAAACCGCCAGAAGCATTTTACCAACTCACTTCTTCAATTCTTGTCACTGTTCCCCACTTCCTCTTCGCTTTGCTTTCCTTTAGTGGAATATTTCAGACTACTTCTTCCAGAGGGGAGAGGTGATCACGCAGGAGCTGGAGCGAGAGGAGGAGGCTCTACAGAAGCAGGCCCGGGAGAGAGGAGAGACCCTGAACCGGCCCTTCCACCCCGCGCCTCCCTTTGACTGCCTGTGGCTCTGTCTCTACGCTAAACTGGGAGAGCTGTGCGTCGACCCGCGGCCTGCTGTTCGCAAAAGTGCAGGCCAGACGCTGTTCTCCACGATTGCGGCTCACGGGACACTTCTGCAGCAGCCAACGTGGCATATTGTGGTCTGGAAGGTAACTTAGTAAAATCATGGATACAACGGTTCTTTCTTTTTATTTAGAAAGACAAGATACCCCAGCCTTTTTTTATTTGTTATAGGTTTACTTTGCACTTTAAGCCCATCCTACTCTGTGTTACATAAATGTATACTAAACAATCTGAAAAGTTATTAAAAAGGGATTCAATTTGTTGGTGTTAGAAAAGACTTTATAATTATAATTGTTATATTTTACAGGCAGAAAATCTATAATTTGTTCATCTAGGTCTTACATTTTTAAACTGCAAAATAATCTTAGAAAATTAGTAAATGGCAAATGTTGACTTTTATTATGCTCAAATAATATAAGTAATCCATTTATGACTAATTGAGGTATTACTATTATTAATCTATAAACAAAAACAAAAAAAATCCATTAAGATTAGTAGTTTCTGTCTATTGTAATAAAATAAAAATAAAAGCAAGGTCCGGGTACAGCCAGAACAACAAGTTTTTGCTTAAAATTTGAATACTTGGCTATTAATTATAGAAAAATGTTGTTTTTTGTGGCAAGTGTTAGCAAACACATTACATCTTCCAACTATGTAGATATAAACACCTAATTTATAATTTCTAAATGGCCTGATAAGTTAACTTGCATAAACTTCAACACTCCAACACAAAAACACCAGATTGAGGTTGATTCAGCCAATAAAAGATATTTTTATGCATCGCACATAACATGTTACTTCATATAGCCGTTATTGAATGGCTGTGAAGGTGGTTGGTGCTTATTAATTATTAACCATGAACTATTGAGTCCTGTGGGAAACATTTAAATTCTATCATGAGTGGCATTAAAATGTCTTGCCTGGAAAACCCTGGAGGTTGCCTGCTAAATGTGATGTGTGTGAATGTAACATTGGTCTCCTCACCAGGTACTGTTCCAACTGCTGAATTGTGTGCGAACGTCGTCGACCACAGCAGATAAAGAGAAGATTGAGTCTGGGGGCGGGAACATCCTGATCCACCACTCACGGGACACCGCGGAGAAACAGTGGGCAGAGACTTGGGTGCTGACTCTCGCCGGTGTGGCACGCATTTTTAACACAAGACGGTATCTTCTCCAACAGCTGGGTAAGTCCTGTTCAATATAACTTATAGATTATTCAAAATTTGATACTCACAGCTTTATAATCATGTTTAAACTAAATTCTGTTAGTCTGGGCAGCCACACTATCTTTTCTTTGTATAAAACCACACTATTATTCTCTTTTAGTTGTCCCATTTCAGTTGTATTTACAGGGGACGGTACAAAAAGTCATAGATGAAACTACAGTACCTCTTAATGCAACTGGTTACTACAAGGTGCAGTAGCAGCATAAACAGTACAAACTACCTCAGGGCCGAAGCATTTTGAAAAACCTACAGCTAACTGGAGAAACAAAGCAAAGGTTAAATCAAAGGTTTAACCAGGATATCCTGAAGGTATAAGCATTAAATAGATATCACATTAGATGGTGTCAAAATCAAGGATTTTGGGGCACATACTATACATTGTTTATCTAGGTCTTTAGTTTTAAATTACTTGCCTTTAAAAATATTGCAGATAATATGTACATGATATAGTGAATATATGCCACCAAACTAGCAGACATTACTCTATAAGTCCTATTAGAAGTAACGTTAATATATGGATTTACCACAATGCTTGTATTTTACATGTGAACAAAATTTATTTGAATAATACTTAGTAGTAGTTTGTTCAACCGTAAAGTCTTGGTCGACAAATTTTTATTGGTTGATTAGTGGCATGAACTCATCAACAATGCTGTTCTAATACTTGGCAACCTTTATTGTTTCATTTTTGTTAAGATTTTTAGATCACAGTATATTTTTACAGCCATCTTTTCAAAATCTTGTATCACCTAATTAAGGTAAAGTCACTTGTTTGTGTAAGACTCTGTTAGGTCCTCTCACATATCCTTGGTTGATTTTGGTTGATTCATCTCTGCGCTGGGCATACCTTCAGTCGACTAACTATTACTTTGATCAAATACAGCCCTAGTAATTAATCACTGAAATTTTGGCTTGGAATAAATAGATAATGTTTCCTTTTCTGTAACTGTGGGTGTGAATTTGGCAGTAAGTCAGTCACGAGTGGCCTTTAAAATGTCTTAAAACATCTTGAATTTCACCTGGAAAACCCTGGGGTGCCCTGTTTATCTGATGTTCAGGTTTTGTAATAATAATGATTGTACCAAAAAGAGAAACCCATTTGTCTGTAGTGAGACTTTGACTCATATTTTTTGATTGTGTTTCTGCGCAGGTGATTTCTTCGAGGCCTGGGAGGTGCTTCTGACCCACATTCAGTCGGCTGCTCTCAGTAAAAACAACGAGGTCTCTTTGGCTGCACTCAAGAGCTTTCAGGAGATCCTCCAGATTGTTACTCCTGCTAAAGACTCTGACAAACCCGGGGACGCGCTCGCTGCCATGGGCGTCCCGGCAGTCCTCATAGACCCCCTCACGGCCTCCGGTCCCGGCAGACCTTTAGTGCGATCGGACTCTTTAGTGGAGCGTCTCACGCGGTACAACGGCGCCGAGCTGCAGGCCCCTCCCCCCGGCGAGGACTCGGCCTTAGAGGACTCTGCTCTGTGGTGGTCGGCCTGGAACACGTGGTACAGGACGGGAACCGAAAGTACTAGGCCACCCACCGGACCAACCGAGAAACTGTCTTTCATCCCGAGCCAGCCCTACCTGACGGCGCTAATCCAGATTTTCCCAGCGCTTTACCAGCACATCAAGGCGAATTTCAGCATGGAGGACCTGAAGAAGCTCGGGGTCATCCTGCACGGGGCGGTGTCCGTGCCCATCAGCAGCGACGCCTCTCCCTTCATACTCCCCTCCTACACTGAGGCGGTGCTCACCAGTTTACAGGAGGCTGTGCTGACTGCTCTGGACGTCCTGCAGAAGGTTGGCACTCAAATCAAACATACTTCATATTTTATAATGAATCTGCCATTGATGTTTACAGCTTTTAAAATAAGTATTAAACACTGCTGTATGTCCAATATATTTAGCATGGAGCTACATACAATCTAGTAAAACATTTATCAGAACCTAACAATGAAAAAAATCAGTTCAGAAATTACCTTCTCAAAGTCACGCCTGAAACCAGTTGAAAAGGTGTTAAAATGTGTGCTTAAAGGGGCTATATTATGGAAAATAAACTTTTTTGGAGCTTCCTACTATGTTATAATGTCATCAGAAACATACTTGGAGTTATGTTTTGCTTCATTCACGTATGTTTCAGTAATTCTGTATTATCTGGCACTGTCATTCTGAGGCCTCACAAATACTCAGTTGCACGAACTTCCGCCTCTCCCACGAAGCCCCGCCCACTCCGGAAAGCACTGACCAATCAACAAGCCCTCTACATCCAGACTGCTCTCATTCATTTATCCAAAAAATGTGTACACCTCTGTTTCCACTGATTCCTCACAGTCATTTTTCATTTTATAGTAAAATGGCATCATACTCACAACATATTTACCTGTTTTTTGATGGCAGTAGTATTTAATGGAAATGATCTCTTTTAGTCAGATAATGTTAAAAAGGTAAATAAAAACATAATATAGCCCCTTTAAATAACCCCCCCCCCCCAAAAAAAAAAAAAAAAACAACAAACAAATAAATCGATCAATTGGCTAAAAAGTCATACAAGAAAAAAATATTTCAAATAATTTGTTAATAATTTGTTTTGCTTGATGGCAAGGACCACACACTAATATACAGGATACTGTGAAACTGTAACTCTTTTACATAGGCTGCCATTTGTTTGGATGTCAAAATGTTCCAGGTTCTTATACATTAAATTTGGGAACAGTAAGTCAGTGTAACACTCAGCTCTGTTCCTTGTCACTCTGTTCACAGGCACACAAAATGCACATAGCTCACACTCTTTGCTCATTATATTTTCACACACACAAATAAAACCTGGCTAATAGTTAAAAGCCTTTGTGAGAGGAATTTTAAAGCAGTGATACATATACTGATTACTCACCTTAAAGTTGCTTCCTTCTATTTGGCCCAGAAAGCAGCGTGTGTGTCTCTTTCTGGTAAAATTATGCAATAGTCAGCCAGCTCTGTGGAGGTTGTCAGCGGTGTTTGTTCCTGTCTCCCTCCCCTGCTGCAGGCCATCTGTGTGGGCCCCGAGAACCTGCAGGTCATGTACCCGGCCATCTTCGAACAGCTGCTGCTTTTCGTGGAGTTCTCCTGCAAGCCTCCACAGTACGGCAGGGTGGAGACCAAGCACGTGGCCAATGCCAAATACAACCAGGTGAGAGGAAGTGAAGGCATTTTAAACAATGGACTGATACTTTTTTTTGTCTTTGTTTCAAGTTTAAAACATTGCGTATTTCTGTTACAAGGGCTGCACAATATATATGGGTGGTTGACATTTGGAGGTGTAACACTTTTTTTTTGTCCTGTGGTGTGACACAACTTTGAAGTAAAATACAAAAAATAGTAAACAGTAATTTCAAAAATATAAATCAATTTAGCCATTTTTAATTCTGTTGTGCTAACTTAATACATATATCCCTGTCCCATCCTAAAAAATGATTTTTAACATTCAGAATTTTATTTTGTGAAAACTACAGCTGCGGGACACCAAACAGACACACGATAACAGTTTTTGAGAAAGATTTTACTAAAATTAATAATAAATTAATAATATAACACGGTTCTTTAGACCTTTAGCTCACAGCCTTAACTCCAGAGTCTGTCTGATCTATAAATGACACCACAGGACACCATTTGATTCTGATTTCAAGATTAAACTGATTTAAATTTTTATTGTAGGATTCAGGTGCAGTTAAAAATGTTGTTTTAGTAAAGTAAAAATATTTGACCTTATTCCAAAAACGTTAGGAACTGTCCCTGACACTAGTGACTTTTTTTGGAAATTTTTATATTCTGTATTTTAAAAATGTTACAGTCACACCGCAGGACTTTTTACAGGTTATTGTTACTTCTTTCTAAAATTATATGTACTGTGTAATATTCCATATTTTGTTGCTGATAGAATTTTGGAGGAAAAACATCATTTAACAAATCTTTTCTCTGCCAAAAAGGTGGCATCTTGTCAGGTACCCATATCTCAAATGTAGCCCACCAACAAAGCAGTACTATGTAGAGTTTGGACCTTAAAGTAATGTTTTTTAAATGAGTTAAGTGGTAGATCAGCTCTTATTGGGAGGAACTTCCCGACCCCTGAGCACTTCTTGTTATTCTCCTTTATCACTGTATAACTGAGGGAAGCAGGTAGGTCACTCTTCAAGCTAATGTTACTTTAAGTGGCTAATGTCCAGAGTGTGCCCTGCCTCAGGCCCTAAGTAGTCCTAAGTAGCTGGAATAACCTTTTTTATAAGTTGTCACATTACAATATTGTGTGCTTTTGTTAAGTAATTGCACAAAAATAGCCTTAAAATATACTGTAGTGTTACCAAACAAACATTGGTGGTTTAGACTCGGTCCATTTGTATATTTAGTAAAGTTATTTTTAGTCCTGTTTTAGAGCAGTTTCTAAGATTGATCCCCAAGCCTGGCTGCCAACATTTTCTGGAGTGGAGAATAAATGTCGTCCCTTTGTTTCTGTAAAGGTAAATTTATCTGAATGCGCCCTAATGAATAATTGAAGTGGAAAGCTGTCTGTCACTAACTGGCCATTGCCACAGTGTTCCCCGCCTCAGACCCCAGGTAGCTGTCAGAAACAGGCAGCAGTCGATCAATGAATGATTTACCCATTGCTTTGTTGAGTGGAAATTAGTTCAAAGGCTATTTCTTTCTATCTTCTAAATAAATTAAACTTGTATTTCTATATTCTAAGGGGCATTCAAATATCAATTTCAATCACTTACTGGATGGTTTTCTGATATTGTGCAGCCCTAAGTGTCCTTCACATTGGTATCTTATGAACCATTTTCAACATAGCCATCTTTGTTTTGGTTTGATTTTCATGAGACGCCACATCTACAGTGTATCTCCTCTATAGCAGCCAGTCACACGAGATTGACAGGCTCTGCTGAAAACTCATTAGTCGCCCCGAGCCGTCCTCCTCTCTCTTCATAACTCCCCTGCTTGTTTCTTTTGGCACAGCTCCAACAGATTCTTTCAAAATTTCTCAGTTCAAGCGTAGTTCATATTCATTTGGAAGCAACCTTTTTTTATTTCCAAGGAACTCTGATCTTGTGAGGGAGTGTTTTGAAGCCACTATTAATCCAGATTTCTTCTTATGAAAAGAGTATTTCAGAAGAAAGACTCTGTGGTAATAGTGGTTGTGATGTAACTCTTTATGTCTCAATATTAATATCAGCTTATTTAGAGTGGTTTCTCAAATTCATGGGTGCACAGTGGCAGAGTGGTTAGCACTCCTGTCGCTAGGCAAGGAGTTTGTGGGTTTAATTGTTTATTTAACCAGATAAAAGACCCATTGAGAACAAGATCTCTTTGGCAAGGGCAACCTGGCAGCAGCGTACGTCATTATAAATTATAACAACAAGTGTAACAAAGATCTGGGTTCAGTCCCCAGGCCAGACAACACACAATCTGCATGTTGTCTCTGTGTTATCCTGGCTTTTCCCCACTGTCTCCCACTGACTCGCATGTAGAGCAGGGTTTCTGCTGGGTCTTAAAAAGTCTTACATTTAAAAATCTGAATTTAAGGTCTTAAAAAGTCTTACATTTGCCGAGATGCAGAGTACTAAGTCTTAAAAATGTTTAACAGGTCTTAAATATGTCACGTACATTTGATGTAACTCCCTGCATACACAGCTTATTCTAAAACGCCCACTTAAAATTCTCAAAGGCGTATTATAGTTGCTGATACAAGAGCTTAGATTTTTTCTAACAAAATAACAACGGATAAAAAAAATACTTTGCAGCACTCAGTGTCCTCAGTAGTCATAATTAAACGACAACGGCTTTTTGTGCACAGCGGCCTTATGAAAAAGGTCTTAATTTTCTCAAACAATGGTCTTACAAAGGTCTAAAAAGTTTTAAATTCAACTTGTCAAGCCATGCAGAAACCCTAATAGATGAATTTGTGAATCTGAGTCGCCTATAGTGAATAAATGTGAAAGAGTGAATGGTTGTCTGTCAGAGCAAGTGTTGGCTGTGCAACTAACTGCCTTTTTTCGATGTAGTGCCCTGCCTCAGGCTCATAGTTGCTGTTGCAGTCTCTATCTTTGTGAAGTCTGCATGTCCTGTGTGTGTTACTGTTGCTTACTCCCACTGTCTAAAGACATGCATGTTTTATGTCAGGGTAGCCCCAAGAAGGCATTACAATTTGTTGTTGCCAAAATCAAGGCCTTAAAAGTATTAAATCCTATGGGCAGGTATTAAATTCAGTTCATCTAGGTCTTAAATTGTCAAATTGGGACGTCTAAGTCAAGTTTTCAGCGTTGTACTTGTCAAAAATAAATATATTTTTTAATTTTATCAATAGTGGTTTTATGAATATCTTAAAGTCACCCGCTCAAAGTGCTTTTATTGAGCACGTTTTTGAAAGCTAAGTCTACTGTTTATATGGGCTGTGTAATGTTGGAGCCATATTTGTTGCAAAAAATATCCCAACAATGCAGTAAATGCTATTACCACTGAAATGTATTATTCTGTTTTGAGATTTTTATTGCAGAACTCGACTTATAAAACCAATGAGTTTCAGAGAGTAATACTGATATTCTGTAGTGCACAATGTATACAGATTATTGTTCTTTTGCCGGCAATTTTAGCATTAAATCTTATTCTCAGTGGAATTAAAAATGTCTTAAATGTCACTATGAAAAACCTGGAGCTACCCTGTATGTGAATCTGTCCGTGTTTGTTATGGAGCTAGGATAAACTCCACCTCAGGCCCATAGCTGTCAGGATAGTCTAAAAAAAAAACCCTGAATGAATAAATGGTTACTATGATAAATTGGCCTCTACACTTACCAGACATCTGCAAAAGCAATACAATCAGACAATATTTTTAATTGTAATTTTCTCTCATTCTGTTTCTTGGGACACCTCACTGGATAACCTTTTTAGATCCAGCTGTTTGCACCGGTGAGTCCCCCCTCTCTCCTACAGCCCCATTTATAGCGGTAATAATCTGTGCTGAATTGTGCAAAGCTGCCTCCTGCGGTCTCTGAGTTTTTCACGCCGCACGGTTGGCTCTTGCCGTCTCATCTGCGTCTTCCACTTTTACCTCATTGTGCCCCTTTTTTTCCTTGCCTGCCACTAACTGGTGGTGTATGCCTTTTTGTGTGCACAGTCCCATTGCGTTTTCAGTTGATTTTTGGTTGTAATCACGCTGTGTGTGCACATGTGATCTTCTTCTGTTATTAGAGCTTAAAGACACACTTTGTAATCAAGACATTGTTACAACAACTGAAGTCTCGGTCATTGAACTCTGACATTTGTTGAGATATATGCAAAGAGTGTCTTTAAAACCTGCTTTTAATGTTTCTCTTATGAAGTTAAAGTCCGGTTTGCCTGAGTGACCTGAGTTTTTTCTTGTTCTTGCAGGCAGAGTGGGTTGCCTTAAACTATGTGCCCTTCGCTGAGCGCTCCCTGGAGGTAGTGGTGGACCTCTACCACAAAACGGCCTGCCACAAAGCGGTCATCAATGAGAAAGTTCTCCAGAATATTATAAAGGTATTTCAGACATAAGACTTAGACACACACAATGATTATAACATGCAGTGAAATAACACAGGGGGTGTTACTGTGTTACTGTGTGTTCTTTCTGGCTTCCTCCCAGCGTCTAAAGTCAGGCATGTCTCAAACTTTTCACAACAAGTAGCACCTGAGAATATTTGGCTGGAATAAAAAGAGCATAATCTTTCATGAGCTAAAATAAGCCTCACTAAATAAAGACAAAACAGGGACTAACCAGGGCTAAACCAGGACTAAACCAGGACTACAATAGCAAATAACCAGGACTAAACCAGGACTAATCTAGGACTAAACCAGGGATAATCTAAGACAAAACCGTGTCAAAATCAGGACTTCTCTTGTAATGATTTAGGACTAAACCTGGAATAATCTAAATCTAAACCAGGGATAATCCAGGACTAAATCGGGACTAATTTGGGACTAAACTGGATCAAAACCAGAGTAATCTAGAAATAATTTAGGGCTAAACCAGCACATAACCAGGAGTAAACCAAGACCAATCTAGGGGCATGTTCACACTTGCTGTGTTTGGTTTGCTTCAGTCAAACTCTAGTGTGCGTCCTGGGAAAGTCTGGTTTGTTTGAGCAGGTGTTGCAATCAGACTCAGGTGCGCACCAAACAGGTGAACTCTGGTTCTCCTGAAATCAGAGATCTCAGTGCGGTGCACTTTGAGCCCTGGCGCGCTCCTGGTGTGGTCCTGGTGAAGTGCGAACACAACGCGGATCAAACAGAGGTCTAACAGCAGGGAGTGGACTGTTTACCAAGGGCATAAAAACATACACATATCTGATCTGACTATTAGAAAAAAATGGAAATATACTGTAGCCTAAATAAAATGTATTTAAAAGGTTGCTAACATTAGCAAACAAATGTTAAAACACTGCTGAAACAACACAGATTTCATATTAATCACAGAGAGAGTCCACAGCTGTGTTCAGCCGATATCGCTGCTCTAAACTTAATACTTCATTAAATATAAATATAATATATTTAAACTGCGCCACGTGATATTATTGATATATTCAGCTGAAGAGGCAGACTTTTGACCAATAGATGAGCATAATTTCTTCTTTGCCAGTTTTTCTCAGTAAATACTGACGCACTGCCCCCTACAGGCCAGGTTTGTTACTGCTCTCTCAGGCAGTTCAGTTCGTTTGACAAAGCTCAGTGTGAACTCGAACCAGACCAATGACATCATCACACCGAGTGTGAACACACCCTAGGACTAAACCCTCTCTAGACCAGGACTACATCAGCACATAACCAGGACAAAACCAAGATCAATCAAAGACTAAACCGGGAATAATCTAAAACTAAACTGGGTCAAAACCATTACTGATCTAGGAATAATTTAGCACTAAACCAGCTCTAAACCAGGACTAAACCAGGACTAAACCAGGTCTAAAATGTACCTTCGAAGGAACTAAGCATGGTTTACTAAATCAGAGCTGCAAAAGAGTCTCGAGTACTACTAAAAGAAGCCTGAGTATCACAGCAGGAGAACCTCTGTTTGAGGTGAATTGTTTAATCTAACCTCCCACTAATGAATGGATGAATGTGAGAGTGGATGTCGTCAGTGTGTGTCAGCTTTGCGATTAACTGGCTTTTGTCCAGGATGTGCCCCGCCTAAGGCCCATAGTTGCTGCGGTAGCCTCCAGCCGCCCACGTCCCCGAACATGAATCACCAGAAGAAGATGAATGATTAAATGACTCACATGGGAGCTTGTGTCACAGATAATGGGCTGTTTCTTCTCCTGCATCTCTTCTCTCTATGCACCGAGGAGCAATTTAACCCTTCGGCAATCTTTGTTAATGATGTCATACCAGGTGTTGTCATTAGCCACGGTAAAAATGCTAATTATTGTAAATACATATGAAGTAAGTTATACATGAACGCAGCAGTTTGTTACAGAAATGTGCCAAGTCGATAATGCACTTTGAAGTTTGTCTTTTGTCATTACCTTGTAATTAGTGAACTATAAATGTCATTCTCGTAAGTCATGCCTCCCTCTGTTTTCCCTTTACATCCGAGCGTGAAATCACTTTTGGCAAAGGAACGCTGCTCAAAATATTAAACTTGTGTTATATAATGTAGCAGATGTGAAGCGCTGCGTTTGCCAACCATTTTATGAACGTGTAATATGATTCATGAACTCAAATCCTCGTCTCGTAAAATCCGGCACTTAATCTTCAATATTGTCCTGTTTTGACACCTGCGTTTAATTGCCGTTTTCCCAGGACGTCGGAGAAAAAAGAGAGTCCAAGAAAGTATGCTGAACATTTCGTTTGGGACAGATGGTGTTCTCCAGATTTTTATAAAGAAAAGAAATGAAAAGATTGACCTCTGGGACACCAGCTGCCTCCGACAAAAGAAAATCCTTTGAATCTTCTGAGTGTCCCAAATTCAAGTTGAAAAGATAAAATATGTTGTGAAAAAGTGCCTTTGCAGAAATTACTATATTTTAAGTCTTTACATATACAGAACGCACAAACTGTAGAGCTCTGAAACCAGGATTAATATAAGACTAAACCATGCCTAAACCAGGACTAAACCATGCCTAAACCAGGACTAAACCAGGACTAAACCAGGACTAAACCGAGACCTATCTAGGACCAAAACAGGTCTAAACCAGGAATAATCTAGGACAAAACCAGGGCCAATGTAGGACCTGAAAAATGTATTGTGTCAAATTTACTTAAGTACAAGTATTTTTGAGAGTACAAAATATGTTACCACTACTAATACTGATAAAACTACTGCTACTACTTCCATTACTAATACTATTATTTCTGCTACTTCTACTACTATACCTACTGCTGCTTTTACTACTGCTATTTCTGCTGCTGTACTACCCACTGACTTTAAAAATTAACTTGACTAAACATTTTTACCCAAGAAATGTCTTTAAGTAAAAGTGTGTTACATAAAATGTACTCTAAGTACATGTTCTTAATAAATAAATCATCTTAGTAATGATATTTAGTTACTTCAACCTCTGGTCATATAGGATTACCTTTCTTTGATTTGTATTTTACACTGTAATCTCATTTTTTATTTGTCCTTTCTCTCTCTCCCTCAGACACTACGAATGCCTCTGGGTTTGAAGTACGCCTGTCCGTCAGAAAGCACCTGGAAGCTGGCGGTTTCGTCTCTGCTCAAGGTGCTCTCCATTGGACTCCCTGTGGCCCGGCAGCACGCCTCCTCTGGGAAGTTTGACACGATGTGGCCTGAACTGGCTAATGCCTTTGAAGACTTTCTTTTTACCAAAAGGTACAGATCTGAAATGATTCATGGCTGAGTGTAGGTGTTAAATGTTTTAAGAGCTCCACAAAGACTAAGGCGACTTTTTTGTTTTTGTTCCATTTTGTCCTCACAGCACACCTCCAGATAACCTGTCCATTCAGGAGTTTCAGAAGAATGAAGCCATTGACGTAGAGGTACGGCTTTAAACTGGTCTTAACATTATGACCTCCTAATACACAACAAACTGTGATACATTATGCATGCACTTCCCCATCAGAACCAGTAAGTGGAAATGTGTAACTTCTCAGCACTGATCAGTGATAAAACATGGACTTTGATCGACAATCATTTTATGTCCTTGCAAAGAAAGGTCTGACCTTACTCCGACAGAGTAACAGCAGGACTTAAACAGTCAGACCCCGAGCATTGGGGTTGTGTGTTGTCTAAGCATGGTTTACAGTACAGTGTATACATTTCAAAGGAAGAAAGGAAGGAAAGGTACAGTGGGTGGGGTGGGGTGAACTTCCTCATAACATGTACTGTATGTGCTAATTTAATTCACACCTCAGAACAGAGAAACACTTTCCAAGAGTTTCACATAACGCAAAAAACAGATGCCTAAAATTAACATATCACAAGAACTTTATAAGTTGGGTAATTTATAAAATTTCCATCAAAAGCTTCTTCCGCAGTTTGAGCTACAGTAGCTCATCTGTTGTATCCGACCACATGGGCCAGCTCAGCTCCCAGCATGCATCACCAGTTCACCACTGTTCCTTCCTTGGACCACTTTTGATAGATACTGACCTCTGCAGACTGGGAACAGGCCACAAGAGCTGCAGGTTTGGAGAAGACCCAGTTGTCTAAAGCCATCACAGTTTGGCCTCTGTCAAACTCACTCAAATCCTTACACTTGTCCATTTTTCGTGCTCCATCTTTGAGGAGAAAATGTTCACTTGCAGCTTAATATATCCCACCCACAAACAGGTGCCATGATAATCTCTGTTATTTTCTTCATAATGTTATACCTGACCAGTGTATAGTGATACGGCTGTAACTTTTGTGACAGTTGCCTATGTAAATGTCTTGTTTCATTTCATTCTAGGTAGTCCAGCTGATCAGCACAGAGATTTTACCGTTTGCCAATTTCATCCCCAAAGACTTTGTTGGTCAGATCATGGCTATGCTCAATAAAGGATCCATACACTCCCAGTCTCCTTCATTTACAGGTAACAGAGGCACTTAGTTCAAGAAAAAGACTGCTTCATATCATAGTGTGCAGCAATAATGTTACGGTGGCAATGTCAAGTCGTGTTAGCTCACTATCTGCTAAGTGTATATGTTTTTCTCCGAGCAGAAGCTGAGATCGATGTCCGGATGAGGGAGGAGTTTTCTAAGGTCTGCTTCGAGACGCTGCTGCAGTTTTCCTTCAGCAACAAAGTGTCCACACCTCAGGAGGGCTACATCTCCCGAATGGCCCTCTCTGTGCTCCTCAAGAGGTCCCAGGACGTCCTCCGAAGATACGTAGAGGACGAGAGGCTGAGCGGGCGCTGCCCCCTGCCCAGGTACATATACTAATAACCTAATGTACTAAAGTTCACCCCCAAGTATGGCCCACAATGTGTAGCAGATACCTCAAAGACATGCATGCACAGTGAAGCCCGAAATAATTCATACCCCTGACTTAAAGTTACTTTCATTCAACCAGCAAGGTTTTTTTTTTACCAGAAATGACACAGGAAAAAAATATTTCTCAGCTTTACATTTGAACAAAAAGTGGCATGTTGGTAGAATGAAAGTAACTTTAAGTCAGAATTTGCCAGGGGTATGAATCATTTCAGGCTTCACTGTATAAGCGAACTGGTGAATCTGAATTGCCCTTAGTGAATGAATGTAAGAGTGAATGGCTGACTGTCAGTGCATGCCCTATGACATTTCCTGGGTGTAACCTGCCTCGTGCCCAGAGTTTCTGGGATGGGCTCCAACCGCCAACATTAAGCGAAAGAATACAATCAATTAACTAAAACTGTTCTACTATTCTACTCCCCTACTCTGCTAAATTTACTTTCCTGAGCTTTGAACCAGGTTATAATGCTGTTTCCACCTCTAAAACATACTTCACTCATGCATGTTTGAGTAATCGTGTATGCTGAACCGTCCTCTCTGAAGATCTAAAAACGATTGGTCTCACGGCTCTACATAGACTCCTGTGTGTTTCTAAAGCCCATACACCGTCACCGCACTCATTCTGATCATTTCAGCGCTTAAACTGCCGCCACTACGAAGTATTTTATCTATCAGTTAGTAAAATAACCATTTTATGCTCTGTCTGATCCCACCTAACCCTGACCCATTGGGTTTCTACTCAGTCAAAGTAACAGCTCCCAAAAGAAGCCATTTTCTAAACATAGAGTGAAGCCTGAAATTCTTCATACCCCTGGCAAATTCTGACTTAAAGTTACTTTCATTCAACCAACATGCCACTTTTTGTTCAAATGTAAAAAATAAAGCTGAGAAATATTTTTTTCCACAGTGATACCTCTTGTACATCGTCTTATTATCTTTTGGGAGAAGCCTGTGTCATTTCCGGTAAAAAAAAACAACTTGCTGGTTGAATAAAAGTAACTTTAAGTCAGAATTTGCCAGGGGTATGAATAATTTCGGGTTCACTGTACACATTATTTGAAGTGATAAAATGTAAAATACTAATGCAAAGGTGTCCAAAGCTATTATGGTGGAGTGTTACCTTTAAAATCAGGTGTGAATGGTTTTCTGTCAGTGTATGTTTGCTGCGACTGGCCATTGTCCAGGGAGTACCCCGCCTTAGGCCCATAGTTGCTGGGATAGACTCCAGACACCTGTAACCTCTAACTGGAAAAAGCAAAGGAAGATGAATGAATAGAAATTTAAAATGCATTATTTAGTTGCTTGCTTCATTCTCAAAAGGGCCATTAAGACGTTAGAACAGAAAACCATGTGGGAAAATGGTAATTACAAAACAATGGAGGGATTTAATTGCTGTTTATTAATCACGCCATGATCGTAACAGCACTTACTCATTATTATGATGTTTATGTGGCCATTGAATGTATTTTTTTCCCCTTTTTTAGGCAACAAGTCACAGAGATTATCTTTGTTTTGAAAGCTATCAGCACTTTGATGGATTCACTTAAGAAGACACAGCCTGAAAATGGTACGTTTCTTAATAATCTAATTCTAATAATGGGTCAAAGAGCGCGTAAAGGTTGTATGAAGGTAAAAAGGACCAGTACCTCTATTATGTGTTAATTGTGTCAGTGTACATTCGGGACCATCGTTACAAATGAGTTTTATCTCCTCTCCAGTCTCGGCAGCGCTGTTTACATTCACAGCAAGGTCAATTATTACAATAAATGATTTTTTAAACCAGAAAAGATTGAAATGAGACAGGCCGGGATTGCGTTTTTCAAGTGCCCTTCAAGATGTTTGCATTGTGCGTCGCAAAACTCATTCCCTTTCGCCTGTGGGAGTCTTAGCAGGGAAAATTATTTCTTTGATTGCCTTTTATTGCAAAGTATTTTCTCCCGTGTTTTCAGTACTGGACAAAAGTTTAGGTTTAGTGGGCTGTGAAAAATACTAAGTGCTTTAATAAATACAGAATTTTATTTTTTATTTTTGTTATGAAACGTTAAGAAAATGTTAGTAATGGACTGAGGACAAGATGATTAATTTAGGTGTGGATCCAGATTATTGTGTATTCTAATGCATATTTCTATCTACAGTAAAACTCATATCCTGTGAGGACGTTGCATCTTTAATGAGGAGTTGATAAAAAAGCTAAAAAATAGTGTATGACATATTGGAGATGTAAAATACTATTCAAAATGCTTAGTTTTTTTTTGCTTAGTTATGGACAACTCTTTAGCGCAACTATTTATTTATTTAGTGCAGGGGCGTCCAAACTTTTTCTACTGTGGGCCACATTTGAAGATGGTCGATGGTGCCTCCTGCTGTTTTCTAAGAACTGAGCGCACATGCAGTATAAATTTACTGCACGCTGTTTTATTATTTAAGTACTTTATTTTCAAAAGCCAAATCATTATAAATTATTTTCTTGGACCACAAAATCTAAAACAAGTAACATCTTTGAACATAAAAACTGCAACTGTGAGCCACACCAGGACATCTTCGATTTAGCGGATGCAAAATAATGTTCAAAACTAAAATTATATCAACAAAATAATTATATTGGTGTGGATCCAGATCATTGTTTAGATTCTGGAGTGTTTTAAGGAACTCTGTACCATTTTGAGCTAGGGAATGAAGACACTATTCTTTTATTAGCTGTTGTAATTCATGCATTTTGCGTGATTGTGGAGCAGCTGAACCATTTAATTTCCTTCGGGATAAATACAGTATATCTGTCTATCTATCTATTAGAGGTGTAACGAAACAGTAACTGTATCGATGTTTTTTCCTATGATACAACTACATTGATACACATGACCTTGTATTGAATCGTATCGTTTTCTAGGAAGTGAATATCAAAACACAGGAAGTATCGATCGATAATATCGAAAATATCAAAATTAGACATTTGTATGTTAAAATAAAACTAGATTTGGCTTTTTGGAGATAAATTTTGTGCTTTTAATTAAATAAAATCTTATATTCAACTTTTCTTCACTCTCTGTCTGCTGGACGTCATCAACCCCGGCCGCTGTGCTACATTTGAGAGTAAACTTTTATGATTTTTGGAAAAAAGTTGCTGTATTGATTATCGATACGAAGGTGTTGAATCGTATCGAATCGTATCGTTCCAAATTAGCCAATATCGTTCTTGAGTCATATCGAAACACTTCTAATTGATACATATCGTATCATTGCAAAAACGTATCATTACACCCCTAATATCTATCTATCTATCTATCTATACTATACTATACTAACTTTAAGAAGAAATGATTAGTTTTAGTAGATTCTTCACCACTGTGAGACATAAGGGTTTTGTGGCTCAGTAGGGAGAGCATTTACCTCTGAACTAAAAGATCTTTGAGTCCAGGTCTAAGCATTATATCTTTAGCATTGTGAGATAGTGTACCTCTTTTTTTGTTCAATGCCTTTCTTTTAAAAACCTGCCAAGATTTTGCACAGTACATAGGTTTAATGGGTAAGAGAGAGGAGGTAAAGAAAGGCCCACATACAGCCTTGGCTTTAGATTTTTCTTCTGATTTGCAATTTTGTGTATTTTTACACATCGTCACACCTTTCTTTGTTCTTAGGACTTTTGCACAATATTAAATCTAGTAATAAACCTTTTTTCATTTGCATTTTTTCTCTGTTTTTCCTTGCAGTCGACGGCAATACATGGGCTCAGGTGATTGCCCTGTACCCCACGCTGGTCGAGTGCATCACCTGTTCGTCGTCTGAAGTTAGCTCCGCCCTGAAGGAAGCTCTGGGCCCCTTTAAAGACTTTATGCAGCCTCCCATCTCCAGAGTGCAAAACGGGGAGTCGTGACCCGGCTGATTTTGTTTTTTTTGTTTTTTTTCTTCCCCCTTTTATATAAAATGAAGAAATCTTGAATGTGATCCACGCGCTTCTTCACAAGTGCACAGACATTGAACCGACTCCAGCGACATGAAGCCAACCACACTGAAGAGAAAAACTTTAACATTATTTCTTCTCATGCGCTCCATTCTCATGCAGACTGGCTTGTGTTCACTACATGGAAATATTGCGGTGTTTTATCCCCTCCCCCGGATGAGGCCGAGCTGATGTACAGGTGTGTGGTGGTGATATTATTAAGAAGGAAAAATAAGCAGAAAAATGGGGCTTTATTTGATCTTAACAATGACTCTCCAAACAGTGAGGATTTTATGCAACAAAAACAATACTTACTGTAACATTCCACGTCATCTTCAGCCAGCCATTTGAGAAGGGATGTACCTGTCTGTATAAAATAAACATGACAGTTCAACCATTAGCTTTGTGTTGTCCTAATTATTATGAGTTTTGGAAGAGTGGCTCCTGTCTCTTCAAAAAAAGGAAGTAGTGGTGGGTTTGTTCCTCCTCAGTCTCTCTGAGTGGAGTTTGCATGCTCTCCTTGTTACTGTGGGTGTTCTATGGCTTCCTCCCATTGTCCAGGCATGTTTTGGTGAACTGGTGACTCTATATTGCCCCTAGTACATGAATGTGAGAGTGAATGGTTGTCTGTCAGCGTGGGCCCATAGCTGCTGGGACAGTGACGGAAATGTTGTATTACATATTTTTAGCTACAGTAAAACTCACCTTGTGAGCAGTGGTGGACAAACATTCATTCATTCATTCATTACTTGAGTAAAAGTATAGATCCTCCAGGTCAAATATTACTCCAATACAAGTAAAAGTCAAATTTTTACTTGAGTTAAAGTACTGGAGTATGTGCTTTCAGACATATTCCCCATTGTATTTCAAATGAGTGCAGTCAAGAATTTGGGGTAAAATTTCTGCTACATTCAACTCACAAATTTGCAGCTCTAAAAATATGACTAAAATGCATCTTACATCATTTTAGTGAGGAAATGTGGAGGTCAACTTATAAAACCAGAATAGATAAGATTGTTCCACAGCAAAAACGAGCCACATGTTTTATAAATAAGGCTGGGTTTTATGATCATACTAATCAATTATTTTTAAATTGTTTTTTATAGAATCGTGCAAATAATGTTCAAAGCAAAAGTTAAATCACATCCAGATTGTGTTCTTTTTAGTTCCTGAGAGCAAACATGAGTAGTATTATGTAGTAAATAATTATCTTTAAGGAGTAAGTCTTTCAGTTTTAACACAATTTCTCTGCAGAAGTTACTTTTGCTTTTTTAGAAATGTAGTGAAGTAAAGAGTATTATATTTATCTTTTAGATGTAGTGGAGTAAAAGTAGTAAGTTACCCCTAAAAATACTACTCAAGTAAAGTACATCAGATTCTCAAAAACTATACTTAAGTACAGTACTCAAGTAAATTTACTCTGTTATTGTCCACCTCTGCTTGTGGGGAAGTTGCAACAGTAAAGCTCACCTATTAATCTAAATTGACTTTTTTTGAGCTTTAAACCATGTTATAATGGTTCCCCCTCAAAAACAGACCTGGAGTAGTATTTTCTTTTGTTCATGCTTGTTAGAGTAATCCTGTACGCTGAGGCTGTCCCCTTCTCAAGAGCTGGAAATGCTCTGCTCACCGCTCTCACATGAAACCACCAAACACTGTCACCGGACTCATTCTCATAATTTTTTGCGCTTAAATTTTATGCTCTGTCCACTTGCCCAAGCATTTTCTGCAAACGAAAACTAACAGCTCCCCAAAAGAAGATGTTTTCCACCTTATTTTAAGTCATGAAATACTAATGCAACGGAGTCCAAAACTATTTCATCAAGCCTGAAAAACGTATAATAAAGGACCTTTAAATGAGGGTTTGATTAAAAGCTTGGTACAGTTAAAATACAGAATCAGTGTATGTAAAAATGGAGTCTCCTTAGTATTTAAAATGCCTAGTTTTTGTTTAGTTATGGACAACAATTTAGCACATTTATCTGTCTTTTAAGTGGATTCAAAAGCATTTCCAAAATAAAATTATATCAATATGTAATGCAGAGGTGTTGGAACAAGGTAAACCTGTTAGACAGTGGCTTAGAGCTTGGTGTCAGACATAAGGGAGTCCCAGAGATGGCACATGTTTGAGTTTTTACTTCTACTGCCTAAAGTCTTTTGAAACGCCTCTGATGGCTGGATGGATCTATGTCAAATACCCACATATTTAGACAGAGATGAACGTTTACTGCGTAATGGGGGTGTAGCCTACGCCTCCTACCAATTTCCCTTATCACCCCTAGGTCCTCGCTCCTCGCTCCTTTCGACCCCACGTTTTTAGAGAGGCTGGTTTGGGTCAAATCGGGGGAACGAGGTTATAGAAAGAAAAAAAAGTGAATTGCGTGAAGATGAAACGCTTGAGTCCGCTGGGGAGGAGGAGGAGGAGGAGGAGGAGAGGGAGAGGGGAGTGAGTCTGCCTGGGCGGGGCTTCTCTCTTCAAGTCTGCACAGAAAGACGAGGGAAGGCGACGGAGGACGGCGCATTCCGGGTGCGGGGGAATGTGGACGCATACCGAGGCGAGGAAGCGCGCACTCGGCTTCTATTTCTCAGCGTTTTAGGTTCATACACGTTTTTGTTGGTGCGCTTTTCTTTTTTATTTTTTATTTTTTTATTTTTTTACCCACGTACTGGCTGAGGTAGTAGTTTGTGCTGTTGGTTGGGTTGTGACACTGCCCGCTATGGAGATGACTGCGCAAGCTACTGCCTTGCTAGTGCTGGTGTCTCCACTTCTTCCAGCCGAGGACAGAAAAAAAAAACAAACAAAAAACAAAATACCTGCTCTGCTCCCTCTCGACGCAAGATTTTACGCACATTTTACAGGTAATTTCCTACGCCTACAATCTCCTTTGTAATATAATCCTTTACAACTAAGATTATGATGAACATTTTGAATAGTTTGATAACTGTATTGTGTTTTGAACAAAATAAAATACCGCACGATTGCCTTTTAAAACGATCACTTTGTCTGGAGTTTAATTTTACGCACAAACCTTTTCCGTTATTCTAATTGGTTTTGGCAGACGTACGTAAAAAAAAAAAAAAAAAAAAAAAAAAAAAGAAAGAAAAAAAGGGTTGAAGTTTAACGTAAAACGCACGCACAACTCAACGTGTCCTATAGATTTGTGTGTAGTTCAGGAGCACCTCAGGCGGAGTGGGCTGTGTGTAAAAGGCATGTAGGTCAATTGTACTGTTGCTATGAAGAGAGGAGGAATGACGTGGCTTCTGCTGCCCACTGAGGTATCCTACGATGCATCTGCTCAGGTTTTTCTTTTTTTTTATACCTCTAGATATGCTTTTGTTGATGTTGTTGCACACTATCCCAGTATTTAGCCTCTCCAATTTCACTAAAGTAGGCCCTAAATGTGCGCAGTAGCCTGTATTTGAGCGCACAGTACAGTCAATAGTCGTCATTTTTGTGTCTCTCTCTCTCTCTCTCTCTATGTGGGGGTGATGTGGGTCTTGTTTTGGGAGTTAACCTTTGAACGCCTGTGTAGTGTGTAGTAGCTGCATCTGGCTTCACTGTAACACATTACTATGGTGGTGGTGGTGATAGGGGAAGGGGGGGTGCCAAAAAGATCTCGTGATCTCGGGGTGGGGACTGGAATAAATCATTGGAGTGAGTGGCTGGCTGCGGGGGCAAGGCAAGTCGATCAAAACTGCACAAGGGGGCTGGGGGTGTTGAGTTAGAGAGAGAGAGAGAGAGAGACGGAGACCCCTATACGCCTATCCCGAAATGAGACGCTCGCTGAGTAAAGATCGGATCCTCCATTTGACCTTCCCCACTCCCCTGAAAAAAAAAATCCCATGAAATATTTATGGCCTTATACAGAGTTGATAGTGGGATCGACCACGGCTCTGCCCACTAGCATCTGGCTCATAAATCTCCTTCCATTCATGCGTAGGTTGTAAAAAAGGATCTAGTAAACAAACATTTCTGGTATTGTTGAGTAAGAGTTGGCAGCGGCCGTTGTGTAGCTTCATGCGTTACTGTGCAGAAGACCATTTTTAAGGCTATGAATAACGAAAAGTGTATCAGTGTGCAAAAACACAGAAGAAAAATATAAACTAGAAGCACTTGGGGAGCTTAAACTTCTGCCAAGACACTGGTCCCATCTCGCAATTGTAAAGCTAAAGTGCCCAGACAAGGACCTAACTTGAAGATCTTCTACTTCAGGGGTAAATGCTCTTTCCACTGAGCCACTAAACCCTTATATTTAAGAATTATGCGTATCATTGCTTACTATGAGACTGGTCCTGTGCATGTAGGGGCCCTAGGTATGATTGGTTTGGGGGACCAGTTAAATATTACTGTATACATTTTATTTCTTTAAATAAATGACTATTTTTGTAGTGGGATGAATGCTTTGAGACTTTTTTGACTTGTAAACTCTGCAGGGGGGGTCCAGGTGAACAGTAAATTTAACAGACAGGTGAAAGGAAGTCCCTCTCTAAAATGACTGGCAACAACAAGCAGAATATTCATTAAATACAAAATTAATCAAATCAGTAAATGATGGACAAACCTTGGGGCCCTCTAATATTTGTAGGGCCCTATGCAGCTGTTTTGTTTGCCAGCCCTGGAGACAAATAATTTGCTGTGACGACCCCAGAAGAAAAAAAAAAAACCAAAATGAAGAAGTATGCCCTTCCTGAAACAACCTTCTCCATTTATCCGGGCTTGGGACTGACACAAGGAAGTACTCTGGCTTGCGACCTGTTGTGTCAGGACTGAGTAATATTCCTACAATTCTGCATTATTCAAATGGGCAACTTTCTTGTGGGGGGGACTTCATATTGCGCCTCAAGGGAGAAGCAAACATCGTTTATCATGTCCTGACTGCTGGAGGAGCCACGGGCCAGCGAGCAGCAGACGCAGCCCCTGTCCCGCCCATCCGTCTTGTGTCAGAGCTCCAGTTTGAGCCCGGATACTCATAAATCTTTGCTTCTTCGTGCTGCCCGAAATCTGAAAATGGTAAATGCCAGAGATGGAAGATGTACGCCAAATATGTACTCAAGTAAAAGTACTACAAAAGTAAAAGTATGCAACAACGTCCTTGCTTTGGAGTGTAAAATGTACTGCACTTTAAATCAAAACAGTGGTCTGTGGGTTGCCAGGCTTTCCACTTTTCTGATTGGACGATCTGCAAGAGAAACAAAACAAAAAATGTAAACAAAAACAACTTGGCCATTATGTAAAATATTATTTTATTTGTGAATAAATCAGTTGTACCATTGTGATCACTAAAACGAATATTTGATTTAAACATGATTTCCTCATAACTTGCCACACATGTCGGTCATTTTTATGAAAAATTAAAAATATATTCTACTGTTACTACTGTTATCACATCTAGTGCAGCAAATAATATTTATACTACTACTACAATTAAAGATCAACAGCAATACTTCAGAGTGCCTCAATTTTCTATTTCAATATTTATACTACTGTTGCTACTGCTACTGCTACTACCACTACTATTGATACTACTACTACTATTATTATAGTTCCACTACTACTACTGCTACTACCACTACTATTGATACTACTACTACTATTATTATAGTTCCACTACTACTACTACTACCCACTTAACTAGAAGTCAAAGATACTTCATGTTTAAAAGCATTTTTTTTTCCTTTTTTTGTGTAAAAGTATATTAGAGAATAATTAAACTACTTCAGTAAAAGTATCCAGTTACTCCACCTCTGGAAAATGTTTCACAGCTGCAAGTTCCACACAGCTGCGCTTTAGTCTGCACTGGACACATGACCCCTGTGTGCATGAGTCGGTATCGCTTTACAACAAGGCTCCTGTATAGACCTCTGTGAATAAATATTAATTACACTGCGTTCACTGAATCAAAAATGTATGGTTATCCAGATGTTCAGGCTGGGCAAGAAGCTTTACAATGGTCTCCTACACTACTTAAGCTGCATTTTAAACCATTTCCTGCATGATTGTCAGTGACTCAATGCGTTTACATGGGCTGCTCAGTGTTTTGCAGTGTATAGTTATCATATCCATATTACAAGAAACTAAATGTTATGGTCTGACGCTATAAAAAATAAATAAATTTAACAGTAAAATTTTGGCAGCTGTGGTTGCTAACAAAAAAAAACTAGACTGAAAAAAAAAAAGACTGCATCCCTTTTTCTGCTCTGATCAACAGAGTTACCTTAAAATATTGAACTGAATTAAGGCAATTTACTTTTAAGTTTTATACTGTACTGATTTTTGGTGTGATTCTGGCAACCACAGCTGTCAGTACATTTTACAGATTTTTTCTACAGTGTGGAAATGTCAAAACACTGTAAAAATACGTTTCTGGCACCACTTATATTACTGTTATGACAAAATAAAAAAAATAATTTAATTGGTCATCATTCAGCCTTAAGTCACTGGTAAATTTAGACCTGGTTTAGTCCTAAATTATTTTTAATTCAGCCCCAGTTATTACCAGTTTTTGTCTCGTCATCACTTTTTTCTCTGTCTACGGCCAGTGGAGTAACTTGGTGATGAGGGGCCCCAGAGCAGGTTTTCACATTGGGCCCCCAAAGCTCTGAGGCACATTTGAATCGCTTTATTTAATCCGCTTTTCATTCATTATTTTTAGGATAATCTTGTGTGTTTTTAATGTATTGATCTTAAAACCTGTTGCAGAAAAATTTTAATAAAATTAAATACTAACTCATAAATTAAACGTCCTATAGTTTCACATTTAGTAATTAGTTGGGTGGAAAAATATTCACAATGAAGTGCTGTTGTTGCTTTTTATGAGTGGAAATGGACAAGGGGCACTCTCAGGGGCCCCTAAACTTCCTGGGGCCCCAGTGCTGTTGTCCTGGCTGCACTGCCTGATGGTACGCCCCTGTCTACGGTTAGTAAAAAGGAAATAATTTTGTGTTAAAGCAGCAACTGAGCATCCAATTAGTACCATTTAGAAACCTACACTGTAAAAAAAAATCTGTAGGACTCACTTTATTGTTGTTTTTTTATGTAATGGAAAAAAATGAAGGTAATTTACTGTAAAGTTTTATACCTCCACCAGATTTTTTAACAGTAAAATTCTGGTAACCACAGCTGCAGGTATTTGATCGTAAATTTTACTTTTTTTTTTCTTTTTTACAGATTTTTTCTTTGTGCCAGCCCCAAGCCTGGATAAATAGAGAGGTTGAGCTTATAAGAAAGCATACACAAAGAAACTTATTAAGCTTTACTCCCAGCTTTAACTTCTTTACATACATTTTTTTTTTTTTTACAGATTTTTTCTTTGTGCCAGCCCCAAGCCTGGATAAATAGAGAGGTTGAGCTGTTAAGAAAAGAAAAGCTTTACTCCCAGCTTTAACTTCTTTACATACATTTTTTTTTTACAGATTTTTTCTTTGTGCCAGCCCCAAACCTGGATAAATAGAGAGGTTGAGCGGTTAAGGAAAGAAAAGCTTTACTCCCAGCTTTAACTTCTTTACATACATTTTTTTTTTTTTTTTTTTTTTTACAGATTTTTTCTTTGTGCCAGCCCCAAGCCTGGATAAATAGAGAGGTTGAGCGGTTAAGGAAAGAAAAGCTTTACTCCCAGCTTTAACTTCTTTACATACATTTTTTTTTTTTTTTTTTTAGCATGAAAGTCTCTAAAAATAGACGCCAACACTTGCCCAACGTCCCGTGGCCGGCAGCCCAGTGTATCCCACAATGCACTGCAGTCAACACACACACACATCACCTTCCATGCGCTGTATCTTCTCCTGCTCCAGCCCACTCAGCAGCACAGGCCCCTTCCTTCCACCCCTCCTCTTCCCCCTCCGCCCCTCTCTGAGCTGTCCCGGGGCAGGTGGGAGTAGTGCTGTGACCTTGGAAAAACAAGCCGCCCCCGGGAACGACTGTGTCACCGTCGTCATCCTCGTCATCCAATCTGGACCACACACACACACACACACACACACACACAAACACGCGCTGGCCCGGGATCGGAGGCAAGAGCGGGACGGTGGGGACCAGATGGAGACCCCCAGTGGACTCCTGCAGGACGGGGAGGGGAGGGGGGGCAGGCGGGGGGTGCTTTTTACTTCCTCCAAACACTTTCTTAAAATATCTGCAGGGCTTAAACTCAAAAGTGCGCAATGTTGACACACAATGTTTTTACGTCACACCGGTCATTCACAGTAAAATATATTTATAGACTTGGGGATTTTTTTGGAGTAATTATACTTAACTGGAGGAAAAAATACTTTTACTCACATAATCTTTGAGAAGAGAGATCTAAATTAGTAAAGTAGTGGTGTTTTTGATTCTAGTAGTAGAAGTAGTAGCAGTAACAGTGTTTGATAGATACAGAAAGTACTAATAGTAGTAATAATAGCAGAAATAGTAGCATTAGTAGTAGTAGTGGTAAAAGTAATTGTAGAAAAAACTAATAGTAGTAATAATAGCAGTAATAGTAGTAGTATTAGTAGTAGTGGTAAAAGTAATTGTAGAAAGTACTAATAGTAGTAATAATAACAGTAATAGTAGTAGCAGCAGTAGCATTATAACAGTAGTATTAGTGGTTATTGAAGATTGTACTAATAGTAGTAATAATAGCAGTAATAGGAGCAGCAGTAGTAGTATAAGTAGTAGTGGTGGTAATAATAATTGAAGAATGTACTAATAGTAATAGTAGCAGCAGCAGCATTACAGCAGTAGTAGTAGTAGTAGTAGTAGTAGTAGTAGTAGTAGTAGTAGTAGAAGTGGTAATGATAATTGTCTAAAGGAAAGTAATAATATATTAATAATAGCAGCAGTAGTAGTAGTAGTAGTAGTAGTAGTAGTAGTAGTAGAGGTAGTAGTGGTAAAACTGATTGTTCTACATACAAGTAATATAAGTAATATAGTATAGTAATAGTAATATTATAGTAATATAGTAATAGTATAGTAATATAAGTGTGTTTTTTTTTACTTTCTACTTACACCACTTCTGTTTAAACGCAATACTTTTTACTTTTATTCAAGTAAAGTTTGGTCTACTTCCTTTACTTCCACTGCAGTAACATTATCATTTACTATAAGTACAGCTGTGCAGTATTCGTTCCACCTCTGTATGGAGAAGACCTCAATAACTCAACCATAAACTTCATCAAGCATTGGAAAGCAAATAAACACTGTAAAATTCTCTTTAAAGTTTTATATTGTGTTGATATGAAGTATTAAATGAACCAACCACAAATCCAGTGTTTTATGCCAACTTTGGAGGAAGCTAATGTTCTGTGGCACAGGTTTAGACGAGTTAGAAACACAAAGAAAGTTTATTACCAACAACAAACCACTGTCATCCAATCCTGATGCTTTTTGGAGTTTAAACCATTCAAAATATCAACTTTATTTTACATAACTCACACTTTATACATCAATGCAAACATCTACTGAAGGAGAAGTTAGTGACAAGTTTAGACAAAGCACCAGTTCAAGGAAATACAATATAGTTTTGTTTTTCCAGTAAGTCAAGAAATGTATCTGTGCAGCTTATCTTTTATACTTCTGCTAAAGTTTCAGGCTGACCTCATGTTTTCATGCAGATACAAAGAAACTGTGTAACCTGCATTAAATGTGGTCTACAATCTTGAGAGTGGAAAGGGTTTCCAAGCTTTTTAAGGCTTTTTCTGGGCTTTTTTTGTCTTATTGTGAGGAGCCCATCACTGATAAGTGTTAATGATGACATGACTGCAACTCTGTGACTGCGGAAGGATGCCTCTGTTATCTCAAACCTGGAAGAAAGGACTTTTGTGAGAAGTTATATAATGCACTTCAGTACTGGCATTTTCTATTTTGATGTTATTTTGTTTGCTTATGTTGTTTTAAATTTTATCTTTCGGCTTAATGGCAAATGCTTCACCCACTGTGCCACTGTCGCCCCTCTGTACATGTTGTATAATAGAAACGTGCCAGTCGATACCAAAAGTATCGATACTTTTGATTCCTGTGATTTAACTGCAGTATCGATACCAATCTGAAAGTATCGATACTTTAGTAGTAATGACAATGTTATTAATCCATCAATCCATTGTCTTCTGCTGCTCCAGTGGCATAAAGAAGCCATTATTTATAACATGTGTATGCATATAGGCTTTTATAATATACAAAAAATCAAGTATTATATTTTCTAAAATGTACTTTTACTCGAGTATATTTTGGAAGAAACATTGTCGCTTTTATTCAAGATTCTAAATGGGTACTAACATTTTTTTACCCTAGTAGTAGTAGTAGTGTTAATAGTATTTGTAGAAAGTAGTAGTAGTTGTAGTAGTAGCAGCGATAAAACTGATTGTTCTTCATACAAGTAATAGTAGAAGTAATATTATTGTTTTTTTGAGTTTTTTTTTTTACTTTCCACTTACACCACTTCTGTTTAGACTCGATACTTTTGACTTTTAATCAAGTAATGTTTTGTGTACTACCTTTACTTCCACTGAAGTAATATATAGTCATTCAATTACTACAGAAGAAAAAACAATGGTTGTGACTGTAAGGGTGGTATCGGGATCAGTATTGGTATCGTCAATACCAGACTTGGTATCAAATCAAAGGTGAGAAAACTGTTATCACACATCACTGCTGTATATATTTTATAAACCTGTGTTTATGGCTGCACGATATGGAGAAAACATGCGATATTCGATAACTATGTTGAAAATTGTGATAACGATATTATTGAGATATTCGATAACTATGTTGAAAATTGCGAACACGATATTATTGCGATATTTAATAACTATGTTGAAAATTGCGATCACGATATTGCGATATTCGATAACTATGTTGAAAATTGCGATCACGATATTATTGCGATATTTGATAACTATGTTGAAAATTGCGATCATGATATTATTGCGATATTTGATAACTATGTTGAAAATTGCGATCATGATATTATTGCGATATTTGATAACTATGTTGAAAATTGCGATAACAATATTATTGCGATACTCCATAACTATGTTGAAAATTGCGATCACGATATTGCGATATTTGATAACTATGTTGAAAATTGCGATCACGATATTATTGCGATATTCAATAACTATGTTGAAAATTGCGATCACGATATTATTGCGATATTTGATAACTATGTTGAAAATTGCGATAATATTATTGCGATATTCGATAACTATGTTGAAAATTGCAATCATGATATTGTGATATTTGATAACTATGTTGAAAATTGCGATAACGATATTATTGCGATATTTGAAAATAGAGCCTACTTTTCGAACATAGTAAGTTAAATTCACTACATTTCACAAAAATGTAAGTTCCTGTATTTACAAGTCAAAACAGCGACAAAATCAAAACTTACCACAGACTAAACCAGGAATAAAACAAGGCTAAGCTGTGATTAAATTCATTAAATTACCACTAAAACTGGACTTTTTAAACATTTTTATTTAGTCACAACACATGTTCTTTTAAGGCTCTGGTGGAAAATGATTCTTTAGTGTAAATCTCTGTCAGATGGAAGACCACAGCGTTATTGTGATATATTTAGATTTTTACAATATGGATATTGCATTTGCTGATATTGTGATAATTTTGCGATATATTGTGCAGCCTTACATGTGTTTATTAGTACAAAGACATATTTTACTCTCAATACAAATTCTCCTGCATTTTTGTCTTTTAAACTTAATTTGCAGATCTAAAATAATAATAATTCTCTTCCTGCCTAAATAAAACTATAAAATACAAATCTAAACTCCTATTGCATTCACTTATTTTAGCATATTCAAATTAAAATTTAGGTCATAATTTCATAAATAAATTGTTAAACCTCTCAATATTACAATTCCTCAGTAAAGGCATCAGTTCTGACCTGTACTAAATTTACCAAAAAGAATCTCAGTGTTTTCTGTTGCTTTTTATTAATGGCTGTCTTATGCAGAAAGCAGGCTCAGTGCGTGACGGCGCTCCCTGCAGGTGAGTATCCTGCCCGGCAACAGGAGCAGGATTATCCCGCCTCTGTTATTGGCCCAGGGCCCTGCCTTTAAACTCCTCTCATTGTGTTTCATCCATCGTCCTTTTATTTCCACTCACGTCACAGAATTAAAGATATTTTTGTAACTTGTCATCTTTTTGGCTCATATTTTAAAATGTCTTTCACCGTGATTTCAGGTAAAGCAGTGGTGGAAGAAGTAAAAGTATCGCAAGTTAAAGTATTAAAGTGCTTTCTTTCAAATGTACTAAAGAAGTAAGAGTATTCTGCACAGATTCAGGAGCTCATAAATGTGTTGATTTTACTGAAAATTAAAGGTTAAGGTGCAACAGAAGAGACTGAAACTGTAGTGAGGTTTGGTATTTTATTCATTTCATTTTTTTATCTAAACACATTTACTCTTCACACAGACAACAAATAAGATAAACAAAAAGAGACACACACAGAAAGAAAAAAAAACACTTAAAAATCAAAAAGCAAAAGAGAAAAGACCAGGAAAAAAGCAGAATTACATTTTACGAGACATGAAATGAAAACTGTACTTAAGTAAAGTCACTAACTACTTTTACTTCATTACATTCCACCACTGCAGTAATGTAGACCTCAAATAAGGCGTGGACAGTGGCAGAGTGGTTAGTGTTCATGCCTCTGAGCAAGGCGGCGGCTGTGGGTTTGATCCCCAGGTCTGGATGAAGTCTGTCCTCTCTCTGTTGCTGTGGGCTGTGTCCGGTTTCCTCTCACTGTCCCAAAAAACAACGTCCCAAGTGAAAAAATGCCAGTGGTTTTCTGTCAAAGTACTCAGCTTCATTACTCGAGTAAAAGTACACATCCTCCAGGGGCAAAACGCTAAAAATACTACTCAAGTAAAGTACAGATTCTCTAAAACTATGCTTAAATACAGGACTAAAGTTGCTGGGATAGGCCCACAAAGAACAGACAGAAGATGAATGAATGAATGTTTTAACACAAAATTATATTCTGGCTTCAAACACTGAAACTATAATCAACTTCTCAGCGTTCCACTTTAAGGACCAGACCCGCCATTTGAGAACCGCTGCCTTATACTAATGCATTACTCTCATACAGAGCTTTTCTCAGAGTAGCTCCAGGTTTGTTTGCTTTTAAGACCTTTTAAAGACTTTTTAATGCCACTTAGAATAAAAAAATAAGTAAAAAATGAAATGAAATAACTCCAGCCCTGCATTAAAAATCTCAAAACGGAATAATAAATTTCAGTAGTAACAGCATTTATTGTGTTGTGGGGATGTTTTTGCAATAAATACGCCCACGCCTGTGAGATTATGCAGGCCACATAAACTGCAGACTTACTCACAAAAACTCTCTAAATAAAAGCTTTAAGATATTTGTAGAATAAAATAAACTTTATTGTCGCCTGAGGGAAATTTGTCTTGGACTCAGTGCCATTACAATTTGTCACATACAACATTGACAGACAGTGACATTCACATAAAAAATCATTATAGTCTAAGTAAAAAGTGTCATTTTTAAGCACTGCCCTCGCAAATCCTGTCCTTCTTCATTGCACATTTATGGATTTGTGACAGTTTTTTTTATTTATTTTTTATAATTCCAAAATGGATGAAGTCGTAAAGTTGTGATTTTTACAAGAATAAAGTCGGAGCCCCCCCAAAAAAAAGGAATAAATAAATGAGAATAAAGTAGAAATCTTACAAGAATTAAGTTGTATTATGAGAATAAGGTTGTAGCCATCTGCTGTATCTGCTTCAAAGTCCTCAGACTAATGATAAAGATGATGATGGTGGAAAAGGCTCAGTTTCTCTCTGTGCATGAAGCCTAAATAAAATAATAATCTCACAAAATGCTCTAAATTCACCTGAGACATCTAACTTCTCCAAATATTTTGACTTTATTCTTGTAAAATTATGACTTTATTCTTAAAATATTACAACATTATTCTCATAATTGCAACTTTATTCTCGTAGTGCTGTATTTTTTTATTATTTTATCAATGTGGCCCTAAAACACCGTTGTGTACAAAACAGACAAACTTCTCTGTTATTACTTACAAAATAATAATCTATAATACACAAATGATCAAAATGTTAAGACCAGTTGAAAAATTGCAAGAATTTACATTTTTCACTGTTGGATTTTAAGGCGGTTTTAAGAAGAGCTTCAAAAGTGATCAACAAGAACAGTTTCTACGTCTAAAAAACTCATCTTCCTGCCAACTTACTATCCATTGTTCAGAAAAAGTAATATTCTTTTGTTGAATAGTTTTTATTATTGTCAATAATACATTTTCTGAACAATGGACAGTCAGCTGTAAGATGAGTTAAAAAATTATAGTAATGTCAAAAAAAAAAATAGTTGTGTGTCTGTGTGAGGCTGGTGTGCGTCTGTGTGAGACTGGTGTGTGTCTGTGTGAGACTGGTGTGCGTCTGTGTGAGGCCGGTGTGTGTCTGTGTGAGACTGGTGTGCGTCTGTATGAGGTTGGTGTGCGTCTGTGTGAGGTTGGTGTGCGTCTGTGTGAGGTTGGTGTGCGTCTGTGTGAGACTGATGTGCGTCTGTGTGAGGTTGGTGTGTGTCTGTGTGAGACCGGTGTGTGTCTGTGTGAGACTGGTGTGTGTCTGTGTGAGGTTGGTGTGTGTCTGTGTGAGACCGGTGTGCGTCTGTGTGAGGCTGGTGTGTGTCTGTGTGAGGCTGGTGTGTGTCTGTGTGAGACCGGTGTGTGTCTGTGTGAGACTGGTGTGTGTCTGTGTGAGGCTGGTGTGTGTCTGTGTGAGACCGGTGTGTGTCTGTGTGAGGCCGGTGTGTGTCTGTGTGAGGCCGGTGTGCAAAACTCAAAATCTTGCCTTTTGCCTTGAGTTTTTGAGTCTTGGCAGCATTTTTTTTTTTTTTTTACTGCTATGAAAAGAAAACCCAGAAAACATCAGCCACCTGTTTTGAAACTGTGATATTACTAAAAAAAATTGGAAAAAAAATGTGCACATTTCATAAACTGCAAAAATATAACTCAAAAATGTCTTTATCCCAACCTTTTTTCCCTGCATTAATTAAAAAGATTAAATTTTACTTATGTACCATCTCTAAAAGCCTAAACATCCATCTGTCTTTGGATGTTTTTAATTCACTGTAATGCATTTTTTGTCATTCTCCTCTTTAATGTTCTATCTTTGTCCCGGTAAACAAAGATATCTTCATATTTCCGCCATTTTTGTAGTTAAAGGGTGATGGTTTTTACCTCCAGAGCAAACACCGCAGGTATATTTTCATTACTGCACCACTGTCACATCCAATCCTGTTTTCCTTTTTCAGTTTAAGAAAAATGTCAGCGCATCTTCTCAGCTTTCACACAGATGAGGAAATAATTTATTTTCCCCCCACCGCCGCCACCACAACAACACTTATTTACATGTAAAAGTAAAAATCTCTGGCACCTTTTTGTCGCATAATGGAGTCGTCTTTTAACACTTCGAGACGTGTGTGTGTGTGAGAGAGAGCTCTGGTGTCAAATTGCAAACCTCTGCCGCGAAATCTTCTGTCAGGCTATCCTGCCAACCGATACCCTTTATCCAGGAATCGCCCCGGGACTCTCCTGACACGGCTTGTCAAACGGAAGACGGTCTTATTTTTCTGTGCAGTTACAGTGAGGCAGTGTTAGTACTGTGCAGGTTTTTAGGAAAGACTAAGGACACAGACAGTAGGAAAATACACAAAAATACACAACATTTCAATCTACACTCCAGAGCGTAGACCTCTGCCTAGGCGCTGGTCCTATCTCGCAATGGTAAAGATGTTGCCCTCGGAGGTCGGAAATCGGACCTCGGTCTGATGCTATCTCTGAGTTTCCAGTTGTAAAGGCGGAAATAAAATAAAACTGTACAAAATGTGACGCATGAACTAGAAAATGAATCCGTGTTAGCTGGCTCGTGTTAGCTGGCTCATGTTAGCTGGCTTATGTTAGCGTTAGCTCTGGGACCAGATCAGTCTCAGGTTTAGGCTCCTTGTCCCATGTCCCGGGACGTTTGTCAAAACACTAATACAGGTTTCAGCAATGCCTCCTAATGCCATAAACGTACAATTTCGGCAGCTTTAATTGTCAAAATGTATTTGGTCCCACCTGAAGCAAACTCGTTCCACCTGTCCATCGCGCTAATGTAGGCTACAAAAATGGTAAAAACATATTTATATTCATGGATAAAACAAATAATATCAGCGATTTTACTTCAAAACTATAAAACTATTTTTAATTTTTAATGAAATACTTTTTACTGCCATTTAAAACCTTCATTTGCAGGCATTGCATACTGCCGTTGTGTCCTTGGGCAAGACACTTCCCCTGCCTTGCCTATGTATGAATGTGTCAGTGTGACTGTGTCTGGCGGAGGTCAGAGAAATGGCAGCCACACATCTGTCAGTCTGCCCCAGGACAGCAGTGGCCACAGAAGTATTATTATTATTGTTATTATTAATAGTTTTTTAATAAAATCAAATCAATTTAATGACTTTTAAGGCTCTCCCAGTTTTCAACAAACAAACCATGTCCCAGTTGTTCCCACTTTAACCAACAAAAAAGCATTGAACACATCATTTATCCAAACACTTTTGTCACTGAATGCATCATTGTCTTATTAAATCACCATCGTATTCAAAACTTAAGCCCAATCATCAATTACTTTGACAGAAAATTGTATGGATTTCATAAGATTTTTTTGTAACATGAAAATAACAAGTTTGTGAAAGAAACAGGTGTCCCGGTTTTTGGGTCTAGAAATCTGGAAACTGTGTAGATGTTAACATAACGTGACAGTCGTGGACAACTCATGGCAAAATAACACACGCACTACTAATGTTATAGTTGTATTTTTCACTTTCTTGTAATGTAGAGTGCAGCCATCTTGGATTTTCAAACCTGAGATTGTTGTAAATGCTCTTTTCATTGAGCCACAAAACCATTATGGGCGCTTTTCCACTGGGACGGACCGGGAGCATTTCAAAGTGTTGCCAAAAAGCGGTCCAAACCGTTCTACTTTTGGCTCTGCTCCTTGATGGGGTCCAGCTCGGTTAGAGGTGGGCTCTGCTGCGAGTTGATGGAACGAGAGAGAATCCTCGCTTAGGCAAAAACAACAAGCCAAAGAACTGACATAAAAGGGAAAATGTTTTTTTAATCAAACACGTACTTGTCCTTGTGATAAACAGTTGTGTCCCAAGAGAGGATGAGCTAATGCTGAGATAACTTGATGTATTAGCAACAGCTGTTTCCGGTTTAGTGAAATATGGCTCTTGCTTCATGAATCTAAATGTTTAATTTTTAGTTTAGACTGCATTAAACACAGGTGTTAAAATGTGTTAAAGTGGAGCAGAGAAGTTAATGCACAGAAAGCTGGAGGTAAACCTGAGGTAGTCTCCTGTTTACTGAAGCTAATAGACACCAGCCTCACACAGACACACACCAGCCTCACACAGACACACACCAACCTCACACAGACACACACCGGCCTCACACAGACACACACCGGCCTCACACAGACACACACCGGCCTCACACAGACACACACCGGCCTCACACAGACACACACCAGCCTCACACAGACACACACCGGCCTCACACAGACACACACCGGCCTCACACAGACACACACCGGCCTCACACAGACACACACCAACCTCACACAGACACACACCGGCCTCACACAGACACACCGGTCTCACACAGACACACACCAACCTCACACAGACACACACCAGCCTCACACAGACACACCGGCCTCACACAGACACACACCAACCTCACACAGACACACACTGGCCTCACACAGACACACCGGTCTCACACAGACACGCACCAACCTCACACAGATACGCACCAGCCTCACACAGACACATACCAACCTCACACAGATACACACCAGCCTCACACAGACACATACCAACCTCACACAGACACACACCAGCCTCACACAGGCACACAACAGCCTCACACAGACACACACCAACTTCACTCAGACACACACCAGCCTCACACAGGCACACACCAGCCTCACACAGACACACACCAACCTCACACAGACACACCAGCCTCACACAGACGCACACCAACCTCACACAGACACACCACCCTCACACAGACACACACCAACCTCACACAGACACATACCAACCTCACACAGATACACACCAGCCTCACACCAGCCTCACACCAACCTCACACAGACACACCACCCTCACACAGACACACACCAGCCTCACACAGACACATACCAACCTCACACAGATACACACCAGCCTCACACAGACGCACATCAACCTCACACAGATACACACCAGTCTCACACAGACGCACACCAACCTCACACAGATGTACACCAGTCTCACACAGATGCATGCCAGTCTCACACAGCCGGACACCAGTCTCACACAGACACACACCAACCTCACACAGATGCACACCAGGATTTATGCTCCTCTTTTTATAAAATGTTTCCAGCACATTTATGTTTTAAAAGTTTCAATTTTTTATCTCATTTATTAACAGAACTTTTGTTGCTTGTGTGACGTCAGTGTTTATGTAACAGATGCTTTGCTCCTGGGCCCAGAGTCATGGAAACACAGCAGGTTTTGGGGCGACCCGATCCAAGGTGTCCTGTACTGACACGTCCCGTTCTGCTGAGTGGAAAAGCACTTTAGATCTTCCAGTGGTAAAGACGCTGCTAAAACTACTCCTTTGTTTTCATTTAGTGATTAAAGTTAGTATATTCAGTCCTTATCTCGAAATGGTACAGAATCCTTTACTTAACAGTGATCTACACCAAAATTCATCATCATAAAAAAACAAACAAACAAAAAAAACAAAAACAAAAAACACTTTACTTAAGTTACCTTGAGTGTTTTTTTCGATTCATGCCACAAAAAGTCCAGAAAAGTTAAGAAACACCTTTTTTTAATAGAGGAGAAAAGTGCAATTCATATTGTTTTACAGGTTTCTCAAAACAGTACAAATAACTGCAGTACATCACTTACAGTAAGAGCAAGAACAAAAAGTACCACTTATATTATTTACATTTATACAAGATTTTTTTTGTTCCATGTCTTTTAGCAGCTTCAGCCGCTCGTACCACAAGAGCCAAGTACTTTTATTAAAACTACAGTAGGTGTGGAAGAGCTAGAGATTAAACACAAAGATTGTCATTATTTTATCTTAATAGTTTGTGCAAAAGAAAATATACACAGATCAGGCGTAACATTATGACCACCTGCAGACTTTCTTTAAGAACCAGCATTAACTTCTTGAGCCTGATGACCCACAGCAGCTCATCTGTTGGTCAAAAATTTCTGTCATCTTTTCATATTAAAGGTGCTATGAGAGGTATATTTTTGATATTTCATAAAAATTACCCATGTGTCCCAAAATATGACATAAACATGTTTAAATCAAATATTAGTTTTACTGATAACAATGGTACATCTGAGTTTTTAACTATTAAAAATATGTTTTACGCAAAGTTGTTTTTGTTTATATTTTTTGTTTTGGTTCTAAAACTGCGTCGCCGATCGTCCCTTCAGAAAAGAGACCATTGTTTTGATTTAGACTGCAGTACTGTTTTAAACCAGTAGAGTGCATGCTGATTACAGTACCTTTAAATTCAACTTTTTAAACTTGTGAAAAATAAGTCAGCTCAAGTGTTGAATGACAAAAAAGTGTATTTTGTTTATTTAATAGCTTGTTTTAAAGGGAGTAATACAAATTGAAATTATTTTTGACAAATTCTTAGATATAATAAAAAAAATTAATAAAAAATATATTAATTTCTGAGTAAGCAAAATTTTAAGTACTTTAGCGTTTAAAGATGCTATGAGCAGTATATATTTTTTTATATTTCACAAAAATTACCCAAGATATGATGTAAACATGTTTGAATCAAATTTTAGTTTTATTGATAATGGTACAGCTGATTTATTCAAATTAAAAAATATATATTTTACATAATGCCCAAGTTGCTTTTGTTTACATTTTTTGTTTAGGTTCTAAACCTGCGTTGCTGATTGTCCAATCAGAAGAGAGATTGTTTAGGTTTAGACTGCAGTACTCTTTTTAAACCAGTGCAAGCGCATGCTGCTTACAGTACCTTTAAGATGATAAGTTTTCATTTTGAACATTAAATATAAGTCAATGTAAAAGACCTTTATACTGTTACATTTTTATTTTCCTTATTTAAAGGCATTTTTTTATCTGGAATTTAATTTTCAAAGCAAAAAACGAAGGAGCCTTTACAATAAATGAAGTATAAATTGTACTAATAAATACAGATGTTTTCTATGACATTTTTTTGGGACAAATTATCATGCATGAGTAAGGGGGGTTACTCATGAAATGACAAAAAAGGTTGGGAACGCGCTGAAATCCTTACACTTTACCCATTTTTCGTGCTTCTAATGAATCAACTTTGAGGCCAAAATGTTCACTAATACGTAAATCCCCGCTGTGCTAATCACTTCACCTGTGTGTGGTCATAATGTTACGGCTGATCAGAGTACAGAGAAAACCAGTCGGCAATTTAAGCGAACTAAACTTGTATTCTCAAATTGCACACAGTTTTTAAAAATAAGGTTTGTTGAGCAGCGTAAGAGACATGGGAAGAGGCACAATTCACTGTTAATTACACAAAATGGAGGCAGATGATTGTTGTCGTTTATCTACCAAACAGTGGGAAAATGGGGAGGCCATGCTGAGTAGTGACAAATGCAACAGGAGGCCCATGTAAACATAAATGCATTTTTAAATAAAATATACATAAATTAAAATCGTTGACTTTATATCCTTCCAGAGCCCAGGTTAAGTGGCTAACCATTAAATGTGGACAGATGGCTGATTCAATGTTTACTTGGTGATGGAATAAGGGAGATGGTTAGATTCCAAGCCAGTGTACTCTTTGTGCCAGACCCAAGCTTGGATAAATTGGCTGTGTCAGGAAGTGCATGCAGCGTATGAAAATGGGAAGCAGAAGGTTTGCTGTGGCGACTTTGTAAGAGAACAGAGGTGGAAGAAGAAGTACTCAGTTTCTTTATTTACTTCTTTACTTTTTTTGCGCTCATGTGTTAAACGTGAGGGATTTTGCTGATTCCAGATGAAATGAACAAACTGCTGCAGTAGAAGAAACTGAATCTGTCGCTGAGCTCTTCTGTCTTTATTATTCTGATGTTTCTAAAGGAGTACTACGTTACTGCATCTGTTATATTTAAGTACTGTGGGTCAGTACACACTGAGGGTACGACACAAATTATTTAAAACGAAAACACAAAATACGTTTTACTCAAAAACTACTCAAAAAAGTAGTGGAGTAAAAAGTACAGATACTTGCTCTAAAATGTAGTGAAATAAAAGTACCCCTTGTAAAGTACAGATACATAAAAATTGTACTAAAGTAAAGTAACTAAGTACTTTTATTTCTTTACATTCCACCACTGCAAGGAAAAAGCCTTAAGGAAACAAGAAGACGGCTTGATGTGAGTTTTAGGAATCTCTAAACCCTCAGTCATGAACTTAAACCTGACTGCGTTACAGGCAGAGCTAGGTTCATACACGGAAAGATGCTGATTGCTGAAATTAGTGTTGGTAACATACTCAAAGGTTCTCAAACTGTGGACCAGGTACCCCTGGTGATACTTGGGAGTCTTCTCCAGTACAAGTCCTACCTGAGTTCAATTTGGAACCAGTTCTTGCTTTAGTTTAGTCTTGGTTTAGTCCTGGAATTGTTCTGGTTTAGAGCTGCTTTAGTCCTAGTTTAGCTCGGGATTTGTCGTGGTTTTGGGCTAGTTTAGTCCAGTTTTAGTCCTGGCTTAGACCAGCTTTAGTCCTGCAGTTGTCCTGGTATTTTACTGTTTTTGTATTGGTTTAGTCTTTGTTTAGTCCTGGTTTAGTCTTTGTTTAGTCCTGGTTTAGTCTTTGTTTAGTCCTGGTTTAGTCTTTGCTTAGTCCTGGTTTAGTCTTTGTTTAGTCCTGGTTTAGTCTTTGCTTAGTCCTGGTTTAGTCTTTGTTTAGTCCTGGTTTAGTCTTTGTTTAGTCCTGGTTTAGTTTTTGTTTAGTCCTGGTTTAGTCTTTGTTTAGTCCTGGTTTAGTCTTTGTTTAGTCCTGATTTAGTCTTTGTTTAGTCCTGGTTTAGTTTTTGTTTAGTCCTGGTTTAATCTTTGTTTAGTCCTGATTTAGTCTTTGTTTAGTCCTGATTTAGTCTTTGTTTAGTCCTGGTTTAGTTTTTGTTTAGTCCTGATTTAGTCTTTGTTTAGTCCTGATTTAGTCTTTGTTTAGTCCTGATTTAGTCTTTGTTTAGTCCTGGTTTAGTTTTTGTTTAGTCCTGGTTTAATCTTTGTTTAGTCCTGATTTAGTCATTGTTTAGTCCTGGTTTAGTCTTTGTTTAGTCCTGATTTAGTCTTTGTTTAGTCCTGGTTTAGTTTTTGTTTAGTCCTGGTTTAATCTTTGTTTAGTCCTGATTTAGTCTTTGTTTAGTCCTGGTTTAGTTTTTGTTTAGTCCTAGTTTAATCTTTGTTTAGTCCTGATTTAGTCTTTGTTTAGTCCTGGTTTAGTCTTTGTTTAGTCCTCGTTTAGTCTTTGTTTAGTCCTCGTTTAGTCCTGAATTTGTCTTGGTTTTATGCTGTTTTTGTATTGGTTTAGTCTTTGTTTAGTCCTGGTTTAGTCTTTGTTTAGTCCTGTTTTATTCTTTGTTTAGTCCTGGTTTAGTTTTTGTTTAGTCCTGGTTTAGTCTTTGTTTAGTCCTGGTTTAGTCTTTGTTTAGTCCTGGTTTAGTCTTTGTTTAGTCCTGGTTTAGTCTTTGTTTAGTCCTGGTTTAGTCTTTGTTTAGTCCTGTTTTATTCTTTGTTTAGTCCTGGTTTAGTTTTTGTTTAGTCCTGGTTTAGTCTTTGTTTAGTCCTGGTTTAGTCTTTGTTTAGTCCTGGTTTAGTTTTTGTTTAGTCCTGGTTTAGTCTTTGTTTAGTCCTGATTTAGTCTTTGTTTAGTTCTCGTTTGGTCTTTGTTTAGTCCTGGTTTAGTATTTGTTTAGTCCTAATTTAGTCTTTTTTAGGCTCATTTTAGCCCATTAAACAATGCACAGTATTTTCTGATGTGGTTCTCAGTGGGATAAGCGCGGTGCATGGATGAAGCTGCAGGACTGGGATCATTTAAAACTCTAAAAGGAAGCAGAGGAGGTCAAAACTGTAAAAGATTTCAGATTTGTACAACACGAATGCATCCAAACACGCTCCAGGTCGTCACATGTTCAATATTTACACTTCACATCTATAAATATTGTGCATTGGCATAAATTAGTAAGAGCGATCCTGAGATTCACCACTGTGGTATTGATGCTCGAGATGGCTTATTAAAGATCAAAATGGCTTCATCCAAGAAACACAGCCGCACATCAATAAATCTGAAGATTACTGACATTATTTCAGTCGTTCAATGCAAAAAATTAAAAATGATATGGATTCAGTACACACCGAGTGAAATATTTCCAGCATTTTTTAAAATTGAATTGTTATGAGGCGACAGAGGTTAAACAGGTCGCCCACTAACCTGAGGGTTGGCGGTTTGATTCCCGTTCTGACCCAGTTCATATTGTTGTTTTCACCAAAATACTATGCAACTGAATGCTGAGCCCCTCCTCCCTCATTGATTATAATGAAATTGTAACGATATGTGATAATATGTTTTTTCTTTATACTGTAATTTGTTTTTCAAGCCATAATCATCACTATGCAATTAATTAAATGCTTGAAATATTTCACATTGTGTGTACAGAATCCACTTTATATTGAACTACTAAAATAAATGGACTTTGACCTGCGCCTGTTTGTTTGAAACCAGAGGTGGGTAGTAATGAGTTGCATTTCTAAGCATAGTTTTATCACACCATACTTTTTACTTCTACTTGTGTAATATTATTTTGAAGTACGAATACTCTAAGGCTACATTCACACTGCAGACAAAAGTGGTAAAAATTCTGACCCAGGCCACTTTCAAATGTGCTCCTAAATCAGATACGTATTTGATCTTTTACAATATGACTTTGGTCTGAGTTGCCTTTCTTTCAACTTTTAGGTCATTGAAATGCAAAAGACGGCACAATTCTGCTCTGGAAGAGGCAGGAATTGATAAGAAGCGCTGTCAGTGGAAAAAAAATGAGGTTTTGGACTTAATTAGTATTTAAGGAGACAATTCTGTTCAAGCTAAACTTGAGGTTGTAATGTAACTGTACTGAGGAGACCGATGAGAAATGTTAAGTCTTGAGAACATCTTCCTTGTCGTCCTGAAATTATGGATCATAGCTGACATTTGTATTTTGTCAGTGAAGCCCCTCATGTCACAGTCCCACCGCTCCTGGCTCTGTCTTCTGCCCCTGCGGGTCACTTCAGGGCCGGAGACTGTTCACACACAAGCCGTGTTATTTAAAAAGTAAAGTGAACAACCATGCAAAAATAAAAATAATAATAAAAAAATCTGATTTCAGCCAAAAATTGGGTTTGAGCAGTAAGACTTGCAGTGTGAACGTAGCCTTAGTTGAGTAACATTTTTGTGTCTAGATGTATTAGACAGATACTGAATTTCATTGATCCATAAGGAAATTTAGAAAAGCTTTCTTGTAAAAAGTGAGAATATTTGGATATTTGTGTTTCTTACTTTATTTTTTTTTGTCTTCCTTTGTTTTTTTACTAATGTATATTGTTTATTGTTTGTAATACGAGAATTTGCACATTATTATACAGGTTTTGTCTGAATACTTCAACACTAAAACATAAATCAGACGTCACTCCAAACAGTTACTCAGTAGATGAGTAGTTTTTTCACCAAATACTTTTTACTTCTACAAAAGTAATACTATTTTTGAAGTAACAATACTCTTACTTGAGTACATGTTTGGCTTCTCTACCCACCTCTGATTGAAATTAGGGCAAAACACAGCTTCATCTTGTTTTTTGCGACCAATATTTAAACTACAGAGATAAGTACTGTATATAGCATGGACGGTAGGTAATCCAGAGACATCTTAAATCCTTCATAGGTGGAAGAAGTTCTTATTTAGGCGATTACAAGAGACTGCGGGCTGAGTTCGAAGGCAGGATGGAGATGACGGTGAAGTTAGCGGCGAGGCTAGTTCTGCCTGTTGCCGTACATGAGAGGGATGATATACACGGAGATGTCATCCCCAGAGCCCAGTCTGTCGTTAGAAATCCTCCAGCCGCGATCCTTCAACACGCCTCGAGCTTTCATCACCAGGTCCTGAGCTGCCATTGTGTACCTAACAAAAGAAAAAATATGTATATTAGGTGTAGGTGTACAAGACAGCGAGGAGACCAGAAATACTTTAAGGTTTGGAGACACAGAGAGAGGAAAAGACAGGAGCCAGAGCTGACGATGTTGAGGTTCTCTTTAGGTGTGACTAGGAATGTTAGAATTAGGAATAAGTGGGACAGCTCATGTGAGATGTTTTGGAAACAAAGTCAGAGAGGCCAGACTGAGATGTTTTGGACATGCACAGAGGAGGGACAGTGAATATCTGAGCAGCAGGATGCTCAGGTTAGAGCTGCTACACTTTATTGATTTAGTGAAGGACGGCATGAAGTGTAAGAGAAGAAAAAAGTGTCTAACTCAGTGTTGTCTACATCTAGTTACACAGAGAAACAGCACACACACACAAAAACAACAAAAAACAAACAAACAGAGAAAAGGGAAGCAAAGGAATAATTATTGGATGGTCTGATGATGCTAAACTCTGGTTTAAAGGTACTGTAAGCAGCCTGCGCTCATACTGGTCTGAAAACGGTACTGCAGAATAAACAAAGGTCTGAAAATTGCCAGTCTCTATGATTTTCTGATTGGACGATCGGCAATGCAGTTTTAGAAGCAAAACAAAAAAAATGTAAACAAAAACAAACTTGGCCCTTATGTAAAATATATATTTTTTATTTTGAATAAATCAGATGTACCATTGTCATCAGTAAGACTAATATTTGATTTAAACATGATTACATCATATCTTGGGACACATGGGTAATTTTTGTGAAATATAAAAAATATATACTGCTCATAACATCTTTAAACGCTACAGAAGTACTTAAAAATTTTACTTACTCAGAAATTAATTTATTTTTATTAATTTTTTTATTCTAAGAATTTGTCAAAAATTGAATGACTCCCCTTTAAAACAAGCTACAAACAAAATACAAATATTTTTTGCAGTTTCACCTCTTTTTCTTCATTCAACACTTGAGCTGACTTATTTTTCACAAGTTTAAAAAGTTGAATTTAAAGGTACTGTAAGCAGCATGCACTCTGCTGGTTTAAAACAGTACTGCAGTCTAAATCAAAACAATGGTCACTTTTCTGATGGGACGATCAGGCGACGCAGTTTTAGAACCAAAACAAAAAATGTAAACAAATGTACCATTGTAATCAATAAAACTATAATATTTGTTTACATCATATCTTGGCACACCTGTGGGTAATTTTAATGAAATATAAAAAGTATATACTGCTCCTTTAAAATAAGCTCAAGACCAGAAGTGGAAAGTAACTAAATAATTTCAAATACATTAGGGGAATTTTTTAAGAAAATATACTTTTTTTTGGAGTAGTTTGAAGTAGATTTTTGACATCTCTAAATTAGTAAAAGTATGTTTTCACCTTGGCAAAGTGGTTTGTGCACGTGCCTTGCAATCAGAAGGTTCTAGGTTCAAGTAAAGTTGGAGACAGTAGTACAAGTAATAGTAGTAGTAGTATTAGTAGTATTGGTGGTGGACTTTACTGTGCAATTGCAAAAAATGAAACTTTTCAAACCCTTGATTCTTTATTTAAGTAATCATTTTGTTGAGTTTTAGTTTACTTTAGTGAGTTTGAATGATATCATTTCAAATCATATTTTAAAGTAGCAGTACTTTTACTTGAATAGACATTTTGAGTACTTCTTCCACCGCAGAGCTGGTCCAGTTTAATGTACACAGTTGATACGAGGGCTGGAGAACATTTGTGAAGTCTTCCTTTAAGGCCCCGTATCTTAGACGAGCCAAAAAAAACACCCACCATCCAGAAGACACTGAGATCGATTGTATCTGAACTTTTGACCCAGAAAAACTGAGTCATCGCAGCTCATTACTGTGTCGCAAGCTTTTCCCGACATCACAGAGAAGACTTTATCTAAATGTTTGGGAATTTGCATAATCACAATAAGATAACAGGGTCATCCTCTTTCCGTATAAGGCCGAGGTGAGAGGAAGTTCAGGTCCCGGCTGGTGTGGGACAGCTGTGGACTGTACTGTGTGTGTGTGTGTGTGTGAAACATGCCTGTGCTGGTCATCTGGGTCACAGTTTGCCAGGAAACAGGTGACCGACTCCGCCACTTCCTGGTTTGATAGGACGTCCCACAGACCGTCAGTTCCCAGCACCAGAACGTCATCTGCTCCGTGCTCGTGCTGCGACAGAGGGTAAACTTTGACCTGAAGGAGAAGAGAAATGAGGGAGAGACGTGGGAAGTCTTTAGACAATTCGTTTAATATCAGGCAACAAGGAATCAGAGGTGGACGGTAACAAAATACTTTACAATGACCTCATTCACTCCTCTGTTACACTTGGTGGTGCCCTGGGGCAGACTGACAGCGAGGTGGCAGCCTCTCCGACCACCGCCAAACACACAATCACACTCACACGTTCATATTCATGGGTAGGGCTGGGTAATGTTAAATGATACCTTTGTGGTATCAGAAGAAAAGTTACAATACTACTGGTATAAAAAAAACAAAAAACACTATATTCCCAAAAGTATGAGAAGGCCTGGCTCGTAGTCTTTGCTCTAATTCATCCCAAAGGTGTTCTGTGAGGATTGAGGTCAGGACTCTGTGCAGGTTCAGTCACCTTCTTCCACACCAAACTCCCTCATCCAGGTCTTTATGGATCTGTGCTTTGTGCTCTGGTGCAGTCATGTTGGAACAGGAAGTGGCCAGTCCCCAAACTGTTCCCACAAAGTTGGGAGCAGGGAATTGTCCAAAATTTCTTGGTGCTGAAGAGTTCAGAGTTCATTTCACTGGAACTAAGCTCCTGAAAACAACCCCACACCATAATTCACAATTCAGTTTTGATGGGTGAGCAAATACTTTCGGAAATATAGTGTATATATTCAATACCAAGTTTAAATATGTGGGACCTTTAATGTTTCTTTGCATGTATGAATAAAATAACAGAATAAATCATAAAAAATTGGTCTTTTGTTCAACATTATTGTGTTTTATGATTGTAGGAGATGAATTAGCTCACCATAGGTATCAGAAAAAGTATCGCTCAAGTATCGGTATCGAAAACCAGGTATTGTTTAAGTACTGGTATAAAAAAAAAAAATCTGAATGGTACCGAGCCCCATTCATGGGTAAAGTGTCCAAGAAGACAACAGCAGTATGCAATGCTGGTAACGGAGAACAATGTTCTGGTTAGTGAGTGAACAGCTCTACCTACTGAGCTACTGCAGCCCCAGGTGTAAAACATGTTTTTCATACATATTGGCCTACGTTATTTTAAGATATAAAATGGGAAAGGTGTCCAAAACTCTTTCAGAAAGCCTCAAAAAGCATAATATAGGACCTACAGACTTGTATTCAGGCCAAGTTAAGCCCCTCTTTATCTAGAAAATCTTCCACAAAATCTTCCACAAATAAATCCACAAACTTTTAGTTTACGTAGTTAATTTGCTGAAAGTCATATTAACCTTGAGGAGTTGTTTATCACACTCTGTTGCCAACCACAAGGTAAGAAAAGTCACGATAAGTAGTCTAAACTTACATTCACACGAGTATGAGTAACAAGATAGGATGCATAGTTTTCTTTCACTGAAAATTCTTGTGGTAAAAAGCAAATGTCAAGTATTTTGATGCTATAATGCAATAAAAAGCCCCATCTTTTTTTTCCCACAGCCAAATAAAAACATGTAATAGCGGTAAATGAAACGGCATCAATAATTAAATCTTTCTTACTCGGGATAAAAGCACTTCCTGATCTAACATATTTTATAACACAGACTGGCCTTGGGCTGCCGATGTCGATTTATTTGCTTTAGTGTACGACGGAAAGCTGAGGCGGAGGCTGAGTTTTTGGAGAACGATGTGAATCACCTCAGCACAGATCACGGGCTTCAATTTATGGGAAGAAAAAAACTTGTGATTACTGTAAAAATAGTTTGAACTTAAGGCAGTTCCTGAAGAAATTATAATTCCAAGAAATGATTAGAGCTGCAGGGAATCAGATGATGATCAGGACTCGTGATTTCTGGGTAAAAACTGTTTGTATCTTATGATGAGGAAAATATAATACCTCCTTAAAAGTGATAGTAGCCTGAGGTTTTCTCCTTTCAGCTGTTGGCTTCAGGGCTTGCCTCCATCTAACCCAGTCCTTTACATCCTCTCACACTAACTAACCTCATGTCCTCACTTCAGGAGTAAAACTATTTTCTGAGCCAGTGGCAAAGTGAGCAGTTTACTCGCCTTGTCATCAGAAGGTCATGGGTTCAAGCCAAGTCAGGGGTAATAGCAATAGTAGCAAAAGTATTAGTAGTAGTAGTAGTAGTAGTAGTACTAATACAACCCGAATTCCGGAAATGTTGGGCCTTTTTAAAAAGAAATTTGAATAAAAGACTTTCAAATCACACGAGCCAATATTTTATTCACAATAGAACACAGATAACATGACAAAAGTTTTGGATCAAGAGCATATGTTGCTCTAAAACCTTTATAAACCTTTCAGCAGTCATAGTTCCTTCCAAAACACACAAGCTGCCCATACCATATGTACTTACACCCCCGTCCCATCAGAGCTGCTTGTGAACGCTGATGAAACGCTGGAAGGTCTCCTCCTCTTCAGCCCCGAGGACCCAGCGTTTGTGATTTCCTAAAATAATGTCAGATTTGGACTGCTCTGATCATAGGACACTGTCCCACTTTGAAACAGTCCATTTTAAATGAGCCTTGTCCCAGGACATGTTGGTGCTTCTGGACCATGTTCACATATGGCTTCCTTTTTGCATGATAGAGCTTTAGTTGGCTCTGCAGATGGCTTGGTGGATTGTGTTTACCCACAGTGGTTTCTGGAAGTATTCCTGGGCCCATTTAGTAAAGTCATTGACACAATCATGAAGAGTGATGCAGGGCCCCGAGGGCCCCAAGACCACGGCCTCCAATAAAGGTCTTCGGCCTTGTCCTTTACACAGAGATTTCTCCAGTTTCTCTAAAACATTTGACAATGCTCTGTTAATGATGAGATTTGCAAAGCCTTTGCAAGTTGATGTTGAGGAACATTGTTTTAAAGTATTCCACATCTTTTTACTCACTCTTTCACAGATTGGAGAGCCTCTGCCCATCTTTACCTCTGAGATTCTGCTTCTCTAAGACATCTCTTTTATAGCTAATCATGTTACAGACCTGATATCAAATAACTTATAATAACAAATAATTAGTTAGTTAGATCTTCTCCAAGCTTAATCGTTTTAAAATATCTTGCTTTTTCAGCCATTTGTTGCCCCTGTCCCAACTATTTTGAGACCTGTAGCAGGCATCAATTTTGAAATGAGCTCATTTTGTGCATAAAAATGTAGCATCTGAGTGTAAACATTTGTTATGTTTATTATGTTCTCTGTGTTCTGTTGTGAATAAAATATTGGCTCATGTGAAGTTTTTAGTTTTCATTTTATTCAAATAAAAAAAAAAAACGTCCAAACATTTCCGGGATTTAGGTTGTATTTATTGGATTGCACTGTACAAAAACACAATTAAAATAAGTAATAAGTATACATAAGTAAGTCAACTATACATTCAGTACTTTTGGGTTTTAATACCAGTAGTAATCATAGCAGTGGGTTTTCTAGTACTAGTAGCAGCAGTTGCAGGAGTTAATAATTGTATGCATATTAGTAGTAGTGGTAGTAGTAATATTAATGCTATTAGTAGTATGTCATGCTGTCCAATTGCAAAAAAAAAGTACTTCTCCCACCTCTATATACAGTATTCGATAATATGTCTGCAGTAAGTGATCATAAATATTAATTAAAACACACACGCATTACGTAACTAAATATTTTCTGCTTCACTGTGATTGGCCAAATATTCTGACATTCAAAGTGTGGCTCTCTGGTAATCGTCACATTTAGTGCACCGCAAGTCGTATCCAACAAAATTACAGTGCACACGGTGAAGCCACAGTGACAACAATGCGCTGTATTTTGAGCAGCCCCTGTGAATATCTGTCTCCTTTGTATTTACCATCTCGGCCAAACTCGAATATTCACGTTTGACATGTGGCACGAACAATACTAATAGATTGTTTACACTCTGTCGGCAACACAACGCGACGCTGTCTCAAAGGAAAACCCTGACAAGAAAATAACGCTTCAGAAACACAGAGAGACTGAACTGCGGCTGAACCCACGGTGCTGAATTAAAGATCAAGAGAATTCAAAGGCTTCGTCTTCACTGCAACAGTCTGCAACTCGCTCATACACCAGAGGTCATTTAGGACGACTGCCTGCTTTTAACCAGTTAAAAAAACAATATATTATGAAAATAAATGGCAATGGAAAATATTTTTAAGTAGACATACTATAATGAACTGGGCTAAGTGTGCTTTGTTGTTAAAAGCCCCTTCATAAGGGTTTCTCTAATGGTTTTCTTTTTTGTTTTTGAAGGGCTACATTAAGATTAAAGGAGAGTCCAGTATTTTGTAAAATGGGGTCCATTATATTTCCAAGGATAGGTTACTTATTACAGAAGCTACAAAGCACTTGGAGTTTGGAGAAGCAGACAGGAGCGATGGCAAAGACTTTGTGTGTGTGTTAATGAGATCAGTAAAAACATACTGTAACAACAAACAAGGCTTTTTTTTGTTTTTGTGAAAGATTTTTTGGCAATTTTTAGGCTTTAGGACAGAAAGGACAGAATATAGAACAGGGATAGACAGTCGCCAAAGAGTCTGGAGTCAAACCCACGACGTTGAGGCAGGCTGCAGTTGCCCTGCATATGCACCGCAGCTCTACCACTGAACCATGCGGCGGGACACAAGGCTTTTAAAATAACTAAATTAGTGCAAGAATGTAAACAATTGTTGAGTTGACAAACATAAAAGATGCCTAAAGATGCCAGTACTGCCACACTATTGAGATTCAAGATTCAAAGAGTCGTGGTTCAGATGCAAACACATTGACCTGAGCAGGACAAGATGGATTTCGGTGAGTTTGTGAACTGCTACTTCAATCCAGCTGCTGCAGAAGGTGGCGTGAGCGCTGTCTTCTGAGTAATAAATTAGCTAATCAGGTAATTATTCTGTCAACAAAAGCTTCTTAGATTCATTTGCTGTTAGTTATGGAGCACAACAGGACCAGCCTCCCTCTGGTGCCTGAAGTAAATTTTCCAATCATATTTCCCATAGACCAGCCATTCCCAAAGTCAGGACTGTCGGGGCCCCCTTAAATTTCTGAAAATCCCCCAAGATAAAACTTCTCTCCATTCAAAAGACTCTGCCATGTTTTTCTCCATATGTTTTTTTTAATAAAAACATTACAAAAACACTGATTATTGACTAAAAGTTGTTTTAAAGTAATATTTTAAAACAAGTATACAACTGTAATTAATTTCAAATGTTTTTATGTACTTAATGTTTTTAGGTATTTCATATTTTCATTGACTTTTTATATTTTGTATGTTTTATTTGTTTTTATGAATCAAAACCATGTGTCCCACTTTGGGAACCACTGCCATAGACTGTTAGGAAAATGCATATATTAAGAGTTTAAAAGCTCGGCGGAGGCTAATCAGCTCTGTGGTAACTCATGACTATAACACAATTAATTTTGTAAAAGAAAAATATCTCAAAAGTGTAAAAAGGCAAAGCTATAAATGTATTTCACCATTATTCAAGTTTAGGATTTTTTAAAATTAAGTGTCCCATGAGTTACCATGAGTTCCGTCTAGGTTTTAAACTCTTAATATACGCATTTTTCAAAAAGTCAATGGGAAAAATGAATGGAAAATTTACTTCCAGCACCAGAGGGGGGCGGGTACTGAGAGAGAGCATATATTTAAAATAAAGTGGGAATAATGGGTTGTTCATATGAATGCAGTTACAGTCGGCAAAGTCTTTATCTTTGGGAATACATTGGGAATAAACGTTGACATCATGTTCTTGGTTTTGATATAGTAAACATGTATTTTCCATATGACATTAAGAATTAAAGGGTCTCACCTCGGGGCAGCAGGAGAGGAAGGGCTTGATGAAGATGTTGGAGTCGTGCACTTTGAGGTTGTGGTCCCCCAGGCCCCTGGTGACTCCGATGGTGGCCAACACTCGAGCCTGAAACACAGAAGCATAACATTAAGACTCATTTATAATCTCATTACTCAAATATAAACCAGCCACACATGACATCTACCAAGGGATCTTGTAGAGGTGAAGAGCTCCTATAACTCTGTGAAAGAGAATCTATCCTGGAAGAGATAGTACCAGGGCATTTTGGAAGAGTTCAAGAGTTTTATGTGGCAAGCTTGAGTTTTCTTTTACACAGGCTTCCTTTCTTTTATGCCCGAAGTTGACTACGTACAAACTAGAGACTGTCTCCACTTCAGTCAGCGTCTCTAGACAATTGCACAAAGAAAGCTGACGTCAATATGGGAGTAAAAGTTTGTGTATCTGAGAATAAATATGCCTTAAGTTCAAGTCCAGTTCAGTTTAAATCAATGGCTTTGTGCGTTAAGTGCAGTGACGTTACTCTGAAGGCCTCGGCGGCTCTTGTGGGGGCCCTAAATGGACGGACGAGCTGCATTTAAGAGACTAAACACTCATTTATTTTCAGCACCTTACAACTTTGTGATAATGCTTCTAAATCCCAGATGCAGTCAAATGCACTTCTGAGCTGCAAAGACATTCTTTAAGATTCCTATAGTCCAGTCCAGTGGTTCTCAAACTGTGGTACAGGTATAACTGGTGGTACACTGGTTTCTCCTGGGAGTACTGAGGAATGTTTTTCAGTTCCAGTGCTGATTTATGTAAATTTAAAGTTTTATCTCTAGACCTGGTTTAATCCTGGTTTTGATCTGGTTTAGTCCTGGTTTAGACCTACTTTAGACTTGATTTAAACTAGCCTTAGTCCTGGTTTAGACCTGGTCCTGGTTTAGACTTGGTTAAGACGTGGTTCAGTCCTGATTTAGATCTAGGATAGTGTTGGTTTAGTCCTGGTTAAGATCTGGTTTAGCTCTAGTTTAGTAATGTTCCTGGTTTAGTCGTGGTTTAGACCTGGTTTGATCTAGTTCAGTGCTGGTATAGTCCTAGTCCTGGTTTAGACCTGGTTTAGACCTGGTTTACACCTGGTTTAGACCTGGTTTACACCTGGTTTAGACCTGGTTTACACCTGGTTTAGACCTGGTTTAGTCTAGGTTTAGATTTGGTTTAGACCTTGTTTAGCTCTAGTTTAGTCCTGGTCCTGGTTTAGTCGTGGTTTAGACCTGGTTTAGACCTGGTTTAGATTTGGTTTAGACCTTGTTTAGCTCTAGTTTAGTCCTGGTCCTGGTTTAGTCGTGGTTTAGACCTGGTTTGATCTAGTTCAGTGCTGGTATAGTCCTAGTCTTGGTTTAGACCTGGTTTAGACCTGGTTTAGCCTGGGTTTAGATCTGGTTTAGACCTTGGTTAGATCTAGTTTAGTGCAGGTGTAGTCCTGGTTTAGACCTGGTTTAGTCCTAGCCATTTTACCGAATAAAAACATGAATTTATATCAAGTTTTAGTTTACAGGCCCGGTGTGCTGGGAACGTGAAAAGACTGCACAAGAGCTTCATTACTCAGAGGGGTTCAGGAGAGCGCTCCCTCACCTCTCGCACAGACGGAGGATCACTCATGGCGCCCTCATTCACAAGGGAACAACAATAAGCCCAGGGCGGACGGCAGGAGAGACACACCTGAAGGTTTTATTTAGGCAGCACAAACCTGTTTCGCTCCGTTTGTCATTGTTCAGAAAGTAATGGAAAGCTAAGTGGCTAACAACAGCTAAAGTTTATCTGTAGTTTCAGTGGCCCCTCCCTCGGAGCGTTTCCATGGAGATCAGAGTCTTTCTGAGGATGTGTCTTTCCTCACTGATATTTCTATAAGACTTGATCTGTATATTATACTTATATTAGGCCCATTATAAATTACTGAGGCGTAGATTCATAATAAGCTGCTTCTCTATGCACTGCTTGCTACTGTAGTGTATCTGTTTTTGGAGGAGAGTAGAAAGATGTTAATAAAAGTCACTAACAAAGGATTTTATATATTTTTATTATTTTGATCCTTTGTCATAGTTTTAATATCTACTTTTTTATTCAGTTTCTGTTAATAGGAAATGTACAACAATTTAAGTTTGATAAGGAGACACAAATAGGCTGTGTAAAAAAAATCACAATATAATATAATATAACATAATACTGCAACTAAGTCTGCAAATAAAATCATAAATAATCGTAATTGTGAACATAAAATCGTGAATCTAATCGAATCATGCCTTCAGTGCATCAATATATCCCTACTTATTTCTGGTTTAGTTTAATTCAGTTTTTGCCCTGGTTTAGATCTGGTTCAGTCCTGAATCCGTCCAGGTTTAGTCCCTGTTTTGTCCTTCTTTCGTAATACATTTTCTGTGTTAATCCCAATTTTATATCTTGGTTTAGACCTTGGTTAGTCTTGATTTTGGCTCATTTTAGTCCACTAAAGCTGGTACTTGAGGTGGTTCTCACTGGGACCAGTTTGAGACCCAATGCTGCAGTCTGCACGGAGCACTGCCTCGGTCTAAAAATGGCTATCGGCTCTTGGGGAAACTGGGCTAATTGAATCTACTGTACAGCCCGAGAGAGAAGGGGACAGAGAGGGTGGGACAGGGAGGGCACAAGGGCAGCGGAGACAAAACATGGCTGATTCTGCATGATACCAGTGAGTAATGCAGTACTTTTGTTACTGTGCAAGTAGATTTTTTTGCCTATGTACCCTTTGTCAGTACTTTAAAGTTAAGAAACGTCAGTATACGGTGGATGGAGCAGTTGTTTCAAAGTGGATATCCTTTCGGTGAAGCGCTGGAGAGACGTCCCGGGATTAATAGTGGAGCGTTGGGCCCAGCAGGCAGCAGACAGCGGGGCTTTGAAGTTCTCCACCGCTCCTCTCTGCCTCATACAGCACACAAAGCAGCTACACTGTATCGCTGCACCTATCTCTATATATCACTTCAAAGAGAGAGGAGGACGAGACAGGGGCACGGAGTACACTCAGAGAGCCAGAGTGCAGAAAGAGGGCATCCAGGCTAACGTCTGCATCGGCTGCCTGTGCTATAGGGAACTGAGCAGGAGGTCAGGCGTAACATTATGACCACTGACAGCTGAAGTGAATGACACAGATTATCTCTTCATCATGGCTCCTAGTGGGTGGGAGATATGAGGCAACAAGAGAACATTTTGTCCTCAAGTGAAAAAATGGGCAAGGACAAGTTGGACAAGGGGCAAATTGTGCTGGCTGTAGACGACTGCTTCAGGGCAGCTATAAAACTGCAGCTCTTGTGGGGTGTTCCCGGTCTGCGATGGTCAGTTTCTGTCAAAAGTGGTCCATGGAAGGAACAGAGGTGAAGCGGCGACAGGAGATGCACATGAGGAGCGAAGGCTGAGGCTCGTGCGGTCCAGTCCAACACACGAGCTGCTTAATATGCTGTTAATGCTGGTTCTGATAGAAAGTTCATTGCATGTGGAGCAGCTTACCAACAATAATAGGCTGGTTGTTGTATCGTTCACATTTATGGGAAATGCTGCACTGCTATTCCAAATACTCATAATTATCTTCTGGCTTTGTACAAGTTTATATGACTAATTAAATGGAGTAAAAGAGTCCTGAAAGTTTTTGATGAGTGAAAAATGTCATCTTTCTGCAAAAAGGTGCAAACGGCATTCATTATTTTCTTGAATTAACTGCACCACTAATGATCCCACTTATTACAAGTGACAAAACTTATCGCAACATTAAAATTATGTGTATTCACACTAGTTACAGTGTAAAATTTAGTGGCACAGAACTTTTTTCCAGCACTTTTGAGTCAGTAAACTTAAAGGGGAACAAAGTAACTTTTTTTTAAACCTTAATTAAACAGTTTTGGAGTTTTGGAGTGTGATGGGTTGATGATGAGTTGTTTTGAGGGAGAAGTGAAACCCCCTGCACCTCCCACTGGTGTATCTTGGCAAAAAAACAGCCTCTTGCAAGAAATACCGACGCATTTTCCTTTAAGTCTCGGGTCCCACAAGAAAGTGACATGTCCCGGTTAGCCATGACAACAACATAGTAACGGCTTTATTTCTTAGATGTTAGTCATGTCAGAGAGGCCAAAAAGGCAGAGGAAACCTTTGTACCTATACACGGAGGAGGAAACAACAGTCAAGGGGCCACACATGAGTCAACAGGACTCTTTATTTTGCAATGCAGAGGGGAACTAAGAAATGAGCAACGTTACTTGGTTCTCTTTTCGCTTCCTTGGACCATTTTTGATAGGATACAGACCACTTCAGACCTGGGACACCCCACAAGAGCTGCAGTTCGGGAGTTGCTCTCTCAAATCTTCACACTTGTCCATTTTTTTTCCAGTTTCTACCACATAAACTTTGAGGACAAAACGCTCACTTGCTGCCTCATATCTCCCACCCACTAACAGGTGCCATGATGAAGAGATAATCTGTGTTATTCACTTCAGCTCTCAGTGGTCAAAACATTATGTCAGATAGGTGTTTAATGCATTTGCGCTAACATGTCTGCATCTCTCTTTCTATATTTTTATGAAGACGAACTCTGCAGAGAATGACCTTCACCTCCTGCTGCGACATTACCTGTATTTGTGGTATTTATTGAACCCTGTGTTTATTGCGGGACATGGATCCTTGTGTAAAAGAGGCCACATGCGTGTTTCCGCTCACTGCTCCCCTACATTTAGCCGCTGGAGACGAGAGAGAGCGGGGTTGACTAATGGTGCCCCGGCAAGCGCTGATTACAGCCGCTGTGCAGTGGGTCGTGGGTGTAACTCTTGCTTCTTACCTTCTTTCCTTCGCCGTAGATCAGGGGAAACTTCAGGTCGTCGTCCTCGATGGTTTTATACGCCCTGAGAAGAGTAGAGAGGACGCTTTAATGGGTTTTTGGTTTATGGCGGGGCAGCAGGCACGTGCCCTGGAGACCCACAGACATCCATCAACAAGGAAGAATGTTAGTAGAGCAAAAATGTATCTAAAAAGCACCAAAACACAGCTCAACAAATCTCCCTTCTCTTAACTAAAAAGGTCATGTTTTTGCTATTTTTGGTTTGTTAGCGGGTTCATTTATTTGTTAGCAAGGCAGCCCCTTTTAATGCAAGGTCAGCAATGGGCGAAGGAAGAAATAATAAAATTGTGGTGTTGGGACATGGGACAAGAAGTCTAATACTGTTACTGTGCCATCACCAGCCACAAGGGGTTAAATGATTTGTCAATGGGTTTTGTCATTTTGAGATATAAGAGTTCTGCAGTTCAATGGATAGAGCATTTGCCACTGAATGAAAAGATCAGTGAAAAGATGAAAAGAAGATTTTTTTTTTTTTAACCATTGTCAAATAAGAGGTAAATATCTAAATTAAAAACACACAAAGTTGCCAACCACTGCAGAAAAATCAACAATCCCAGCGGCTATACGTCTTTTAAACTGTTTGTAAGCTACTAATGTTTTCATTTCTATTCACGTGAATGATTTTAGGGCTTATCTTTAGTATTTATTAAATGAGCTCCACTGTATTTGTTGTGTGTTTAGTGGTTGCTTTTGTTTGTCTATCTGTCTTATCTTCCTGATCAAATTAATTAGCCCCTAGTGGGATAAATAAAGTCATCTGAATCTGAATCTGATGGATGGATTTGACCAAGACTTACTGGTGAAAAAAAGTGGTGCGGTATCAGGCCAAAGGAAAATTTCAAACCATTTACAAAACCTAAAGTCTACCACCACCAAAAGCATCAGTGACAAACACATAGATCTATCTTTATTTATGTCTGAAGCTTTAATGTGTGGCTCTGACTGTAAGACACCCAACACTACAGTATCTACATTCACTCTTTTCAAAAAGGTGATGAATTATTTACCATCTCTTTAGTCATGGGCCTAGATAGAGTTGTAGAAGAAGAAAGAAAGCACTATATATGGCCGTATGTTCATGGCCTTAGGTGACCACTTGCAGACTAAAACGCTGTAGCTCTGGGTTGACAATTTTTTTTTCAAATGTCAAGAGTTTCTCAGGTACTTTCCACATCCATTCACAAGCGTTTAGCATTCACAGCTGTAGTAAATTACATGTTACGTATCCAGGACATTGGTGTGAAACATCCAGACACAGAGAAAGGGAAAAGCAAAAAAAGAAGAAAAAAAAAAGAAGATACTTTGGTGTGAGCAAAGTATCTAGATATGGTATTTATTTCATGCACTACAAAAACTCAAAAACTCAAAGCAACAGGATCCCTCAAGATTTTTGAGTTTTAGGGTCAGCTCAAAATCTCAAATTTTCAACAACTAATATTTTTTTACTCACCTTTGATGGTGCATACGTCTAATAACTTTATTTTTTTAAAACTTATCTTACAGCTGACTATCCATTGTTCAGAAAAGGTATGATTATTGATAATAATAAAAACTAAATATACTAAATTCAGCAAAAGAATAATACTTTTTCTGAACAATGCATAGTAAGTTGGCTGTAAGATGAGTTAAACAAATGATAGTGAGTAAAACTTAAAATTTAACATTTGTGGACATATGAACATCAAATTAAGTGAACAAAAAATATTAGTTGAGATTATGAGTTGGTCCAAAAAGTCCTCCTGATCCTGTTGCCTTGAGTTTTTGCAGCAATGTGGCATTCAATAGCTAACACAAATTGCTTAAGGCACTGGAATAATGGGTCCACGGCTTCTCTCTGAACCAAAGACACAACACGTGATCATTTACAGTGCTAAATAAAATCGTGTTACCTAGAGACTGAGCAATATGAGCATCTTGGGTAATGTCTAAAATGTTAAAGAGGTTATACTGTGCCAAATCTGAGCTTTCTACCATGTTATAATGTTCCCTCATCAAAATACATACCATGTTTGGCTTCATTCACTCATGTTTAAGTACTCTGTATTATCTGACACAGCCGTTCTGAGCCTTCAAAACACTCAGCTGCACAAAGCTCCGCCTCTCCCACAAAGCCCCGCCCACTCCAGGAAGCACTGACCAATCATCAAGCCCTCTACATCCAGTCTGCTCTCTGTTTCATTTTGTACTAAAATGGCATCATACAAACGTTTAAGGAAGTGGAGTTTCTTTTAGTCTTTAAATTATGTTTAAAAGACAGCAACAATGTGCACTCTACTGGCATCTGCTGGTCTCTTCAACTGTGTCTTTATGGCACGAGTACTTATTATTAATGTTCTCTTTTATTTATTTCATAATTTAAAAGAAAAAGCATAGACAATTCATGTCAGCAAAATGAAAAATGAATGAAATGGAGCAGAAAGAAGAGTAATCTTATATTATCTGCCCCTTTTTAACACAAGGATTGTAGCACTTTCGTTCTTACAAAGCCGTTTCTGTCAATTTACAGAATCAACTCAAGACACAGTTTGCATAACAATTTAATCCTTTACTTTAATTCTTTTCATTACTAGATTTGAGCAGTGTCACAGACCATCAGTTTAATTATCAGTTTTATTGGATTTTCTAGATTTTCAAAATACAATTATTGTTCTTGATTCTTTGATTTAATTTTTTTGATTCTTCCATATTAGTCACATAATGTTTTTAAAGCTTGTAAACCATGCAATGCTGTTCTAGAGGTGACCAAGATTGGTTTCGAAATATGAAAAAAAAGCATAATATAGCCCCTTACTGTGTTGTCAGAGTAGGAGATATTGTTTGGATTGACATAGAGGGGAGCAGACACAATTATGTATACAGTATTTAGGGAGGCCTCCACTTGAGAGGTTTTGTCAGGGGCCCCCATCAAGTTTGACAGCGGGCCAGTATTTATAAACGTAACACCAGGCAGAACGTTAGCAAAAAAATTAATAAAAAAGCCCACTTCACATTACAAAATCAGATCACATTTTGTTATGAATGCAACACGTAGTCATAAATTATTACGCTCACTCATTACAGAAAAGCAGAAAAGCAAAAAATCTATAATTTCTAGAGGTGATGTGACCACCATACCTTACTATATCAGGCCAGTGCACCACTTTATATTTTGAAGCAGCATTTTTCACTCCTCGAAACGGAAAAGATTTGAATTCAGTGATTTCTATAACTTGAGCGAGCACCTGTCAAGAGAAAATATATAGGTTCACATACGTTTTCCACTTCCAGAAAGTTTTGCCGTCAGAGCTCTGTAGACAGATGAGGCAGAACTGTATTGTTGACTATCACACAAATGTTTTAATAATAGAGAAAACCTATTAAGTCCCCGAGCTGCAGAGAGATTATTTGCCTGTAGCCCCGTCCTGCTTTGAGCTCCTTATCGAAGGGAGAGAGACGCTGTGAGGCAGATTAGCAGGAGCCGGGATGGTTTTTACATCAGAGCCGCTCCACTCAGAGAGGCCATATGTTTCCACCTCAGGAGCTCAGGACTGCTGCACTCAGCACTTTTACTGCAGCGAGCAACAATTATCAACGCAAACAAAGCAACACAAATACACTCTACTGCCTCTAAAACAAGGAGTGTCAGAGCCAGGAGCAGAGTCAAAACAGACCAGGTTAAGACAAGGACACGCCCAAAATGAAAAGAGTATGATACATAACAAGTGCTTAATGATTCTCAACTGGTGGTTCAGGACCTAAATAGGGTTAATAGTACCGTATTTTCTGCACTATAAGGCGCATCTAAAAGCCTTTAATTTTCTCAAAAACTGACAGTGCACCTTATAATCCGATGCGCCTTATATATGGATCAGTGTTGGTTAATTATGGCTACTGTATTCAGGGGGCGTCGTCGAAGTGACAGTGGTAAAAACGGTAAAGGGGAATTCCAGTCCCAGCTGTTCATGTGTGCCATAGGCGTGTTTATGGATCCTGCCACAAAAGAACAAGGAGGCGCGGCCTTTGCTCCATCTCAGTAGAAGAGTTGCGACATTGAGGGGACAGAAAACTGAGCGCTCGAACGCTGTTCATGTAGCTTTGAACTGTGACAAATGGAGTTGGAAATACATTGTTTTCAACGAGGGCGGCGCAAATAAGAGCTACCGGTACGTACGCTACCGTATTGTGAATGCACTAACTTGTTTTGGGAGTGCATGGAGTTGTAAGAACGCTGGTTTGTATTCTATTAATAAAGTTTGACTGACTGACTTATCTGACTGTTTTATTGACATTCCCTTTAGCGCAGCTCCATCTAGTGGATGCATAACGCAACCCCAGCCACTACAGTAGCTTTTTTTCTATGCGCCTTATAATGCGGTGCGCCCTATATATGAAAACAGTTTTAAAATAGGTCATTCATTGAAGGTGCGCCTTATAATCCGATGTGCCTTATAGTGCGAAGAATACGGTAGTATAGTTTCAATGTTCTGCTTATGTGAGGCCTATAATGTATTGTTTAATTTGAACAGATTTTAAAATGCATGTCTCAAATGTATTTCTTGTTTAAAGATTGTCCAGGCAATGTAAGAGACCAAATAATACATTCCTGCAAATAATACATTCCTGGCGCACAGATTGTAACTTTTTAAGGCTTTGGTCCTAAACCTTTGATCAGTTGATGAACAGTCGGTTTGAGTTTCAATGTAATTGCCAATAATAATAATAATGCTGCATCGGTCTTATATAGCGCTTTATTGGACACTCAAAGATGCTTTACAATTGCATTTCAGGGTTAGTGGGCAAACATCTCTACCAAATGAGTTACTACTGCTAAATTAAATTGCCAACCCTCTATTTTTTTGTATCGTGACCCAGTTTCCTTCTTTCTATTTTCTTTTTTTTTTTTGTATTTACAATCTGGTTACGATCTGAAAAGATTAAGATTTTGCTCAGGAGTGTAGTTGTATTTGCTTCGGCAATGAGATTCTTTGAAAGTGCACTGTGTAAAAGAAAGTAGTGAACAGATGAGAAAATACCACAGATCATTTTATCTTAATTAAAAAAAATGTTTCACTGACTCCCAATAGTTTTTTAAAAGGTATTTTTTAAGCCATTTTCTGGATAGTGCAGTCGACAATGACAGGAACGCCAATGGAGGCTGTAGTTGCTGTGTGTATGTGCTACAGCTCTACCAACTGAGCTATACTGTGGTGCAAAAATGATTTTAAATTATAGGCGTCTCAGAGGTATTTCCAGTCTGTGTTTATAGACAGAATTTATCTATGTCTATGTCTAAGTAATAGACAATGCAAAAAAATATAGTTTGGGTCGAGATGAGATCATTCAGAAGTGCACTGGGCAAAATAAGAAGTGTTTAGTGACTATTTAATTTATCTGAATATCTGATTTTTTTGTTTATTTAACTCATTTTTTCATCAGTTGACCCAAGACCTACAATTAGTTTATTTATTCATGTAATTCTTGTGACTGAATTAAAAAAATCTAACTTTGCCTACTTCACCAAATGCTAATCCTTCAATAAGTCTGGACTTAGACTAAGACTAGGACTGCACTGTTGGAAACAATGAACTTGTAAATACACACTTCTGTAACATTTACGGTAAAATATTGGCAGCTGTTGTTGCCAGAATTTTACCGTAAAAAAATCTGATGACTTTTACATTAAACTAAGCACTTTTTCTGCCTTGTCTATGACTCACTGTCCCCAAACTGCATTAAAAATATTGTTTTATGGTACTGCAATGGAAAACTGAAGGTAATTCATTGTAAAGTTTTATATTCTTTTAGGGTAAAACTCTGGTAACTAGAGCTGCCAGTAATTTACTATAAATTTAACAGATTTTTTTTTTTTTACAGGTACTAGAGAGAGATAGGCAAAAAATAATCTATATTTGCCAAAGTGTATAGGAGTGATTCCCAACTGGTGCGTCTGATCATGGGGCAGCTGAACAGTGTAAAGTTTAACAAGTTTAAAGCCTGAATATTGTTTGAATTGCATGAAATGGTGGATGATCACAGTAGAAATTGATAAAGATCTCTTGTACTGTATGTAAAATATGAGTCACAACAACAGTGGGTCCCACAATCAGACCAGGACTGCCTATAATTATGACTTTTAATGAATAAACCCATTTGATCCTGCTGTAACTCTCTAAACTTGGCACCTTCATAGAGTGGTAGTCTCGTATAAAACAACAGAGCAGACATATACTTCCTTTTATTATTCAGTGCATCCTCTTGTATAAAATCCCTGAAGCCGACTGCCGGGGACAGCCTCTCTCCTGGGACTGTAGTGTTTACAGCGTCTGCAGCCTGTCTGAGCGCCGATAACAGGAGTGAGAGGTACACATTAATCCTGTTACGGACCTGCTCCCGTCTCTGTCACACTGACTGTATATAGAGCGAAGGGACGCGGCTGTGGCTCCAGGGCCGGACAGTTTGACCACAGCACGCAGGGGGGGTTTGACATTCAGGGGTCGTCCTCCCGGCTGATACGCTCAGAGTGGGATTATCTATGAGAGTGTTAGAGGTATATGTGATGTACTGTAGGTCGTATCACTCTGCAGGTGAGGAGAGGTGTCGAGGGCTGATATTATTTCTGGAGCAGTGGGGGGCCGCTCAGTGCCAAGAAGGGTACAGCATTATAATATTCCCTCTCTGTAGCATCTTCATAGTGTTTCGGATATATAGGAAATAGATTAGGGCTGCACAATATATCGCAAAATTATCGTTATCGCAATATCAGCAAATGCAATATCGCAAGAATCTAAATATATCGCAATAACGCTGTGGTCTTCCATCTGACAGAGATTTACACTGAAGAATCATTTTCCACCAGAGCCTTAAAAGAACATGTGTTGTGACTGAATAAAAATGTTTAAAAAGTCCACTTTTAGTGGTAATTTAATGAATTTAGTCACAGCTTAACCTTGTTTTATTCCTGGTTTAGTCTGTATTAAGTTTTGATTTTCTCGCTGTTTTGACTTGTAAATACACTTGTAAAATGTAGTGAATTTAACTTCCTATATTCGAAAAGTAGGCTCTATTTTCAAATATCGCAATGATATCATTATCACAATTTTTAACATAGTAATCGAATGTCGCATGTTTTCTCCATATCATGCAGCCCTAAAATAGATGCTGATTAGTGCAAAGTCAATACTGTGTAAAAATGTCGTTAATGCTCCTGCCTATAAAGGAGGTTGTGGGTGCAATCCTTAGGCTGATCATCACACAATCTCCCTGAGTGGGGTATGCATGTGTTAGGTGAATTGGTGAATCTAAATTACCCTGAGCGAATGAAGGTGAGAGTGACTGGTTGTTTGTCAGAGTGTGTCTCTAAAGGTTGGGACACAGCGGGATGATAGTCGGCCGCCTGACACAGATCGCACACTTTGATGTGGCCTACTCTGCGACGTGAATCTGTTTGGTGTGTTCTGCATTAACGGATGTAGAAGCAGACAGTTTGACCTAGTTTTGTTCGACTGAACATGTTGAATCATCAAAGAAATGCTCTGATTGGTCGTGCTCCATTTATTGATACATATTTGAGTGAAACACTTAAATTTTGCAGATGTTTATTTACTGAAGCCCGTTATTTGGAGTTCAGTGACTATCTATTATACAGCTCATAATTAACATTAAAGTATAAGGTCTCTGAGGCAAACAGCTGCAATAATCCAGTCTGTTTTATTCATTAAGATGCTTTTTATGGAGCATGTAAAGTTATTATTCATTGATAAACACTTGAGCATTGTAGAGGTTTATTTACAGAAGCCCATTATCCGCAGAGTTTAGTGACTAGCTCCGCCTGCTGTTGTAAATATGTACAACTTGCACATGCGCAGATACTACATGCTGCTAGGTAATGGATCAGAGTCCCTTCAGTGAGTCTGTAGCCACTTTTTGTGCTATATAATAAAGAAAAAAAGATTATTAAATTAAATTATATTGGACTCTGAATGGCGCACATGGTCTTTACATTTATATGCAGTGACTTTACAGAGCTGTCAAAGCTAGATGCACTCTTGTCTTGGTCCAGTCTGGTGTCCAAAGCCTTGTACTAGGCTCTATGAATCAATTAGCATAAATAAATGATATAAAGTACTCTTTCTCTACAGGTTATTATTTTGGCAGTACATGAATAATTGTTTTAATTAATCCCGATTCCAGTTATGTACTAAATAATCATGATTATGAATTTTTCCATAAGCGAGCAGCCCTATAATATATACTATAGATTAACTTAGGATTGAACAACTGAAATAAATAGACTTTTCCACTATATTCTAATTTGTTGATACAGTATGAACAGGAAAGGTGTGCTATTTTAATTTTATAAACATATTTAAATGCTAGCAATTGACCAAAACTAGCTACTTCATTTAAATTAGTAGTCACCACTGTATTATTAGTAATCTGTCTCCTCATGTTCTTGTACTTTCTCCTATTGCTAGTTGCACTGACAGAAAGTACAGGAACAGGATAAACTTTAGATCTTCCTCTGACGGACCAGTAAACTCCACAGTATAAAGCTGTCTTTTCATAAACTATTTAATTCACAGCTTTTTGCAGCCTTTTACATCTTCTTACACCTCTCACTTCACACACAGCGCACTTTTAAGTTTCCTCTCTCTGATCTTCCCCTCTGGTCAACCCGAGGAGCTGGATCAGATCTGACTGCACTGGCCGCCCCACTTCCATCACTTCTGGATGTCTTTATCCAACCCTTGCCAAGAGAAGTAGGAGCAATGGCCATTATAGATACAGTGTAGGGGTGTAACGATACGTTTTTGCCATGATACGATATGTATCCATTAGAATTGTTTCGATACGATTCAAGAACTATATTGGCATATTTGGCCAATATGATTCAGCACCTTCATATCGATAATTGATACAGCAACTTTTTGCCAAAAATCATAAAAGTTTACTCTCAAATGTAGCATCACAGCCGGGGTTGATTATGTCCAGTAGACCGAAAGCAGAGAAAAGTTGAATATAAGATTTTATTTCATTAAAAACACAAAAATTACACTCAAAAAGCCTTATCTGGTTTTATTTTAACATGCAAATTTCTAATTTCAAAATTTTTGATATTATCGATCGATATTCCATGTGTATTGAAACACACTTCCTAGAAAACGATACGATTCGATACAAGGTCATGTGTATCAAAGTAGTTGTATTGTAGGAAAAAAAAAGATACATCGATATAGTTACAGTATCGTTACACCCCTAATACAGTGCAAAAGTTTTAGCAACGTGTTATAGATATTGTTGCTTTAATAAATGCAAAGTGTTATGTTTGTATTTTGTTGTAAAGAGCTGTAGTAGTAGTAGTAGTAGCAATGGGCCAAGGACCAAAGGATTAATTTTGGAGTAGGTCCAGCTCACTGTTCAGATTCAGAGGATTGCATTGTGTATTTCTGTACCTTCATACACCTTTCTCTGTTATGTCTTAAAATCCTGCCTAAGACTTGTGTACAGTCCTGTTTATAGATTCAATGGCTAAGGGAGAGGAGGTAAAGAAATGTCGACATATAGACAGAGCGGTGGCTTCAGGGCTGTTCGTCTTTGTTAGTGCTTGGCCTTGATCATCTGTGCCTTTGAGCGAATTGGATGCCGGTGTACACCCACACAGGCGCGCTGCATGTGGGCAGAGGCAGCACATAAGACAAGACATCAAACATTCAAATGGTGTACATAGAGAAGCAGCACAGACCGGACCTAACACAGCAGCTCTGGAATAAAATGAGACACTGCTGCAGTTTATTCTCCTGAGCCGGACAACCAACCCAGGCCAGTGTCTGTTAAATTCCTTCGCACACCTCTCTCTGCTTAATGAGCTCGCAGACCATCAAGCAAAGTTGAGAGAGTTGTATAAAGTTACCCAGCAGCAATGTGAAAAACTGGTGGAGAGCAAGATGCAGAAAGCTGGGGTTACAAATCAGGGTTATTCAAACAAATACTGATTTATGAATGTTCTTTAGGCAAAACATTATCACCATTTTGTTTAAAAGTGAGTCTTTCCTGTAATTTAAGTTGTACGCTAAAGCAGTGGTTCGGGTATCAAAGGTGGTACGTGGGCTTCTTCTGGCGGTACTCTGGAGTCTTTTGCAGTTCAAGGCCAGATTTAGCTGAATTTGGAGCCAGTTGTATTCCTGTTTTAGCCCTGCTCTGGTTGATTTGAAATTTAGAGCACTGCCTGCTAAATCCTGGGTTAGACTGGTTTAAATAAAGTTTAGTCCTGGTTTGACCCTGATTTTGTCCTGATTTAGACCTGGTTTAAATCTAGTTTAATCCTGGTTTAGTCCTGCGGTAATCCTGCTTCAGTCATGGTTTAGAGCTGGTTTAAACATAGTTTAGTCCCAGGTTAATTCTGGTTTAGACTTGGTTTAAACCTAGTTAAGGCCTGGTTTAGTCCTGGTTTATATCTAGTTTGATCCTGGTTACATCCTGGTTTAGTCCTGGTTTAATACTGGCTTAGTTCTAGTTTAGTCCTGGTTTAGACTTGGTTTAAATCTAGTTTAGTTGTGGTCTAGTCCTGGTTTAATACTGGCTTAGTCCTAGTTTAGTCCTGGTTTAGACTCTGCTTAAATCTAGTTTAGTCTTGGTTTAACCATGGTTTAGTACTGGCTTAGTACTGGCTTGGTCGTGGTTTAAATTTAGTTTAGTCCTGGTTTGGTCCTCATCTAAATCTATAGTTTAAGCCTGGTTTCTCCTGATTTAGTTCAGTAAAAATAACTGAAGTTGGAAAGGCAAATATTTCCTGATGGTACTTGGTGAATGACTGCTCTAAAGAATTTATTTGGAAATTAGGAGAAATATTATCAGCAGGTCACACAGTGTTCAGTTCACCATGCTGCACCTATAAAAGACAAAACCTGAGAAACCTGTCAATTTGCAGCAATCTCTTAATTTTCTCCAGAGCTGTCATTGACACAGCCTTACATAACAAAGCCGTCTAACTTGATGGGAAACTAATTTGAACGTCAGACTCGATTCGGGCAGAACGAGCAGAAGTGGGTTATGGGTAGAACCTGATTAAAAATACATCAGAGGCTGTCTGCGCTGCCGAGACAGTGAGCAGGCAGCTGGGAGAGTTTGGGCCCAATAAGGAAACACAGAGTGACCTACATCTGCTGCACCCAGTGACGCCACGAGCAGCACCGCATCGGGCCGACGGGGGGACGGCTTTCATCTCAGCACCTGCTCTGTGCTCAGCTCACTTAGCCAGAGCTGCGGGAAATGCATCCTATAGAAAAGGCTTACATCATCAGGACTGTTACATAAAATGAGCTACATAGGCTGTGCGCAGATGTGGAAAGTAACTATATTCTATTTTTTACCTTGGTGGCAAACAGGGGAACTGTAGTACTAGTAAAATAGTAGTAGTAACAGTAGAAGTAGTAGTTTTAGTAGCAGTAGCAGTACATTTTGTTGTGCAATTGTATAATAGTAAATAGCATAGCACGGCATTTATAATTAAAGAGGTTATATTGAGCAAAATCCACTTTTCTGAGCTTCCTACCATGTCAAAATGTTGTTCCCTCATCAAAAACATACCTGGAGTTGTTGAAGAAAAACAAGGTCCAGGCACTCACTTGGTTGGAAAGATATAAAAGGCCTTTATTTCATGAGGGCTGGAGACCTTAAAACACACCAACGCGTGTCGGCTTGCGCCTTCTTCAGGGTGTGATCACAAAGACAAAGGGAAACACTAATTTATACTCACTGGCTGCAGGTGTGCAGCAAGGAGTATAAGTTCTGTAACTATCCTCCTCTCTGACACAAGGGGCAGTAACCAGAGACTTTGAAACAGAGAAACCATGGCCATCCCTCCACACACAGAAACCAGTACCTAGATATTTGAATACCTGGAGTTGTGTTTTATTTCATTAACGCCTGTTTGAGTAAGCCTCTATTGTGTGGCACAGCTATTCGGAGGCCTCAAAACGCTCTGTTCCACAAACCCCCGCCCACTCCAGGAAGCACTGACCAATCAACAAGCCCTCTACATCCAGTCTGCTCTCATTCAGTTATCCAAAAAACAGTGTAGAGCTCTATTTCCACTGATTCCTCACAGACATTTTGCATGTTGTAGTAAAATGGCATCATACAAAAGTTTAAGGAAGTGAAGTGCTTTTTCTCTTTGATTATGTTGAAAAGACCACACCACTTGGCACTCTGCTGCCCTATCTTTCAATCGGACAAAGTTTTTAAAGGTTGTAAAACATGCAATGCTGTTCTAGAGGCGACCAAGATTGGTTTAAAAATATGAACGAAAGCATAATATACTGTAGCCCCTTTAAATAAACTTTGCATGTAATACTATTTTACTCAAGCTGTATTTTTTGAGTACTTTTAATTTTACTTAAGTGATACTATGTGGTAGAAACAGTACTTCTTCCACCTCTGTAAGTAAACTAACAGGAATATCTAGAAGGCAACATGCGTAGATGAAAAACTAGCAGTACTTGTTTCACCTCTGGTCCCATGTAAACTAAGCATAAAATGTAACATGAAGAATTAGTAGTAGTAGTAATAGTATTATGCTTAATCGACTATTGAAGCCTTTGTATAATGTAGTATTTTGTTTCATTCATGCATGTTTGAGTAATCCTGTTTGCTGAGCCTTTTCCCTTTTCAGCAGTGGGAAAACGCTCGGTCTCACAGCTCAATCTAGTCACAAGAAACCAGGAAGTGCTCCTTTGTGTTTCTAAATCCCATACACCGCCACGGGACTCACTCTGATCATTTCAGCGCTTTAATTGCCGTCACTGTTGCTAATAGTCATGCTAATTGGCCATTTAATCCTCTGTCCAGTCCCCACAGTTGCCAGCAGGAGGCAACAGACTCCTAATCCAAGCGTTCTCCACAAAGTCTAAGTAACAGCTTTTTTATTTCAAAAAGCCTGAAAAAAGCATATGGCTCATTTAACCTCTATATTCTTCCATTGCTTAGACCAGTGGTTCCCAATTTGGGGTCTGGGGCCCCATGGGAGTCCGCAAAGGTACTGCAGGGGGGCCCCCAGAGGCTGTCAATATTAAATACATAAGAAGAAATGAATTACAGTTATATACTTGTTTAAAAATATTACTTTAAAATATTTTTTAGCCAACAGTCAGTATTTTTTGTAATGTTTTTTATAGAAATATATATATATATATAAAAAGTGGGATTTTTAGAAATTTAAGGGGGATGTGACTCTCTTGGCTTTGGGAATAGCTGGTTTAGACTATTGTTCAGACTATACTAACAACTTCATAGCTTTCCATACCATATTAATTACCTGTCAGACTTGATAAAATGTAATTAAATTGGTCTCCTCTTCTTCACTTTTCCTTTCTGGTCTAGCCACATTGTAAGCCAGATGCTCTTCCCATTTATCCATATTTGTAAAAATGTTAAGCTGTCCATTTAATCTCTGCTAATGAAGCTCAAATGTGAACCAACTCACAAGAATCACAGTGAAAGCAGGTTAAAACTCCCAGCATACTTTTTGAGTTTGAGTCTATAAAACCCACTCACCATCCTGACATGGTGAAGTCCCGGTACAGCATCCTCTTCCCCACCTCCTTCCTCTGGACCCTCCTCGGGAACTCCAGATGTGTGAACTCATTCCCCAATAAGTGCGGCTGCATGTAGGCCTTTGATATCGCACAGAGAGAGGGAAAGAAGAAAGGAAAATCACATAAGAAAGACTGACATGGCCCGGGGATAGGAAAAACAATTCAAAAGCCTATTAAGCAGCTACAGCGTAAAGACTGAGAGTGGATGGTGTTGGTGTGTGGGGATCAGAGGGAGGTCACACACACACAAACGCATGACAGCTGTGCTCAAAAAGGTATAAGAAAGTTTTTTTTTCCTCACCAGGAACTGCAGCCTCTGTCTCTCTGACTCTGGCGTGAACTCTGAGGACATGGGGACGACTTCTCCAGACCGGATAATGATCGCTCTGAGGAACGAGAGGAGACAACGTGCTCCGTTATGGTTTTAATGGAACACATACTGTACTGTATAGGCATGTGTTAGAGACAGATTAGCATGGTGCGTGACAAACAAAGGGCATTTTCTTTAGTCTGGCTTGATCCTATAAAATAAAATCAGTCTGGTCTAAAGCTGCACATGTGCGATAACTTTTGTATTGTAAAATGAACTAAAACTAGTGGAAGCAGTTGCGGAAAATAGACTGCAGAGTATAAAAGAAAAGAGCTAAAAAAGAAAACATGAAGAAGACACAAAAAAATAGAAGTAGTATTCCTGGTAGAAACACTCCTAGAAGTCGTGGCAGAAGTAGAAGCACAAAAAGGGCAAAATGGGGCAGAAAACCATAATTTGGCAGGTGTCACAACGGATGGCCTGATTCAGTCCTAAATTCAGACCTGGGTTAGCCTTTAGTTTTTATTTTGGACCAGAAAGTCTTGAGCCTTTTATCTCTTCATAAACCACAACTCAGTTGAACTCCTTAAACTCATTAATGATATCCAAGTAATGTCAGGGCTTGACATCTAATTTTTTGCTCACTGACCACTGAGGCTAATTTTTGTCAAAAGTTGCTAGCCAGTTAGTGTTTTTACTAGCCATAATCACATTTGTTAAGTTTAGTATTTGAGAACTCCCTGTTCAATATACAATAAGCCTAAAGAAATGTTGATTTGTGTTATGGACAGGGACTTATCAAATACTAAACAAGTTTACCTCGGCAGAAAACAAACAAACAAATCTTTTAAAATGTTATTTTGTCTAAATATTTTTTTTTCTTTATTCATGATGAATAACCATACACTAAATGGCACTGTTATGTGCTCCGGCTGGTCTAGGGGTTGTTTGGGCACGAACAGTGTGGTAAAGGGGATGGAGAAACTGGAAAACGGTGAATATGCGCAAAAAAAAGGATAAAGTTTATTTTACAAAAAGATAAATATAAAGAATATCAAGGTTATTCTTTGTTTCATCTACTTAGGAAATGGGATGTTAAAATAATGTAATTTATGTTGAATGGTTATTAAGGGGTGGGACTAAATAAGTTTATACTTCCTTCCACTCCTTTTCAAACATGTATTTATATTTATATGTATATAATAACATATGTAATAATGCATATTAACATACAGTGTTTTTTTTTTTAGGTGCCTAATGTCTTCTGGGAAGACTGCCTGCATCAGATTATTTTGTTGTTGGTTTTGTTTTTGTTGTAATTATTGTCTTTATTGTCTATTTACATTTTATCTGCACGTTCGAAAAAAAAAAAAAAAAAAAAAAAGGTATTTTGACGGAAACTAATCTAAACAAAATAAGCTAAATAACTAAGGAAAAACTGAAGTCCTTCCGGACGTGGCACAAGGACCCACTGGCCACCGAGTTGTGGCGGTGTCTGCCATTTAACTATAGCTGATGGCCAATTACAGCAGCTGCACCAATCAGCTGACAGTCACCTGCACAGAAGAAAAGAAAAACAGGCGGGGCACAACAAACAAAGAGCTGACGGCTCAAAGGCCGTAAGAGGCATATACTCAAAGCAACATAAATTCAGGTAGGGATGTAACCATACGTAGTGAACGATAGTGATCCAACTACATCGATACACATCACCTTGTTTCAAATTGCATAATTTTCTAGGTACTTTATATCAATATACATGGAAGGTTGCATGTTAAAATAAAACCAGATATGTCTTTTTAGATGTAAATTTTGTGTTTTTAATGAAATAAAATGATATTTTCAACTGTGCTTCACTCTCTGTCTGCTGGACATAATCAACCCTGGCCACGATGCTGGATTTGAGAGTAAACTTTTATAATTTTTGGCAAAAGTTACTGTATCTATTGTATCGATATGAAGGCGCTGAATCATATTGTTCTAAATTAGCCAATATTGCTCTTGAATTGAATCGAAACAATTCTAATTGATAGATATCATACTGCTGCAAAAACATATCATTACACCCCTAATCTCTAAAGTTAGGATATAGGTATGCAGTATATATTCAGAAAGCCAAAGTAGCAGTGGGAGTATTTGAGTCATTAACCAAAATGAAAATCTACCAGCATTTGGCCGGTTGGCTCGTGTTAATGTCAAGCCCTGCTGTCAATCATATCTCAATATTCAACATAGTTACCCCATATTGCATTTTTTTCTAATATCAAGCAGCTCTGTCTGTTCCTTGTCAAATTTCAAGAGGTGGATTATAACTTCTCTGTGTTCAGGGAGCAGTACCAGAATAGACAGAATCAGAAGCTTCTGGACAATCCCATTATTATTGGTCAGATTGGATTGATTTTGGTGGAAGACAATTTGAATGTGCACTGTCTGAGGATTAATACAATGATAAATGTACAGCAAACTCCAAAGACTGTTCATTGTTTTAACATTGCATGCATTAGATAGTGTTTCGGTTCATAGTTCATGTCTCGTAGGGTAAAAATCTCACCAAATGTTTATGTTGACTGCAAACGCGTATCTGTTACCTGTTATACAAAGTTATATTGGGATATTTCTACTACATAAAGCATTACTGTGAAAATCTCATCACTTGCGACCATGCGCTGAACGCTTTCTTGTCTTTTTTTCACAAAGAAAAAGAAGAAACACAATATACACAAGGCATTTCTCATCTGGGCTATTTATTCTGATTGGGTCATTATGCTAATTGGTGTATTATTGTAATTATCATGTGTTACCTGCTGTCCCCTGCGTTACCCACGTAGAGGTTCCCCAGTAAATACATGACCACCAGCGCAGTGCAGCCTCCCGAGATGTTGTAGACCGACTTTTCCCTTTCGATTTGGAAATCCTGCAAAACACACAAACACACAATCATTCGACAAGAGCCCCTTACATAAAACTATTCCTTCCACATGACTTTGTTTATGACACACTTTCACTTTCAAATCAGAAGTAATATTGGCCCATCAGGCTCAAAGCTGCGCATGGTGCTGTTTGCTGCGCTTTTAGTGTTCAAAAGAATGGTGCTAGAAGCTAACAGACTGCAAGGTAGCATTAGCCACAAAATATTGTTAATTGTGCAAAAACGAGATGATTTTTGGCAAATGACAACAAATTAAATACATGTGTTTAACGTCAGAGCCTGGTTAGAAAACATTACTAAGTGTATGAATGTTAGCGGTTTTATTCAATGTAGCAATTAGCATTTATTTTGATTAGCATATAAGCTAAAGGCTAAATAACACAGATGTTGGGATTTGGAATATTATGTTGTACAGTTGTTACATAAATGTGGCAGACCATAAGAGATTTTCAGTGTATACTCAAATTTAATTCATCAGTCACCACAAATGTTACTTTAACTAGAACGGACAATCACAGTGGTTCTCAAACTGTGGTGCAGGTACAGCTGGCGGTACGCAGGAGTCTGACTTAGTTTAATTCAGAGTCATTATTCCTCTTTTTACTCTGCTCTAGTACAGGTTTTGTCTTGGTTTAGTCCTTTTAGTCCATAATAGTCTTGGTTTGGTCCTGCTTTGGTGCTGGTTTAGACCTGGTTTAGTCTATATTAGTCCTGGTTTCATCCTAGTTTGGTCCTGGTTTCGTCTCAGTTTAGTCCTGGTTCAGTCCTAGTTTAGTCCTGGTTTTGTCTTAGTTTAGTCCTGGTTTAGTCCTAGTTTAGTCCTGGTTTAGTCCTAGTTTAGTCCTGGTTAAGTCCTAGTTTAGTCCTGGTTCCGTCTTAGTTTAGTCCTGGTTCCGTCTTAGTTTAGTCCTGGTTCCGTCTTAGTTTAGTCCTGGTTCCGTCTTAGTTTAGTCCTAGTTTAGTCCTGGTTTTGTCTTAGTTTAGTCCTGGTTTAGTCCTAGTTTAGTCCTGGTTCCGTCTTAGTTTAGTCCTGGTTCCGTCTTAGTTTAGTCCTAGTTTAGTCCTGGTTTTGTCTTAATTTATCCTGGTTCTGTCTTAGTTTAGTCCTGGTTCCGTCTTAATTTAGTCCTAGTTTAGTCCTGGTTTTGTCTTAGTTTAGTCTTGGTTTAGTCCTAGTTTAGTCCGGGTTCCGTCTTAGTTTAGTCCTGGTTCCGTCTTAGTTTAGTCCTGGTTCTGGCTTGATTTAGTCCTGGTTTTGTCTTAGTTTAGTCCTGGTTTAGTCCTAGTTTAGTCCTGGTTCCGTCTTAGTTTAGTCCTGGTTCCGTCTTAGTTTAGTCCTAGTTTAGTCCTGGTTCCGTCTTAGTTTAGTCCTGGTTCCATCTTAGTTTAGTCCTAGTTTAGTTCTGGTTTTGTCTTAGTTTAGTCCTGGTTTAGTCCTGGTTCCGTCTTAGTTTAGTCCTAGTTTAGTCCTGGTTTTGTCTTAGTTTAGTCCTGGTTTTGTCTTAGTTTAGTCCTAGTTTAGTCCTGGTTTTGTCTTAGTTTAGTCCTGGTTTTGTCTTAGTTTAGTCCTGGTTCCGTCTTGTTTAGTCCTAATTTAGTCCTGGTTCCGTCTTAGTTTAGTCCTGGTTCCGTCTTAGTTTAGTCGTAGTTTAGTCCTGGTTTTGTCTTAGTTTAGTCCTAGTTTAGTCCTGGTTCCGTCTTAGTTTAGTCCTAGTTTAGTGCTGGTTCCGTCTTAGTTTAGTCCTAGTTTAGTCCTGGTTCCGTCTTAGTTTAGTCCTGGTTCCGTCTTAGTTTAGTCCTGGTTCCGTCTTAGTTTAGTCCTGGTTCCGTCTTAGTTTAGTCCTGGTTCCGTCCTGGTTTCGCCCTGGTTTTAATAATGCTAATTTTAGTCCATTAAGATGGTACACATGAATATTTTTTGATGTGGCACATGGTTTGATAAGTAATTCCTGGATTATCAGATCTGGTTACTATTAATTCAAAGTAAATTTTGACACAAATATCAACAATAACCATTCATTTTGCCATCTATAAATGTCTTATTCTCTGTTGCATGATACTGTTGTTAATTATAGCTCAATAATGAATACATTTATCAAGCTTTATGTCAAAGAACAATACATCAGAATAGGAAGCAAAAGCATGGAAGAGAAGTTTGTAGGGAATGGCTGGTTATTATACCAGTTAATTAGACCAGATTAATTTGGTGCTAATTAAACCCAAAAACGACTTGAAGAAATCCACGCCATCACTTCATTAATTAGATGAATAATTAAGCTGTCACTGGATTAATCAAAATGCGAAACATAAATGTGCAGCGAGCTCCTCACACTGAGTTTAACCCTTTTTTTTTTTAAATCTGTGTAGCTGTTGTTACTATGCTGTTAACGTCTCCTCAGGGGCAGCAGTTTTACAACGTTATACTCCCAAAAAGGCAGCCCCCCGTAGAGCGCCCGATGTGTTATTTATCAGTGTGAGCAGACTGAGAACGGATCAGGAGCGATGGAAGAAACATTTGATCCTACGACTCTGCTGGTGATGACTTTATCTGATAACAGTGAAAGATGGAGATGTGTTTCACTGCTACTGCATGGTAATGTGAAAAAGCTAGGAAAACTTGAATGCATGTGCCTCTATTCATGGTGCTTTCAAGTGCCTGTTGGACAGTTCGAATGGTAGTTTTCTCTGAGGGTGGAACTTGTTTAGGCGGCAAGACTTGTGCGCATTCACATTCTTTTTGGTCGGACGGTGGAAACATGGAAATGTCATAATAGAGGTCAATGACATTATCGATTTGTGTGTTCTAAATACACTATATTTCCAAAAGTATTAGCTCACCTGCCTTTACACGCATTTGAACTTAAGTGACATCCCATTCTTAATCCATAGAGTTTAATATGACGTGGGCCCACCCTTTGATTGCAAAACACGTCAGACACTGATGTAGTAGAAAAGGCCTGGCTCTCAGTCTTCGCTCTAATTCATCCCAAAGGTGTTCTGTCAGGTTGAGGTCAGGACTCTGTGCAGGTTCAGTCACCTTCTTCCACACCAAACTCCCTCATCCATGTCTTTATGGATCGTGCTTTGTGCGCTGGTGCAGTCATGTTGGAACAGGAAGTGGCCATCCCCAAACTGTTCCTACAAAGTTGGGAGCATGGAATTGTCCAAAATCTCTTGGTGCTGAAGAATTCAGAGTTCCTTTCACTGGAACTAAGCTCCTGAAAACAACCCCACACCATAATCACAATTCAGTTTGGATGGGTGAGCAAATACTTTCGGAAATATAGTGTATATATTCAATACCAAGTTTAAATATGTGGGACCTTTAATGTTTCTTTGCATGTATGAATCAAATAACAGAATAAATCATAAAAAATTGGTCTTTTGTTCAACATTATTGTGTTTTATGATTGTAGGAGATGAATTAGCTCACCATAGGTATCAGAAAAAGTATCGCTCAAGTATCCGTATCGAAAACCAGGTATTCTTTAAGTACTGGTATAAAAATTTTTTTAAAAAAATCTGAATCTGAATTGGGATTATGGTGTGCACACCATAATCCCAATTCACTTATTTGAGTAGTTGAGTGAATACTTTTGGAAATATAGTGTATGTACCATAAATACATTTTAAATTGTTACCAGTACCTCAATGATAATGTTGAAGCTTTTAATTAGCCAAATATGAAATCTGGTGTAGCACAAAACAGACATTTCCATTATCAAACTTCAAAAAATATAATTCTATATTTTACTTTAGTTTGTGAAACACCCCCGAAAAATAATCTTAAACATTTTATCATTCACAAGAGGCTGATAGTTTCCATCAATGACAAGTCACTGATGTCAGAACTCGGGCAGTTCGTGTTGCTTCTACAGTCCCAATGTACCTGACTTGATCAAATGACATAGTGGGGTGTTCATGTGCTCTTTCATGTCGGAAACTTGTATATACGATAAACCCTAAACCATTTTTTTTTTGTGTGTGGAAATTCATACTGTCTTCTTAAGTAAACTACTGTTCAAAAGTTTCTTTTAGTCAGACAGGAGTGTTTGTTGTTTGTCGAAGGCTACAGAAAGTAGCCGAAACTAGTAAAGCAGGTAAACAAACACTCCTGTCTGACTAAAAGAAACTTTTGAACAGTAGTTTACTTAAGAAGACAGTATGAATTTCCACAAAAGAATAAAATAAAGTTTTGGACAAAGCGATGTCAAGGCTTGCCGAGCGCTGGAACAGCTACACAAAAAATTGGCGCGCAATCGAAACCATCTCCGTTTCCATCTACGGTGCCACAACGAAGGAATTAAACCCTAAACCACTCGAGAGCAAATTTAGCCCTATCCTCTTTCACTACATCCACAAATCTCCTCTTTGGTCTTCCTCTAGGCCTCCTACCTAGCAGCTCTAACCTCAGCATCGTTCTACCCATACATTCACTGTCCCTCCTCTGCACCTGTCCAAACCATCTCCAAAAGACCTCAACAGCTCCAGTCTTTAAACCATACAGCAGAGTTGGTGTCACCACTCTCTTGTACACGTTTTATTTTTGCTGCTACTCTGATCACACATCACACCTGACACTTTTCTCCAACCTCCTGCACACGTCTCTTTGCCTGCGTTCACACTTTGTTGCTCTGGACTGAATATTCCTACACTTTCTTTACCTTCACACTGTACAATGTGGTTAACTGTGCTGGATCATGCTATAGTTATTTGCCAAAGACATCATGCACAGTTTAATGTTGACTTTATAGATCAGTGATTCTCAAACGTTTCACAACACTACAGGAATGTGTATGTTAGTTTTTTAAAGTAACTGCATCAAGGTCTAAACTAGGACTAAACCATAACAAAACCATGTCTGAACCAGGACAAAACCCAGATTAAACCGGGAAAAAAGCAGGAGTAAACCAGGACTAAACACTGACTAAATCAAGTCAAAACAAACCTGGACTAAACAAGGTCCAAACTGGGATTAAACCAGGACTAATCCAGACTGAACTAGGTCTTAACCAGCTCTAAACAAGGAGTAAACCCGAACTAAACCAGGAAAAAAAACAAGAGTAAACCAGGACTAAACCAAACTGAACCAGATCTTAACCAGAAGTAAACCAGGACAGGTCTAAACCGAGAAAACCAGGACAAAACCAGGCCTAAACAGGAGTAAACCAGGACTAAACCAGGGCTGCACGATATGGAGAAAAAATGCGATATTTGATAACTATGATTAAAATTGCGATAATGATATTATTGCGATATTTGAAAATAGAGCCTACATTTCAAACATAGTAAGTTAAATTCACAACATTTCACAAAAATGTAAGTTCCTGTATTTACAAGTCAAAACAGCGACAAAATCAAAACTTAACACAGACTAAACCAGGAATAAAACAAGGCTAAGCTGTGACTAAATTCATTAAATTACCACTAAAACTGGACTTTTTAAACATTTTTATTTAGTCACAACACATTTTAAGGCTCTGGTGGAAAATGATTCTTCAGTGTAAATCTCTGTCAGGTGGAAGACCACAGCGTTATTGCAATATATTTAGATTCTTGCGATACAAATATCGCATTTGCTGATATTACGATAATGATAATTTTGGAATATATTGTGCAGCCCTAATCTAAACCAGCACTAATCTAGGATTAAACCAGGGCAAAAAAGGGCCTAAAAAAGCACTAAACCAGCTTCAAATGAGGACTGATCGAAGAAAAAAACAGGATAAAACCGTGGTCTGTACTTTTCACTGAGTCAAAATTTGAAAATGAGAACTGCATTAAATAAGAACTGCAGCAAACTTCTGAGAAGAAGCCTGCGTACCACCAGCTTTTTCTGCACCACAATTTGAGAACCACTGCTCTATAGATTACATTCCCAGAGATTAATTCATATTTTTCTTTTTTTTTTTTTTTTTTTTTGTGGCCATATGGAAGTCAAGTGATTATTGTTGTCCTCTAAACAGGACACACACACACCAAAGCAACGGCTGGGGCTCATTTCTCCGGAGTGCGAGGGCATGAAGGAGCCCGTCTGATGGATCTGCATGTCAGTGTGTGTAACCGTGTGTGTGTGTGTGTGTGTGTGTGTGTGTGAGTGTGGAGAGAGGAGTGGCTGCTGCTGAACAAATGTGTCCTTCACCCTACAATGAATTATGGATCTATCGCGGGCCATACATATTTATCCTCGCTGTATCCCATACCTATCGCTGCAGGCCAGTCTTTAATAATGAAAACGTCTGCATAAACATCTACACCTCTACGTTCACCACTTCCACCGGGAAAGTAAAACATCCGGGAGACTGACAGAGACAAATGGTTTAATGCCGACTACCTGTTTTGTCAAATCCACACAGATATTAAGAGCTTTTATTTTGAGCACGGAAACAAACATATAGCATTGGTGTGCACTCCTGCTTCAAATCAAGCAGGTTGTGGGTTCCAACACACAATCTGTCTGAGTGGTGTCTGCATGTCTTCCCAATGTTACTATGGGTTCCTCCCAGTACCCAAAGACTTAGAGAATCTACAGTATAGCTGTTTCTAATATACACTAGGTTTATTCTTCAACAAAACGTGTCCTCTCTCGGAAAACGGCTGTTTATCAGAAGCCTAGCCTGCCAGACTAACTCTTTTCCTATTCTATACAAAGAAGTTAGTCTTGTACCTTGTGGTTTTACTTTCATTTCCATAGGTGGAACATTCAAAAGCAGAATAACCAATTAGAGAAACGAAAGGCGAGACTTAAACAATGCACCGCTGACCCAAACCAACATGGTGGATTGCTGGGTTTGCCATAAAACATCAGAATATGCCGTATTATGAGCAGCTCTGTACTTATTTCTGAATGGGCACAGCAGCAGAAGCGAGTAGAGTTGCATTAAAAGTCAGTTTGTCCAAATGTGGTTGTTATGTCGCACGTCAACCGGACTTTACTGTTAAAACAGCACAAGGACAAAGAAAAAAATCCCCCAGAGGACTGAACAACATCGCAGACTTCAACAGAATCAGCAGATGGCAAAGGAAAGCAGTAAACAAACATGATTGAAAAGAACATTTCCCCTTTTATTTCTATCCTTTGGCTTGTTGTTTTTGCTAGAGTGCGGGTTTTCTTTCGTCCAATCAACTCGCAGCAGTGCATAGCTACACCTGTACCCCTGTGGCAATGGGGTGTAAGTAAAAGTAGCACGGTTTGGTACGCCTTCTGGGGCCGCTTTGGGGAAGTGCACACAGCCCCAAACCGGCCTGACCCATGCTGTACCGCCCCGCCTTCTGTCAGTGTACGTCTCTGTGTCAGCCCTGCAGCTAACTGGCCACTGTCCAGGATGTATCCCTCTTAAAGCCCTAAGCAGCTGGGATATGTTCCAGCCATTCATGACCCTTAATGGCAATAAGCAATAGAAGACATATTTCTCTCTCCATTTCAAATATAGTGTTTTTGTGAAATATGAAAAAGCAGAGAAGCAGTGTGTATGTAAAACAGTCCTTCTAATTAGTAAAGGCACTAATGATGAACACATGACAGGTAATTAACTAAATTAATCATTTTTGTGCAGCATATTAGCCAAGGTATTAGCATATCTGATGTTTTTAGGACAAAGGGACCTTTGGGCAAAGACTGCTAAAAATGTGACTGCCTTTAATAAGGGTTATTAATAAGATCTAACCTTTGAGGGGCTTCCTGAAGTGGTCAGTTCCCCCACCTTTAGTTCAGTGGGTCAAGGGTTCAATTCCCCCGCATGGAGCTTAAAGCTACAGTCACACTTTTTATGTGCAAGGCTCAAGTCCGGATAATTGGCAAGGGTTGGGATCCAATGTAAAAACCAGCCAACACCCAATAATCTTTAGACAGTTTAGTTCAGTCTTCTGCTTATTTCTGTTATGGGTCATGGCTGAAGCAACTATGGGCAGGGTGCAGGGGCAGTTAGTCGCAGGGTAGACACTTAAAGACGACAAACATCCCGGTTCATTTCAAACCTGTTAATACTTTCAGACAAAAACAGGATCATCCCAAGGACAAAATTCCCAGTTACAAACAGAAATGTTCTGTACTCCATCCACTGCACTGAGAACTGTAATGAACAGTACATTGGAGAAACCAACCTCTGCACAAGTGGTGATACCAACACCGCAGGACCAACTCCAGTGGAACAGAATCTGTAGCACACCTCCCACCTGAAGGCCACAAACCAGTCCTTTGAGGGCAGTGAGGTCTGAATCTTCGATGGTTTGATGAGGAGTCAAAGAAGCAATCTTTGTCAAAAAAAAAACAAACTCTATTTGAACAGAAATGGTGGTCTCAGATACAACCTTCCATCTGTTTACAACAGTCTCCTGAAACCCAAACAAACCAGGTTCACCCATCTGAAGGAGGTGACCAGGCTCAGGAGGGTTAATGATTGTTCCCCTCACTCAAGCTGCGGACAAGGGACTCCTAACGACCCAAAGCCAGTGAGCCTCTTTCAAGTCTATATAGTCTTCTGAACCAATATAATTCAGTTTTCGGTCTAAATCTCCTCCTTCCTAGGAGCAGATAAACCCGCTCTCTTACCAGTCCAATTTCAAAATTGAGAAATGTCTTCAACTTTTAAAAATCAAGTCCAGATGACTTCTTTTTAAGCTTTTGTTGTGACTTAAAGACACAGTTAAACAACTATTTGCTCTCAGATTTATTTACTATGGATTATAGAACAATTTAAGGTAAGGTAAGGTAGATTTTATTGTCCCTGTAGAGAAATTTGTTCTCTGCATTTGTCCCAGTCCTTTCGGTGCCACTGGGGCATCCTGTCAGGAGCAGTGGGCGACTGAGGGACCCTTCTTTAGATCTTGAACCAGGATCCTGGTCAGGAGTCCCTGGCTGGAGGATTAAGCCTATTGCGCATGTTTTTTAGGTTGATGGGGGAAACCGGAGCACTCACCCTGACACGGGGAGAACATTCAAACTCCACACAGGAAGGCCCCAGGTCACCTCACACTGGCTCGTGAATTGACAACTTCAGCCCTCTGATCATGTTATTGGACAAAGTATTCAGTGTGTTAGCTCAAAGGATTAGTCCCACTCTCTAATACCTACCAATTGCCTAAGATCACTGCTATAAAGCTTAAAGAAAAGATAAATGTCTCTGTGATGAATGTCCACAAGTTTGTCAAGGCTGCAGTGGATGATCTTAAATAGACAGACTACACAGTATTCCTGTACAGTGTGGTGACATGCACAGAAACATTCATTCAGCCTGTAAACAGTATGTCCCTGGCTCTATTCAGCCTCAATAGACATTTATGAGAAAGAACAGTTAAAGTAGATTCTGCTTCACCGAAACACTAGACTTAAAGAAAGACATGGATAAAGTCAAAAAAGGGCTATTCAGAAAAGAAAAAAACAAACATCAACTTATAGGAATCTGCTCAGGAACACACTTTTTATCACTAATTATGTCATTAAATTATGAAAAAAACACAAGTGACATTTAAAGAAAAATCAGAACATACAGAACCAACCTGTGAAACAGCCACAGGAGTGAGAAAAAGTACTGAATACATTTACATTTCAGAGCAGCCTTATCATTTATGTATGTATTATATATGTACACACAGAGGGGGGGAGGGTAAGCCATTGCTGTGCTACTTTATTATCTAAGTAGAGTACAGTAATAGTACTCAACAGAATTGTAAATCTGTGAAGGTAAAAAGTAAGTTTAAATCAGTAAAGTTCACTTAAGTAGAAAATACAGCTTTAACTACTGACGCCACTGTTGCTGTTACTACTACTACTACTACTACTACTACTACTACTACTACTACTACTACTACTACTACTACTACTACTACTACGCTTCAAGTTTAACCCTGTAGACTATTCAAGCTTCCTCTGCTTTTAAATTAAACACACTGTGAGTCTGAAGAACAAAGGACTAGCCTGGACTGTACAGTAGATGTGCATTAAGACAGATTGTTATTGACCACTGCCCCCTAGTGGAGAAGCTGTGGAAGCACCAGGCTGTACTCAAAAACCCTCTAATTTGATTGATGTGTGCTTCCCTCCCAAGATCTAATTAAACATCCTTTGTAAACACATGATGGAGGGAGGAGGAGAGAGCTCACAATAAAACAGACTCTGCTCAGAGAGATTGTAGTTCTGTAGTAATCAACAAGCCCAAAACATCCAGTCTGCACTCATTCATTTATCCAAAAAAACAAAAACAAAAACAAACAAAAAAAAACCCAAAACAAAACAGTGTACAGCTCTGATTCCTCACCGCTATTTTTCATTTTATAGTAAAATGGCATCATACAAAAAGTTTAGGGAAATAAAAAGCTTTATTTTTATGTTTCTGTTAAAAAAAAAAAACAAGCAAAATAGCTGCAGTCTGCTGGTCTCTTCACCTGTTTCTCTATGGCATAAAAGTATTTATTAAAAATGTTTTCTTTTAGTCACATAATGTTTTTAAAGGTTGTAAAAGCATGACATGTGACCAAGACTTAAATAAAAACATAAAGCCCCTTTAAAAAGAAATTTTTGATTTAATACTGTAAATGTGTAAAATTATCTATATATTGTTTATGTTTGCTTTATGTTCTTGATCATGTTCTCAAACCTGTACTAACTTTACAGGTAACACTTTAGAATAACTATTAGGCATTTAGGATTAGTACACTGTTAATGAAGCATTACTTCAACATTAATAAACACTAGATCTAACCAATGTTTTTAATGTTGCTCAGTAAAATCTTTGTTAATTACATATACAGACTGCCCCTGATATGTGCACCATCACAGCACTCAGTAATGCTGTGACACACTATTTATATTTTGTGGTATCCATGTATTTATATTTTTCAGATTTTAATGTTTTCTCATTATTTTAATTAGATTTTATGAGAAAGCACTTTGGTCACCTTGAGTTTTGTAAAGGGCTACATAAATAAATGTTAATTGATATTTATTAATGCATCGTAGTGAGTTATTCTAAAGTGTTACCCATTCACATATTAATTTCTATCACTCACAGACTTTTTAACACTAGTAGCATGTTAATAAGGCGTACACTCACAGTAAACACTTTAATTAAAAGGTTTAAATGAATGCATGTTGACTTTATGCAGTCAATATTTGAACTCTGCAGCACTAATAAGATATATCCTGTACAGGCTTTACACTCTGTTAATAAAGTAAATAAAAAGGCATGCAGTAAACAGTCATTTCTTTTTCTGGTCCATGAGGTTTATTACACAACACCTCCACAGCAAACAACACAGCGGACTCTGAAGCCGCCAGGCCAGCGACCCCTGAACTCCGACACCGAGAGGTTGTTGTGAGGCAGCCCCGTACTGTTTTGATTGGCTCCAGTCTTGGCCTTTTCTGCCCTCTGTCAACGCTAAGTCTCTGCATCCATTTAGAGCACACAGGGCCAGATGGAGACCAGACCGCCGCCAGAAGCAAAGGCACGGCAAAGACGCGGCAAAGACACTCTGGCTGTGGACTGATATGGCACGGTTTGGCATGACGGGCTACGTGACGCTTCCTCGTTTTTACGCGTGTCACATGTGGGAGTCTGAGTTGTTATCTGGGGCTGCTAACGTGTGTCATATCCTGACCTTGTGTTCCCAGCTGGTGACAGTGTTAAATGAGTTCAGGGTAAGATTGCACAACAGAATAAAAATGTGTGGGCAGAGCTACAGCGGCAAGAAAAAGTATGTACCCCGCTTAGCATTTTTCCTTTATTGTTGCATTACAAGCTGGAATTTAAATGTATCATTGAGAGGTTTATGTCACTCACTTTACATCACATGACAACAACTATGAAAATGCAAAAAAATAAATACATTTTGTGACGCAAATTAGAAATATGACAGAAAAACAGAAAACTTGAGTGTGCAAAAGTATTTACCCCCTTTTAAAGAGGCCCCTAAACGAGACCCAGTGTTACTCAGCCTCAGAAGTCAGAAATAGTGAGATAAGGTCGGCTTGACTGCAACTCAACTGTGATAATGCCACAAAACACCATTTAATTCATCATTACAACATGTCAAAGATAAGGAACCACACCAAACCTGCCTAAAGAGGACCAGCTAAAACTCACAAACCAGGCCAGGAGTGCATTCATCAGAGAGGCAACAATAAGACCAAAGGTGGCCCTGAAAGATCTGCAGAGCTCCACAGCAGAGACTGTTGTATCTGTCCCAGGACCACTCTGAACCATACACTCCACAGAGCTGGGCTGTGTGCAGGAGTGGACAGAAGATAACACAAACCTAGCACCTGACTGTGGCCCCTGACTGTGGCCCCTCTCTAAAGTGAAGCCTGGTGATGGCAGTGTCCTGCTGTGGGGATATTTGTCATTGGTAGAGACTGGGACACTGCTCAGAACTGAAGAAATGAAGGATGGGGTTAAATACAGGAACAATTTTTGAAGAAAATGACTCAAACTGTGCTGTACAATGCATCCAACCTGAAGGAGCTGGAGCTGTTTTTAGAAGAAGAATGAGCACAAATCCCAGTGATTTTATGAACCAAGCTCATAAACACTTATCCTAGAAAAGTTGGAGCTGAAAGTCCTTCAGAAGGAGCTTCTACAGAGAACTAACTTGAGGAGGTACATACTTTTGTACGCTCAAGTTTTCTGTTTTTCTGTCATATTTCTAATTTGCTTCACAATAATATATATATATTTTTTTGCATTTTCATCATTGTTGTCATGTGACTGACTTGATACATTTCAGTTCCAGGTTGTAAGGCAACAATAAAGGAAAAATGCTGTGGGGGTACATACTTTTTCTTGCCATTGTTTATAAACATGCACCATTACTAAACATACCACAAAAGATTGGGCTAATTGTTGTTATAATTATCGTCATGCCATAGTAATCCATGTGATATTGGGTGTCGTATTTTGTTACCAAGCATATATAGAGATTTTAAAACTATTTCATTTATAAGTCATCTTCTTTCCTTTAAGCTTTTGGCTTAGGCATCTACCCCTAAGCATGCACCAATTTTCATATTTATTTGGCATACGTTTTTTACATTGGATGACCTTCCTTACAGAATCCTCTCCACTTAACTGGATGTGGGACCGGCACAAAGGTTACACTTTGTTGTGACTTTATGTGGATGGATTATTTTATTTAAAGGCCCCCGTACTGTAATCAGGAAAGTGCGATATGTGCATAAAATTCAGTCCGAGACCAAGAGAGTTGCAGTTGAAACAGCTTTACTTCTGACGTTAGAGGTCAACAGCAGGCACATCCAACTGACCATCGAAAATATACTGAGAGCCCTGGTCTTCCACCTAATCTGAGGGTCACTAAGATTAAAATATCTGATTTTAGCGTTCACTGTTTGCACTAATAATCTGCAACACCTAGCATCCCACGTGGACATTGGTTGATAATCATTGCCTAAGGTGAGGTCACCAATGTCACAGGAGCTGGAACTTTCCCTACAGCTTACATTCTTAGACATGTATTAGCAGGTAACAGAAGGGACAACAAAGATGCAAACAGCGCAGACAGATATGCAGGACATTAACATTCTTGGTGAAAGTACAAATGCCATATATTGAAAAAACATGATATCGCCAACGATACTAAATTGACTTTTGTGAGCTTTTAACCATGTTATAATGTTTTTGCGTCAAAAACAGACCTGGAGTAGTATTTTGTTTCATTCACACATGTTTGAGCTGCTGCCCTTTTCGAGAACTGGAAACGCTTGGTCTCACAGCTCTACGTAGAAACATGAAACCAAGAAGTGCTCCTGCGCGTTTCTAATGCCCATACACTGTCAGCAGACACGTTTGGATAATTTCAGCGCTTAAATTGCCGTCACTATAAAGCAGTCAGCTCATTTATCTATCTGTTAGTGTCATAATGCTAATAGCTGTGCTAAATAGCCATTTTCTTGCTCTGTCTATTCCCCACTGTTTTCGGCAGAGGGCAACAGACACCTAAGCGTTCTCTGCAAAGTCAAAGAGACAGCTCCCCAAAGAAGCGATTCCTCATACATACACATTATTTTAAGTTATAAAACCTGAAATACTAATGCAAAGAGGTCCAAAATTTATTCAGAAAGCCTGAACAGAGCATAATATAAGTCCTTTAAAAGTCTGGTTCACAGGGGTGTAACAATACGTTTTTGCAACGATACAATATGTATCAATTAGAAGTGTTTTGATACAATTCAAGAACGATATTGGCTAATTTAGAACGATAGGAGTCGATACGATTCAACACCTTCATATCAATAATCGATACTGCAACTTTTTGCCAAAAATCATAAAAGTTTACTCTCAAATGTAGCACAGCGGCCGGGGTTGATTATGTCCAGCAGACAGAGACTGAAGAAAAGTTTAATATAACATTTTATTTAATTAAAAACACAAAATTTATCTCCAAAAAGCTATATCTGGTTTAATTTTAACATCCACATTTCTAATTTCGATATTTCTATTATCGATCGATACTTCATGTGTATCGATATTCACTTCCTAGAAAACGATACGATTCGATACAAAGTCATGTGTATCAATGTAGTTGTATCATAGGGAAAAAAAATCAATACATCGATACAGTTACTGTATTGTTACACCCCTACTGGTTCACAAATAAATTGTCAAGGAAAAACTTGGGTTAAAATTTGAGAGCAGTGAAGAACCACTGGTGTAGCCATTTCACTCTCTGTCGATGGCATAATACTAATCCAGCCACAAGGGGACACAAGGCAGTGTACTCTTTGTGCCTGTCCCAAGCCTAAATAAACGGAGAGGGTTACGAATCAAGCATTAAACCTATAGCAAATGAATATGCAAATTACTGCAAGCTAAGAGGCAGATGATTTGCTGTGATGACCCCAGAAGGAAAAGCCAAAAGGAAAGAGCTGGCTAGTACTGAATATAAAAGCATTGTAAGTAAGCATTGTACTGAATCTAAAAGATAAAATATGTTACCACACAACATCTCTCTGTACTCACCATATCTTTGAAAGCGTTCTCGATGGCCCCGATGACTAAGCTTTCGTGTGAAACCTTCTTCTCGCTGAAGAAGCGCGTGGGCGGGGCGCTGGGGGAGCCGGGAGCACCTGCGGCCCCTCTGAGCGACACTGCCCTGCTCAGGCCCTTCTGTGCGGGGGTGAGGTGGTGGTTTAGCGGCTCCTCTCCCAGACACGTGGGAGGCACCAGGCACGGAGTACACAGGATGTCGCTGACCTCCTGCAGGTGCAGAGCGATGTGGTGGTGGAGCAGGTGAGAGGCCATCACAGCCACACCGGAGCCAGCGTGGCCGTCGAATAAGGCCCAGTAGTGGAAGGGTAGGTCATCAGCTGAGCCGTCCTGAGAGAGTTCAACCAGAAAACGTCTTAGTCATTTGCTTTAATAGGCACCGCTGCAGAGGAGCTCAGACATTAAATTGGTTTAACATTGGAGAATTGACCTCAACCTAGTTAAATGTGGTGCAAAGTTGAAAAAAACCTTAAAAATGTAAAGGTCCTATAATATACTTTTTAAAAAATCAAATCAAACTTTATTTGTATAGCGCTTTACAACATTTTAGCAACAATCAAAGTGCTTTACAACAAATCAGTAAAAACATTAACTAAAATATGAGTAAAGGAAAATAAGATAAATTACATAACATACAGACATAAATAAAGCTTTTTCAACCTCAGATGTTTAAAGCCAAGTGGAATAAATGGGTCTTATGTTTAGACCTAAAAAGTGCAAAATCACTGACAGTGCGTAATACAGGGAGGTAGTTTGTTCCACATTTTGGGAACAGTCACAGCAAAGGCACGGCCACCCCCATGCGGACCCCAAAGGGACTTCTAAAAACAGTTGTTAGGACGAACCGCTTTTCAGGCTTTTTGAAATAGTTTTAGACACCTTTGCATTAGTATTTGACGTTTAAAACATTAAAACTTAACATAATGTGTACGTATGAAAAACTTATTTTGGGGAGCTGTTACTTTGACTTTGCAGAGAACGCTTGGATAAGGTGTGGGTCGCCCCCTGCTGGTAACGGTGGAGACTGGACAGAGCATAAAACGGCTATTTAGGACAGCTATTAGCAATGTGACGCTAACAGATCGATAAATGAGCTGACTGCTTTGTGGTGACAGGAATTTAAGCACTGAAATGATCAGAATGAGTCCGGTGATGGTGAGACCAAGCTTTTATAGAACCTTAGAAGAAGACGGGCTCAGCAAATAGGATTACTCAAACAAGCATTAATCATCATGATCAATCAATCATCAACATAATACTACTCCAGGTATGTTTTTGAAGTGGAAACGCCATAAAAACATGATTAAAAGCTCGAAAAGTCAATTTAGCACAATAGGGGACCTTTAACTTTCAGTGACTTTTTTATGATAAACATAAAAATGAAGGGGTGCACAGTGGCTTGCTCACCTGCCTCTGCATGTTCACAGTACCTATATTACTGTGGGTTCTCTCTGGCGCACTCCAACCATCCAAAAACATGCATGAACAGGTGAACTGGTGCCTGTACCACGCTTGGTAGTTGCTGGGATAGGTGTTGTATTGTTCCACAGAAGAGAAAAAGTCCAAAGCACTCAGGAAGTTTTTGTCAATTAGTTAAGAAAATTAAAGTTGCTCTTTGGTGCTCAGGAACAAAGAACTTGCAAAAAAGTAAAGAAAAAAAAAACAAGAATAAAAACAAGACTTTTATACTTCAGGTAAATGAAGGTGTTGTTACGTTATTTGGCTTTTTATGTGTTAACAGAGCCAGCACAGAGAGAGCAGTGCCTTCTGTTTATTTTAGCTCCATTTCTGCCTTATACAATGTAACTATGTATAGGCAAAATAAAAGGAGCAGTCCGATCAAAGCTGTAGCCCAGGACTGGGTAACCCCACAGCTGTGTGATGCTACAGTGTACTTTACATCAATGTCTATTTATTCTCCTCCTTTGATAGAGCCACTATAATACATTGTACGTTTTACACCTGGACACTGTCCTCTTTGTTCCTCTACAAAGCTGCACGTCCCCCATGAAGCGTCCTGTGATCCGTTTCATTCACTGCACACAACTTCAAAAACCTTCAAAACGTCTCTGATGAAGGGTTTTTTGTAACAGAGACATCAGCCTGTTCAAATTCACTGTCTCTCCTTTAACAAAATATCACATTCTTCCTCCTAGAGCCCTTTTAGGTCATGAGGTCACATTTAAAAATAGAAAACAGGTAGGAAAAAAAAATTATTTTGTTTTTGGTCATTAACCCCAGTCCTCATCATACAGAGCAAAAGTAAATAAATTTTTTTTTTATATTTTTAACCTTCTAAAAGCCAGTTTGTTCACATAATTCCAACATATTTGTAAATAAAACATGAATTATTTACAATTTAAAGATGTAAAGTACTTTTTTACCAGCCCCACACAGGCCACTGATTTCCCTAACACTGATTTTGATACAGTTTTACTTTTTGTGCCGTTACAAAAAAGGGAAGAAAAATCGCACAAAAACGGGCTAAAACTCACGTTCTTCCTCTTAAAGCCCCAAAACGCCTGAATTACAGTCAGTGTTATCTAATGGGAATTGTTTCCCACAATGCAAGAGGAATATGTGGATTTGATAGCGTTTTGTTTTGTTTTTTGTTTTGGGTATTTTTTAGCCTCTGACTGACAGGGTTAACATGATTTAACATTTCTGTATCTGCAGTAGAGCGAAAATAAGCAATTTGAATGCAAGTCAAAAGAGGAAGAATGTGAGTTTAAGAGGAAGAATGTGATTTTTTTGCCCAGACAGTTGAAAATTATTTTTGTTGTGGCACTGAAATTCTAAAATTCATTTATTAATGATCATCTTTGTTAAATATCATCACTTGCATAAGAAATGCCAAAATGAGAGCAAATTGTAAACGCACTGAGGAGGGCTGCTGGCCGAAACGAGTTAGCATTTACTTTTCCTGATGTAGCCAGATAATAAAAACAAACTAATGTGAGTATCTCTGTCCTGAAATTATTTTTGTGACCTAGATGTGCTACCCTTTTACAAATTTTAGCTGGGATAAACTCCAGCAACCCTTAACAGAAATAAGAAGTGGAAGATGAAGGGAATAAATCAATACATTATATACGTAATGGCACCAAAAGGAGTTAGTTTCTGAAAGGTTCCTGGAGCTGGAGCCTATCCCAGAACTACAGGCCTTAGGTGGAGTACACCCAGTGCAGATTTTTAAAATAATTTATAAAATGTGTCAGTCGACTGTTTTTACTACGTGCTTACAGTCTGCAGAATTAAAAAAAAAAAATCCTTATAATGTTTAAAATTGTGAAAATATGTTTGTATCAATCATAACCAAACACATTCCTGAGAGATGACAGAGATCGATTGAAAGCGATTTTAAAGTAAAGACTTGTTATGCCCCTGGGTACATCTAAGACTTATTCACTCACGTTCATTCACTAGTGGCACATTTAGAGTCATCTTTGGACGGTGGGAGGAAGAAGAGAAAACCCTCAGTAACATGGAGGAAATGCAGGCTCCACAGAGAAGATCAGGAGTCTAAATATAAAAGTGAAGCCTATGAACCAAACAGCACAGAGCAGAAAGACTCTTATTGGTCTGGTATCACTGCAGCAGTGACTCACGGGGCACTTTCCTGAATTTGCTGTAGGCTCTGGGTGATCCTGATACTGTGAAAGCACATTTTAGCTGCAGTATTACTTTATATACTGTAGTTGTTGTATACAATGACCGTGGAAGTGAAAAAGAGGTAGTAGGAAAAACTAAAAGTAAAAAGTGAAGTGGATAGAGGACATTTTGTCTTTAAACCGCACAGTACATTGTGTGGTGCAGGCAGTTCACTTTGAAGTATATCGGGTCTGTTAGCGTAAGCAGAAGTACACTGGGCTGCTTGTATCCACAGTAAAGCTGCTGTGTTGTGTAAATGCTTGGGCCAAAAAAGTGCTGATGGGACAGAATGACGGGACAGTGGCTCCCTTTAGAGATTAAGGACGTTCAAGGACTGCCTGCACTTAGTTCATTACTTTAAAATGTGCTCTATGCACTTGATAAGTTTTATTACTTCTACTGCAGGGAAAATGACAAGACACTTTGAAATTATCTTGCAGAAAGTTTTTGGAGAATAATAACCTACTTTAATTTTGATGTATTCACTTTCAGGGGTCGCTCCATCTAACTCTGTGTCCTCTTCTGTCACACTAACATCAAACCCTCCTTCCTAAATCCATAAATCTCCTCTCTGGTCTTCCTCTAGGTCTCCAGCTCTAACCTCAGCATCCTTCTACTCAGATATTCACTCTCCCTCCTCTGTGCAGGTCCAAACATGAGCTGTCTCTCTGATGGACTCATCCCTATTCCTATCCATCCTCGTCATGAACAAAGAGAACCTCAGCACCTTCTGCTCTGCTCCTGTCTTCTTCTCCGAGCCAGTGTCTTCAAAAAATTTCCCTTGTTTCTTTGTTGATATTCTAACTTTACATCCTTTTACTAAGAACTTTATGCGCGTGTGTTTTTATAGGCCTAAGTCTAAAGTTATTACATGGTTCTGGTTGGGTATTATGTAGGGCTGGGTACCCTTAAACAATACCTTTGGGGTTTTGAAAGTTACAATAGTACTGGTATCAAATTATTATTTTTTTTTTATTTAACACCAAGTTTCAACACTTACTGAATCAAATGAAAATAAGATACAAACTAATGGATTCATCTTATAGCTTAGAATTTTGTTCTTTTTTCATTATCATTGTGTTTTATGATTGAAGATGAGTTAGCTAGTATTGAAAACCAGGTATTGTTTAAGTACTGGTATCAAATAATCTGAAGTGGTACCCAGACCTAGTATTGAGGTGTATGCAAAAAAAAAAAAAATTAATTATTTGAAAGCATTTACAAAAGCGTCCGTACTGTTCATGATAACACTTTAGAATAAGCAGTAAAAAAGCAAGAATAAAAATGTAATATTGTTTTAATTAGGGCTGCATAATATGGAGAAAACATGCGATATTCGATAACTATGTTGAAAATTGCGATAACTGATATTATTGCAATATTTGAAAATAGAGCGTACTTTTCGAACATAGTAAGTTAAATTCACTACATTTCACAAAAATGTAAGTTCCTGTATTTACAAGTCAAAACAGTGACAAAATCAAAACTTAACACAGACTAAACCAGGAATAAAACAAGGCTAAGCTGTGACTAAATTAATTAAATTTCCACTAAAAGTGGACTTTTTAAACATTTCTATTTAGTCACAACACATGTTCTTTTAAGGCTCTGGTGGAAAATGATTCTTCAGTGTAAATCTCTGTCAGATGGAAGGCCACATGCAGTTATATTTAGATTATTGCGATACGGGTATTGCGTTTGCTGATATTGCGATAACAATAATTTTGCGATATATTGTGCAGCCATAGTTTTAATAAAAATAAGAATAAGAAAACCTTTATTAGTCCCTCAGTGGGGAAGTTGCATGAATAGTTAATAGATACTGAATTTAATAATTTTGCAATAATTTCATGACTTTATTACTGAAGAATTAAATATTAATAATCATGTTTATAAACCATGGTCATGTTGAAGTAACATTTGTAAATAATAATTGGTCATGAGTCCTTAACAATACTTAACTAAGGCTTCATGGTGTTACCTTTTTGCCAACCATATACATATTCACATAATTTTTATCATAGTCATGAACTGTTTTATTAATAACGTCCCGTGTCTGACTCACCAGGTCGTCCCGCAGGCCCAGCCCTTCTCCGTTGGGCAGGGACGACCTCCTGCGGCTCGTGGGGGACCGGTTTGACTGAGAGCTTCCTGTCGGCCTCCTCTTCACCACCAGCACTTCACAGGACGCCTGGTCCTCGTTTAGTGTGCTCTTCCCCGCATTAATCACCCTGGAAAGAGAGAGAATAGGAACGTCTTTAACTGGGACAAAATATATACTTTTTCAGGACGTCCACCCACTACAGGACTAAATCTGTTTCCCACGTACACTTGGGATATTTGAGAGATGAAGAACTGCGTGTTAAAGCTAGACTACCAGACTTTTCCTTAGACTTTTCCTTCCTTGCTAAACCATCAAATAGTATATTATAACAGGAATCATCTGCAAAATAACAAAACCCTAAGATGTCATATATGGTTTATTATTAATAATTTTAATGCACTGGCCCATTCCAGTGAGGTGCTGTTGGATTAGAAAAAGAAAAGTGAGCGTAAGAGAAACTTTTGTGTATTTTAGAGCTGGAAACAGTGTTAAAAATGATAGCATGAAGAGTAAATAAAGAAAAGTTAAAGGTCCAATATCATGCTTTTTGAAATAGTTTTAAACACCTTTTTTGTAACTTAAAATAATGTATATGTATGGAAAACGAGTTATGGGGAACTGCTACTTTATCTTTAGCAGAGAATGTTTTGATTTAGTGTCTGACACCTCTTCTTGCAGCGGTGGGGAATGGAGTGAGGGTAATTTAAGCGCTGAAATGATCAGAACGAGTCTGGTGATGGTGTATGGACTTTAGGAACACACAGGAGAACTTCCTGGTCTATGTAGAGCCATGAGACCGAGCGTTTACAGGTTTTTAGAAGGAAATGAGCTCAACACACAGGATTAATTCTTCTCCAGTTTTTGAGGTACAAACATTATAATATGGTTAAGTAAATTTAGCATAATAAAGGTTTGCTAAAGATTAGTTAGATTTGCTAAATTTTGTCCGGAGCCTAGCCCAGCAACTATGGGCCTTGGGCGGGGTACACCCTGGTTAGGCTGGGGACGACCATTCACTCCCACATTCATTCACTGCAGTCACCATTTCACCTACACGTGCATGTTATTGACCGGTGAGAGGAAAATTACAAATCAAACTCAAAAAGTATGAGGTGCTTCCAATGCAGTGGAAAATTCAGAGTAACAGTCAGCACTTGCATGTCTTCAGTACATACAGTGAAGCCGAAAATTATTCATACCCCTGGCAAATTCTGACTTAAAGTTACTTTCATTCAACCAACATGCCACTTTTTGCTCAAATTTAAAAAACAAAAGCTGAGAAATATTTTTTTCCACAATAATACCTCTTGTACATCGTCTTTTTTTCTTCTGGGAGAAGCCTGTGTCATTTCCGGACAAAAAAAACTTGCTGGTTGAATGAAAGTAAGTCAGAATTTGCCAGGGGAATGAATAATTTCAGGCTTCACTGTACATAGCTTTGACAATAATCTGACATGTAAGGATCATTTTAAGCTCACAAATTCACTGTGTGTTATTTACCGCATTGGAAGACTCAGCACTGTCCTTAGATAAACAGCGTCTGCTGATACACGCACTTTAAGTACACATCATTTGACGGCCCACGCATGTAGGGCAGAGTACACATAAATACTGCATTATACAACACCTGGCAGGCAGCTGGTGTACCGCTGCTGCCGGACCGTTAGACAGGCACTCACTGTACAATACTCCAGGCGTTCTCGATATAGCCCCGCCGTAGGACAGGTTCAGTCTACAGTGGCCTTATTAACGACGGATACAGTGGCCTAGGACAGTGGTTCCCAACGTTTTTAGTCCTGCGTACCCTGTTGGGCTTATGTCATACAATGAGTACCCCCTCACTCATACAGGTTCATATTCTTCAAAAAGATCTTCCAAAAAAGAAAAAATAAATAAATATATAGATACCTTTAAGCTCTTTTAAACTCCAAATCAATATAAAAACAAAATCAATAATATTCTGCTTGATTAAGTGTAAAATATAACAAAGTAAAGTTATATTACATATTTTACTATGTATTTTATGTATAAAATATGAAACTATAATCTTAAACTCATAATAAATTTAAATTCAGTTAAATAACATCCAGTTGAAAAAAGCTATTGATGCTAAAATATATATATGTAACAAAATATAATAAAATTATATTCTGTAACAGTTCCACTTACTTTTCATCGGTGAGACAAGGATTAAACCAGGGCTAAACAAGAAATAAACAGGGACAAAATCAGGTCTAAAACGGGTCTAAACTGGGTCTAAACCAGGACTAAACCAGGCCTAAACATGGACTTAACCAGGCCAAAAACAAAAACAAAAACCAAAAACAAAACATGGACTAAACCAGAATAAAATCAGGTCTAAACAGGAACCAAACAAGAAATAAATTTGTTGATGGACCCCAGTATTTCAAAAATCCTGCGTATGGCTCTGTTTGTAAATAAATTCTAAAACATAATTCGTAGTACGTGGAAAGAGCTCACGTACCTCAAAGGGTCCCCGTACCCCTGGTTGGGAAACACTGGCCTAGTGAGAACAGAAGTTATGCAAGCAGTGGAGCTAAAGGGGGTGAAGAAAATGAATTATGGGTGTTTGAAGTATAAATTTGAGTCCACTGTCTAAGTAAAACAAGGAAGATGAGATGATTGCGCTCACTTACAATGACAGGGGTATTATGTAAATCCTAATTGGCCGTGGGGATGAAGACGCGGGGCTCTTCTGTCTCCTGCTAAGACAACACTGTGGGTCATAAAACTGTCAGGAAACTGGCCGTTCCCTTCTCAGTGTGACAGCTTTTAATTGGTTTTCCTGCACAAACGGATCATTCACCGCCCCATCCTGGCGTCAAAGGGTGGCACACTTCTTATAGAAAGTTATATTTGGAGAAACAAATGTGTTTCCGTTGTACAACAGAGCGAACTGGTGGTCTGTGCTGTAGGCAACAAAAAATAAATGCAGTAGTTGTAGTAAAGCCTGGATTTTAATGAGATTTGTGAATTGACGAACCCTCCTGCAGTCTGAACCAGTGGTGTGGGTGGGCTTTAGGTTTGCCAACAGCAAACGATCACTTACACGCAATGCAATAAACAAACAACATGATGCTGAAAGATGTAACGTACACATTTAAACTGGAACAACCCCCCCCATAACGTTTTTATTACATTGTTTTACGATCACAGTGGTCTGTTCTTTAGCTACGTCATAAGAGTCGTTGCTGTGGTTGACTAAAACAAATCCTCACAGACGGTCCCTGGTGCTTTATCCTCGCGGTTCTCAAACTTACAGGGGCCAAGGACCCCTTAAAGGTAGAGGTGAGCAAAATAATTTTTCTGATGCATCGATCGTTTCCTTAAAAAGATTCTGAATCAAATCAGAAAAGCTAATAATCTGAATTTTGTAAAGACTACAAATTATTAAAGCAGGCTATGTCCAATACAAATTTTTATGCTACTGAGTTGCAAAGAGTCAGCTCTGGCAAATGCTGACAGAATTTGCTACCGAAACATATTAATTATTAGTTCTCTAGTTTTATTTTTTGGAGTAGAAAGTGTTTTAAATTATCTTTCAGATATAAAATATACAATGAAAAATGAAATATGGTTGAAGAATTAATGCTGACATGAACCAGAAAGGTGTCTAAGGCATTGATGAATTGATTATAGTAATTTATTAAAAAAAAAATCTATGGTCCAGGGAAACCCGGAGTTTGAGAATAACGGCTTTATCCTATGACCTTAAAATACTCTTCCCCTCTCCATGTTATCAATAGAAGGCGTCCCAGATTGATATGACTGTTTAATGGTCAAACATGCTTTCATAGAATTAGATAATAAATTACATAAAAAGTGCAATAGAACGTGTGTTTAATTCTGTATGTTGTTCATTTATCAGCTTTAGTCTGGTTCTGATGTGATCCTCCTCTCACTTCAGAGCAGGACGCTGTATAAATCCCACTGACACCGAGCTTCAAATGGATCTCTATGGGAGAGATGCGAGCTGTTTTTTTTATTACAAAAAAGAAAGACGCTGATTGAATAAATGTGCCAAAATCGTCCCGCCACTAGATGCTCAGCTTCTCTGGAAGTCAGTGGGCCATGACGCTCACTGGTGGAAGATTTTGAGAAAAGAGTTTGTTTGGTTGGCCAGGCTCTGGCTGGAGTTCAGAGCAGAGATCATCGTGTGCCGAGCTGCCGTCCTCAGTGTAAAGCAAAGCAATTTAGATTATTTTGTACATGTTACATAGATCGGTGCAGCGTCTGCAGTAATGCAGTCGTTGTATCGGTCTGTTGTGGTGAAGAAGGAAGGCAAAGTTCTTGATTTACCGTCGACCTACGTTCCTACTCTCACCTATGGTCATGAGCTTTGGGTCATGGCCGAAAGATCCCGGATACAAGCGGCTGAAATGAGTTTCCTCCGCAGGGTGGCTGGGCACTCCCTTAGAGATAGGGTGAGGAGCTCAGTTACCCAGGAGGAGCTCGGAGTAGAGCCGCTGCTCCTCTACATCGAGAGGAGCCAGCTGAGGTGGCTCGGGCATCTGTTCCTGATGCCTCCTGGACGCCTCCCTGGGGAGGTGTTCAGGGCATGTCCCACTGGGAGGAGGCCCCGGGGAAGACCTAGGACACGCTGGAGGGACTACGTCTCTCGGCCTGGGAAAGCCTTGGGGTTTCTCCAGAGGAGCTGGAGGAAGTGTCTGTGGAGAGGGATGTCTGGGTGTCCCTGCTTAGACTGCTGCCCTCGCAACCTGGCTCTGGATAAAGCGGAAGAAGAAGGATGGATGGACATGTTACTAAATAAACCTGGCTAATCATAGCACTGTTGAGTTTGTAACTTGTTAGTTCATCCATTCATTCAATATCAACATTGTAGGGACACTAAATGTTATAAGCTCCCCCTGTATTAAAGATCAGGGGCTGCCACTGCTGTGCTACAAATATGTAACTTATTGAAAATTTAAAAAAACCAAAAAAAAAAACCCAAAACAAAACAAAAAAACAGCCATACATTATACATAGTCTTACTTTTAGTGCTTCTCCAGTGTGAGGACAGTGACCTACTGTCAGCACTCTTATAGCTCTACAATACTCAACAATGCCTTTAAAATGATAAACTATTAAGCTAGATTTTCTTTCTTATGACAAAGTACCTGCCCGAGTGAATCATTATGAGCAATATTATGTCAATCAGAAGTTCCATTTGGATGTTTTTGAGCGAGGCCAATAGATTAACAAGTTATATCTAGATGACTTCAAACACTAAATACTAAATACACTTCAGATCTAGGCTAATAAAAATAAAAACATCCACTTGACACTAATCACCGTTTTGGCTCAGAGCATTTTCAAATCACAGTTTAAACCCATTTACGTCCTTCAAAGGCATTCTTGTATAATGCTCATGTCTTTTATGTAACAGGAGTTTTCCCATAGCCTTGGGAGCTATAATCTTTAATATAATTACTCCGCTACACTCACACTACTATTATCTCCAGTCTGTACTCGCTCCATTAGCCACGCGCTTTTATTTCAGGTCATAAACTGCAAACTTTATGCCCTGCCATGTATGTCAGTCTGAGACCAAAGCCCCGCATTCATTTGACCCTGAAGATCACATGATTACATACACACAGAGAGGGACAGAGGGACAGAAAGACAGAGGAGCTGGTTGCTTTTCATGTGTGATGTAAAAGGGAAAAGCCAGAACAACCTCAGGCAGGAGCAGAGTCTGGACCAGCGCTGTCAGATTCTGTTACTGCATGCAGTTTTGACACAATGGGTTCAACCCTAGGAATGTGAGGTTCTTTTGGTTCAAGGCGTTTTAAAGGAGTGAAAGTTGACGTAAAAAAAAGGATATGGTTACAGTGTTTCATGTGTCATGTTTTCAGAGGTGAAAGGAGACTATATTTTTGGAAGAAAATGTACTTACTGAGTACTTTAGGTTCTACTGAAGGTGCATTTTTGAGGGAAGAATGTTACTTTCACTCAAGTAAATGTCTCTCCCTGCTCTCTCCACATTTTCCTACTACTCTCCTATCAATAAAGCCGACAAATGACCATACAATTTCTTAAAACAAAGTAGTAGTAGTAATAGTAGTAGTAATAGGAAGTAAAGGATTCTGGTGGAAGAACTTCTTTCACCTCTATCAAATCAGAAGTGGAAGAAGTACTCAAAATGTGAACTCAAGTAAAGGTATTGTTACTTCAAAATAATTATACTCAGGTAGAAGTAAAAGTACTCAAGTTACTGCTCGGGTAAAAGTAAAAAGTATTGAATATTAGGATTAGCAATTACTTTTGAAAGTTGATTGAAATTCTACTGCACAATCTTCTACTACTACTACTACTACTACTACTACTACTACTACTACTACTATTGTATTGCAAAGCGAGCATGCAACCCACTGCACCAAACTTTAAATTCAGTTTTACTCATTTTGTAAGGGGTGTGATAAGATCTCGCTATTTCGCAGGATCAAAATGTTGATTCTCGTGAAGGTAAAAATGTGTCTTGTGATCTCAGGAGCAGGTTCTGTTTGCACTTTTTTACTGCGGAGAAACAAACCGGTTGAGTTTGTGGCAAAACACCTGGCAGTATATATGTTCTGCTATTGTATGGGAGTGAATACCAATCGTTAAAAGTTGATTTTAAAAATGCAGCTAAATGGTTTTGCACTTAATGATTTTCATTGTCATTTGTGTAAAATACATATGTCAACGGTGTAAAAATCTGATTACTTGAGTACATTTTCTTAAGGTACTTCAGTAACTAATGTAAATCTGCTTACTTATTTTCCATCTCTGATCAAAATGCTTTAAGAAACAGTTTAATTTGTGCCCATTCCTTCCGCCACCACTTGGAAATCCAGCTTGAATCTACGGTGAACAGATTAACTCTTCTACAGAATAATCAGGAGTGCAGGACCAGGCAAAACTCTTCAGTTCAACGCTCTTTTATTTGCACATAAATCACAGCACACTGACATTTAAAAAGAGGACCAGAGAGTCTGCAGGGCGATGTCAGGCCAAGAACCATTTATCAAATTGAAAAGTGGGTTAAGAGTAAAAAGAAGTCTTTTGAGATACACCCTGATATAGAGCTGCGTACTTTTTACATAACCTTCACTTCACTTCAGACGCCGCTCTCCACTGCTGCTCCAGTGACGCTGCTCTCTGGATCAAAACATGAGCATGTGCAAAATCATGTGACTACACACAGGGCTCCCTCCTGCAGTCAGCTGTTTTCACACCGAGAAATACACAAATGTACTAAAGCCTGAAGACAAAGTAAACTAAGTTAGCAAAAAGTATTTTCTTACTACGTGACATACTGCAGGGCGGGTGGCAGCTCGTCTTACAATTAGGACATCACATACAGTAGTAGTAGTAGTAGTAGTATTAATAGGAGGAGGAGGAGTGTTTGCAGTAGTGGTAACAGTAATAGTAGTCGTAGCAGTTGTAGTAGTAGTAGTAGTAGTAGTAGTAGCAGTTGTAGTAGTAATATTAATAGGAGGAGGAGGAGTTGTTGTTGTAGTAGTAACAGTAGTAGCAGTAGGAGGAGTAGTAGTGCTTGTAGTAGTAGTAGTAATAGTAGTAGCAGCAGCTGTAGTAGTAGTACTAGGAGGAAGAGTGCTTGCAGTAGTAGTAGTAGCAGCAGTTGTAGTAGTAGTAGTAGTAGTAGTAGTAGTAGTAGTAGTAGTAGGAGCAGTTGTAGTAGTAGTAGTAGTAGTAGTAGTAGTAGTAGTAGCAGTTGTAGTAGTAGTAGTAGTAGTAGTAGCAGTTGTAGTAGTAGCATAAGTAGGAGGAGGAGTAGTGGTTGTAGTAGTAGTAGTAATAGTAGTAGTAGTAGTATTAATAGGAGGAGGAGGAGTGTTTGCAGTAGTGGTAACAGTAATAGTAGTCGTAGCAGTTGTAGTAGTAATATTAATAGGAGGAGTTGTTGTTGTAGTAGTAACAGTAGTAGCAGTAGGAGGAGTAGTAGTGCTTGTAGTAGTAGTAGTAATAGTAGTAGCAGCAGCTGTAGTAGTAGTACTAGGAGGAAGAGTGCTTGCAGTAGTAGTAGTAGCAGCAGTTGTAGTAGTAGTAGTAGTAGTAGCAGTTGTAGTAGTAGTAGTAGCAGTTGTAGTAGTAGTAGTAGTAGTAGTAGTAGCAGCAGTTGTAGTAGTAGTAGTAGTAGTAGTAGTAGGAGCAGTAATGCTTGCAGTAGTTGCAGTATAGTGAAAGCAAACTTTACCCCCAATATTTACTTTTATTGAAGCAATAATTTTGTTGGTTACTTTTACTACTACTTCCTTCATTTGCAGCCAGTGGGAAGTACTCAGGCTCGTGACCCGCTGTGGCTTTGATTGTTCAGTACTTTCACTTTTACAAGAGTAATATTATTTTAAAGTAACAGTACTCATTACTTATTTCTTTCACCTCTCCAGCTTGAGTTCTGTCCTAATCCAAACTTCTCTAACTAGAGGGTTGTCGGCTCGATTCCTGCTAGGAGTGTAACGATACATTTTTGCAAAAACACGATACATCTTGCTAGATAGAACTATTTCAATCCAAATCTATAACGATACGATTCAACACCATCAAACTGATACAATTGATACAGCAACATTTAGCCAAAAATCATAAAAGTTAACGCTTAAATCCAGCCTCGCAGCCGGGGTTGATTATGTCCAGCAGACAGAGAGTGAAGAAAAGCTGAATATAACATATATTTAATTAGGGCTGCACGATATGGAGAAAACGATATTCGATAACTATATTGAAAATTGCGATAACAATATTATTGCAATATTTGAAAATAGAGCCTACTTTTCGAACATAGTAAGTTCAATTCTCTACATTTCACAAAAATGTAAGTTCCTGTATTTACAAGTCAAAACAACAAAATCAAAACTTAACACAGACTAAAGCAGGAATAAAACAAGGCTAAGCTGTGACTAAATTCATTAAATTACCACTAAAAGTGGACTTTTTAAACATTTCTATTTAGTCACAACACATGTTCTTTTAAGGCTCTGGTGGAAAATGATTCTTCAGTGTAAATCTCTGTCAGATGGAAGACCACAGCGTTTCTTGCAATACAGATTGTTTGCTGATATTGCAATAATGATAATTTTGCGATATATTGTGCAGCCCTATATTTAATAAAAAAAAAAATACACCCAAAAAGATGTATCTGATTTTATTTTAATATGCTAATTTTTAATATCAATATTTCTGAAAATATCGATTTTTTTCCATGTACTGTATATTGATAAACACTAAAGAAAATGATACAATTTGATAAAAGGTAATGCGTATCATTTTTGTTGTATTGTATAGATAAAAAAATCAATCGATCATCAATATAGTAACAGTTACAGTGTTTGGTTGGTTGCAACAAGAAGGGCATCTGGCATAAAAAAAATTGTATACATTGCAATATGCACACATGTAAAATCCATATTACAGAGAACTGGTTGTTTCTTGTAACTTTATGGCATTTTGGGTAAGAGATATTCGACTGTGTGACAAAATATTTGACCCGGAGCATTGTGTCCTGACTAAATTATTAAAATGCAGTGAAAGCAGTGCAGTCTTGTTCTCATGCAGGTATAATCACATTTACTTTAGCTCTGCCAAAGACAACATTTAATCATCAAAATGCCATGTTGAACATAGGTGTCACTTTAGGTTTTTCTAAGATGTGAAACTTCAGTGGACATTCTCTACATAAACCGTAAGCCTTAATGTTGAGCTAGCATTTTGGCTAAGATCCAATAATTTGGTCGAACGAGAGAGCTATGACTTTGAATACTTTCCTGTATAAGAAAAAACATCCTGGACACGTAACCCGCACGAGTAAAACATTAAATATTATTACTGATGATAAAAAGTAGTACTGTCATCAGAATACTATCATAAAAATACTATAAAGAATCTCCCATGCATAAACAAATGAGTCAGAGTTATATATGAGATATGATGAGTTATTTCTATTACAGTGAATTAATGAACACATTTATGGGATTTATAGTATTTGTAATTAGGGCTGAGCACTGTTAAACGACGAAAGAAAAGTTACAATACTACAGGTATCAAAAGAATAAGTTTTATTCAATACCAAGTTTCAATACCTAGTGGGACCTTTAATGTTCCTTTGTATGAATGAATCAATTAAATAACACAAACAACATATTTATAGTTTTAACTTACAGATAAGAATTTTGTTCCAACAACTGGTCTTTTATTCAATATTATTGTGTTTTATGATTGCTAAAGATGAGTTCGCTCACCATAGGTATCAGAAAAAGTATCGCTCAGGTACCGGTATCGAAAACAAGGTATCGTTTAAGAAGTGGTGTCTGAAATCTGAAAGGTACCCAGGCCAATTTGTAATCTTAGTTATTCATTCATCATCAGCAACAGAGGAGGCTGATTTCTAGAAGTCGCCAGCAACTTTGGGGACTTCTATACTATGTGGTGTACTATTAGTGGTTAGCACTCTCGGCTCTCAGAAGGTCCCGGGTTCGATTCCCGCCCCATGTGTGGCCTTTCTGTGTGGAGTTTGCATGTTCTGCCTGTGTCTGGGTGGGTTTCCTCTGGGTGCTCCAGTTTTCCCCATCAACCAAAAAAACATGCACTGTAGACTAATACTCCTACCCCTGACCAGGAGCCTGCCTCAAGATCTAGAGAAGGTCCCTGGGCACTGCACCGCGGCTGCCCACTGCTTTTGACAGACTGCCCCAGCGGCATAGAAGGATGGGTCAAATGCACAGAACGTATTTCCCTATAGGGACAATAAAGTCTACCTTACCTTAGCTTACAAGGCTGACACCAAGACACAACCTCATATTCTTTCACTAAGAGCTATTTAGATTCACCAGTTCTCCTAACACATTCATGCTTTTGGACGGTGGAAGGAAGTACCCAGAGAGAACCAAGATTTGAGTTTAAGCTGTAATTCAGTCACATTTGAAGCAGTGTCACTGGGTAAGAGGCTGCAGTAAACTCCAGTTGTCAGTGAATGTGAGTCCTTCCAGCGTTATGATCTGCAGAAGAAAATGCTGAGGTAAACCGGAGAGAGCAGCGCTCACTGATCCATTCACAGAACCGCGTTCAGTGGAGCAGACACAGAAACGTCCCACAGCTCCACTGGGAACCGCACAATAAAGTCAGACCTCTACAGAGAGATGGACTCAACTGTCTGTCCTGTACAAGCTTTATACACTTGGACGTGACTAGTTACAGTGATGTGATGCTGACAGAAAACTTTTACCAATACTTTGTTATGAAACTACACTGACACTTTATCTAATTAAAACTGTCAAGCCTTATTTGGATTAAGTGAAAAGGCAGTTTAAGGAAGATGGGTACAGTATTTTGACTTGTTTTGTTTATTAAATAGTATTCAAAAGAGTTTTAAAACTGATGGTAATTGTGATCATTTCAGATATGGAAAAAGTACTCAAAATAATTTTACTCAAGTAGAAGAAAAAGCACTCAAGAAATAGTTAAAGGTGATATATTATACTTTTATCGGCCTTTTTAAACCAATCTTAGTCGCTTCTAGAACGGCAGCATGTTTTACAACCTTTAAAAACATTATCTGACTAAAAGAAAGTGTTTCCAATAATTTTTATTACTACTGCCGTAAAGAAAGAAGAGAAGAGACCAGCAGAGGGCAGCAGAGTCAGAACAAAAAAAATATTTTCACATCCATAAACTTTTTGTATTGCGCCATTTTACTACAAAATGTAAAATGTGAGGAATCAGTGGAAACAGAGCTGTACACAGTTTTCTTAATAAATGAATGAGAGCAGACTGGAGGTAGAGGGCTTGTTGATTGGTCAGTGCTTAATGAAGTGGGCGGAGCTTCGTGGGAGAGGCGGAGGTTCGTGCACCCGAGCATTTTAAGACCTCAGAACGTCCGTGCCAGAGAACAGAGGATTACTCAAAGAGGTGTGAATGAAGCAAAACACAACTCCAGGTGTGTTTTTGGTGAGGGAACATAGCCTCTTTAGGTAAAAGTGAAAACGTAATAAATGTAAAACTTTACCTAGTAATTAGAAAGCAACTGCAAGAAATCTGCTGCTGCTACTAAACCCAGGAAAATCTGACATGGCAAGCACGTTACCCTACCTTACTTTGCCACAAGGTCAAAACATCCTTAAAAATACTACAAATGTGCATGAGGAAAACAAATTTAAGCTATTTTCAACCTCCCAGCAAGATGAAAATCACTGTGTAAAATTAATTTAAAAAACTGAACACACTTATTCAGCTCAGGGAATCCTTTAAGAGTATACATAAGGAAGTGAGTCATTCAGCGTCACAAATACTGCACTGCACTTAAAATACACACATACATACAAAATCTTCACATCTTATTCCCTAGGGATGTAACGATATTGGTGATATCGCGATATCGTGATAGCAAAAGTCTCTTGATATCGTCGTGGTCTCGTTACGGTGTCAAACAGTATTCTCCCCGAGCAAAAATACATAGCTTTTTTGTGGTGGCGTGGTAAAAAGCAGAGAGAAGTACATAGACCATGATCCTTTGCTCCGTTTGAGCATGTCCAACATTGAAGAGGAGCCCAGTGTTTTCAGTAGCTTTAGCGAGATAAATCAGCGAATATCAAGACTCACGGCTGTTTTCTGTAGCAGAGGATTCAAAAGGTTAGTAAATAACACGCTAAAAGTTACTAAATAAACTTTTTACGTTCTCCCGCAGCACCGTGACGCTTCCTTCGTTCATTTCCTCTCTCTCCTCATCTCCATGCTCTCGAGGAGCGGACTACAGGCTCGGACTGGACTCGTGCTGAAAACTATAAACTAACTCCAGTGTCCAGCAGAGGGAGGCTGTGAGCAGGAGTTTGTGGATAAAAGCAAACAGTGAGCACTTGCCCCTGTGTTGACCCCAGATCAGTGATGTCTGAGAGGCGTGCTCTTTGTTTACAAGAGCCTCATGTCCATTGACTATAAGAAGGGGAAGTTCCTTATATGGTCATTGCTCATGGCACCTGTTTGAGCTGCTGTTTAAAGCTTTTTGTTGTCAGACCAAACTAATGTGATGAAAACTTACTTATCTGTCATACTTTAGATCAGATAAAACATGAAATATGACAATAATTAAAAATGCATTTAAAAGGCAATGCATTTAAAAGACATTAAAAAGGCATTTTTATATAATAAATGTTGTTATCATAAGCATTTCCACATTACCATGAGCCTCCCCACAATATCGCAACATCATATCGTGAGGTTAATATTGTGATAATATCGTACCGTGAGATTTGGATATTGTTACATCCCTATTATTCCCACTAAAACTACAGGTAATATTTTCTTCTTTTGCCCAATAGTAATCCACTGCGACCCTGGTAACCCTCCTGAATGGATAAGTATTGGTTTAATCGCGGTTTTCTCTCCTCATTCTCACATGTCGCAGCTCAGAGCCTGCTGCTCGATCAGCTGCTGACAAATCCCTGTATGGTCCTGTCCTGTCCTGTCCTGGTCCTCTAGCACACACAGACACAGGACTAATGGGCTCATCAGCAGGGCGTGTGCAACTGGTGCTGCAGACATCACAAATATTATCAAATTTTCATATTAAGTTATATCACAGCTGCCATATCAGTAAGGCTGGGTACCGTTCAGATTTTTTCTATGCCAGTACTTAAATGATACCTGGTTTTTGAGTCCAGTGCCTGAGTGATACTTTTTCTGATACATATGTTGTGCTCATTCATCTCCTTCATCATAAAACACAATAATATTGAATAAAAGCCAAAATTCTTAGCTGTAAGTTAAAACCAGTAGTATGTATGATTTTGTGTTATTTATTTGATTCTTTAATGCAAAGGAACATTTTGGTAGGTATTGAAACTTGGTATCGAATAAAAATAATTTTGTTGACACCAGTAGTATCATAACTTTTCTTTTGATACCACAAAGGTATTGTTTAACAGTACCCAGCCCTACATATCAGCAAACTGCAATAATGTTTAAGTCTCCCATGTGTCAGACTTGTACTCATTCTCATTGTCAAAATAAAAAGTCCAAAGCTTTAAATTGAACTGGGGTGGATTCAAATGATAAGATTTTAAAGGTACCCTATTCTGCTAAATCAACCTTAGCTTTTAATCATGTTTTAATGTTTGCACCTCAAGAAAATAACTGTATATATTAAATATATAATATATAAATAACTGTATAGTATTTTATTTCATTAATGCATGTTTGAGTAATCCTGTATGCTCAGTGTTTATTTTTGTCAAAAGCTGGAAACGCTTGGTCTCATGGCTCTACGTAGACCAGCGGTGTCCAAACTTTTCCCCAAAAGGGCCAGATCTGAAGATGTGCAAATGTTCAAGGGCCAACAGTCCCTCCTTTCTAGGAACTGAACGCACATACAATATGATTTACTTTTGAAGTATTTTGTTTTCAAAAGCCCAATAATTATAAATTATATAGCAAAATCTAAAACAGGTCCAAACAAAATGACATCTTTGAACATAAACAATCCAACTACAATTATTTCTCAACCAACTTTTTAAAAAGCTTATTAGAAAAATTGATAAGATACACAAATGTACAGACAAACCTACAGAAACACCGGAGGGCCATAAGTAATGCATTTTCTTTTAGACGCCAAGGGCCATATGAAATCTCAACCCGTGCCACAAATGGCCCCCGGGCCGCACATTGTACATGCCTGACGTAGACTCAGGAAACCAGGAAGTGCTCCTGCGCGTTTCTAAAGCCCATACACCGTCACCAAACTCATTCTGATCATTTCAGCCTTAAATTGCCCTCACTACAAAGCTGCTCAGCTCATTTATCTATCTGTTAGCATCATGTTGCTAATAGCCAAGCTAAATAGCCATTTTATGCTCTGTCCATTCCCCACCAATGCCAGCAGGGGGCAACAGACACATAAGCCCAACATTCTCCAAGTAACAGCTCCCCAAAAGAAGAGGTTTTCCATATACATTATTTTAAGTTATTAAATGTGAAATATTAATGCAAAGGTGTCCAAAACTATTTCAAAAAGCCTGAAAAACCATAATATGAGACTTTTAAGCCACAGGTATTTGTTATTTGGCGGAAACTTGCCTGAGCTGGGAATCGAACCTGGATCTCTGCGGTGCACACTCTACCAGACGAGCCACTGAGGCGCTCCTAATTTAATCTATAATTGGTCCTAAATGAATCCATATTTTACTGTACATTTTTCCAGGCCATACCATTAGTTGTGGCATACCCCATGTGTTTGTAATACTATGCTCACTAATGGCACTGCAGTCAGACAGAAGTTAAAACAGAGAAACAACAACCTCTGGCGTTTTTGCTCACATTTCAGTTTAAAGGCATACTGTATTTCCATATTTAGCAACACTGCCACCATTTGCTGCAAACCCTTATACATTGTTATTTTTGCCTCTTCTTTTTCCTTTAAAACCTGCCTGGAGCCAACACTGGTCTTTTGAATTAAACCCCTGATGTTGAAGGCACTAGATGCTCGTCATGCAGCTGGTGCAATGTTAGACAGAAAAAGCCCTGGAGATAAACAGCTGATGCTTAACCAAAACACAGCACATGGCCTAAGTGTGAATGCAATCACCGCCATTATGCAAAATAATTTAGCTGTTACGTTGCTGTGTCTTTTTCAATGTTGACACGCTTTATAGACAGAATAAACAGAGAAATTTTGTGTCCTCTTTCTTTAAATACTGTGAGAGCCCTGAGTATAGTTTAAGTGTGGTGTGAAAAAGGCTGTTAACTAAGAATGCTTTAATAAACACTGAATTATTTTTGGACATTTCAGGAAAGGTCAGTAATGAGCCAAAGACAAATTAATTTTGGTGTTCTGTAAAAAATTCTGTACCATTTAGAGGTACAGACTGAAAATATGATTGTCACAAAAAAAAAAAAAAAGGAAATGATTAGATTTACTTAGCCAATTTACTATTGTGAGAGATAAGGGATTTGAGGCTCAATGAAAAGAGCATTTACCCCTGAACTAGAAGATATATTTGAGTTTGAGACCAAGGGGACTAAGAGCACCTGAAATGTCAATACACATTATGGCTAAAAATATTGTATTGTAATGATGGAAATTGTTATACAAATTTCAAATGTATATTGTATAAATCACTAGAAAACAAGAAAATCACAATATATTAGGGCTGTGACAAGACACAAATCCCACGAGACACAAGTCTGGGTTAATGAGAATGAGACAAGACTACATTTTTTACACTATTGAAATATGTATTTTACACAAAGGAAGGGGGGGTCCTGCCTCAAGTGGAGGAGTTTCAGTATCTTGGGGTCTTGTTCACGAGTGAGGGAAGGATGGAGCGTGAGATTGACAGGAGGATCGGTGCAGCGTCTGCAGTAATGTGGTCGTTGTATCGGTCTGTTGTGGTGAAGGAGGAGCTGAGCCGAAAGGCAAAGCTCTTGATTTACCATCGATCTACGTTCCTACTCTCACCTATGGTCATGAGCTTTGGGTCATGACCGAAAGGACAAGATCGCGGATACAAGCGGCCGAAATGAGTTTCCTCCGCAGGGTGGCTGGGCGCTCCCTTAGAGATAGGGTGAGGAGCTCGGTTACCCGGGAGGAGCTCGGAGTAGAGCCGCTGCCCCTCCACATCGAGAGGAGTCAGTTGAGGTGGCTCAGGCATCTGTTCCTGATGCCTCCTGGACGCCTCCCTGGGGAGGTGTTCAGGGCATGTCCCACCGGGAGGAGACCCTGGGGAAGACCTAGGACACGCTGGAGGGACTACGTCTCTCAGCCTGGGAACGCCTTGGGGTGCCCCCGGTAGAGCTGGAGGAGGTGTCTGTGGAGAGGGAAGTCTGGGCATCTTTGCTTAGACTGCTGCCCCCGCGACCCGGTCCCGGATAAGCGGAAGAAGATGGATGGATTTTACACAAATTAAAAACTTCACCTTTATCTGAAAATCATAAAATTCAACACTATTTAGGTGCATTTTTAAAAATCTTCTCGTAATGACTGCTATTTACTTCTATTATTTTAATTATGTACAACAGCAGAACATACTGCCAAATGTTTTGCCACAAACTCATCTGTCTCACTTCTCCTCTGTAAAAAATGCAACAGAACCTGATGCTGAACCTGATCCTGAGATCAAAACCTCGCAAGATTCTCGTAAAGGTAAAAAAATCTTGCGAGGTTTTGATCTTGAGATTGCGAGCTCTTGTCACACTGCTACCATTTATTATGAACACATTCCTGCTGGCGGCCGAGTACATTTCATTTTTGAACAGGCTCATGTAGGACAGCTACCGTATTTTCCAGACTATACGTCGCTCCGGAGTATAAGTTGCACTAGCCAAAAAATGCATGATGAAGAAAAAAAAAACGCTATACTATCCATACTTTCCAGTGTTTTTGATTGTTTTGTAATTTTGCGTACATTGATCCACCTTTATTTGTTCATAAACTGGTCTCAAAAACCTAAGATTTTTGCACAGTACTGTAGTTGCAATGTGATCCAAAAATGAAAAGTCTATCCTAGCCTGTAAGATTAGGGCAAGACTTTACACTGTTGCAGACAAGCTGACTGGACAAGACATTTAAATTAAACTGGGTTCATAGCGGGACACCTCAAACTGAAAGATTAGACGTAAAGATGAATGCAGGACAGTGTGCAGCTTTGTGAATGACAGGTCTCCCTCAGCATTGATTAAACAATTACGAAAAAGCTGTGTCACTGAAGCAGACCTGACAGTGTGAAGACAAAGTGACCCTCTTTGTAGATTCGTGGATTGGAGGGAGGCTCCATAAACACGCTGTGCTGCATGATTACAAGAGCCTGCAGGAGTGTGGTCTGACCTTTAATTCAATGAGACTGTCCTTGTAACCACAGCACCCTGCAAATGTTTATGACTCAGAGGTATTTTAAATGGTGAAAAATACTTTGGGTACAGGTTTGCATTGTGCTTTTGTTTTAGAAAAAGGGCTGCATGGTGTTAAAGCAGTCAGTATGTTATAAGGATTACTGTTGTTTAAGTACACGCTGGACAGTGGCCAGTCAGTAGCAGGGCAAGTCATAGAATACACTGCATTTATTCACTAGGGGCATGTTAATTTACCTGCATGTCTTTGGACAGTGGCAGGAAGATGGAGACAGAGAGATCCATGCAGAGGAATTGTAGGCAGCAACTTCTTTTGATATACAATGGTACAAGCTTTAAATAAAAATCTACCTCATCAGAGTTAGGGCGATACTGACTTTTGAAGATAGAGCAGAAGACTTTTTCTTTGGTCGCATCAGAATTTGAGATAAGACTTGGATTTGACTGATTTTTATTATCTGTCACCCAGGGCCGTAACATCAGGAAATGCAGCCAATGCAGCTACACTGGGGCCCCATTGAGAGTCCTTAATTATGGTAAATTTTAGTGGGTTATGTTCAGTCTGGGCTATAAACCCCACAGCAGACATGACTCCATTTAAGATCAAGATTTTCATATAAAAGTGATTAAAAATGTATGTGGATAATTCATTCACAGTATTTACTTAATGTTTACAAATTTTAGTCTTTTTTTGTGTGGTACTGACATGTTTGACAATTTTAAAGAAAGTATTTGTCGACTTTAAGAAGTACGGTGCACTTTTTGTGACTTAAAAGTATGATATATAGATGTATAGACTTCCTTAATGTGTGAGTCAAAACTTTAGAGCCCATTCTGAAAACCTGCACTGAGGCCCCTTATTACCACCTTGCGCCACTGCTGCCACCATATGTGTGCAATACGTGACAGTGAAGACTGCAATAACAACAGCTGTAAGCTTAAACTAACACTGAAATCAATTAATTCTTCTTTCTTTAAGATGTAAGACTGTGATTGGACCATTATTTTGTGACATAATGCAATCGTGAAGGATTGCAATGACAACAATTTAGAAAAAATATTATGGAGCCCTAATAAACTACAAAGGAAGTGTACAAGCAAGCGATTCTTCTTTCTAGAGTTTCTCATAAGAAAACATAAGCTGCTAAAGCTGCTATGTTTAGCTGTAAACAGGTCTACTGCCACCTAACCCTGGTAATTTGCTGTGTGTAGTATAAAAAGTTGTTTACTAGTGGTCTGGTTCCATTTTAAAGAAGCACAACAGAGTCTGACAAAGCAAATATTGAATGAGTAAACAGTAGAATGTGTAAATTTGAGAGTCGTGCAGTAAGTTTAGTATCTGCACAAGTTCCTCAGTGCTTTATAGCCATGCAAAACCTTATCTTTCATATTAAAAAAATGCTACTGTGAGGCTAAACAGTGAAGTACAGTCCCGTCGTTGTAACACAGACTTACTCAGTTGCATAGTGATAAAGATATCCAGATACGGTTTATATGGAGCTGCTTATCAGTCTGGGCTCATCTGTTTGTCAGATCTATGCTGTAGATACGGTAAGCCATTATACAGACGACGCTCGGCCTGCAGCTCCATCTTATATGCAGAACATTAAACAACAAAACCTGTTGTTTCCCAGCAACTATGGGCCTTAGGCGGGGCACAGCCTGGACAATGACAATAATCACAGGGCTGACACAGACACACACATTCACAGGCAACCATTCACCCTCGCATTCATTCACTAAGAGTATCACAGAGGACTCCACTCAAAGATAATACGCCGGCCCAAGGATTGAACACATGACCTCCGTGTTTAGACAGGAGCGCTAACCACTCTGCCACCATGACAGTGACATAGCTGGTACATGTTTGTTAGTATAAAACAATCAAAGGGTTTTCTGGATCTCAAAGCGTGGGTCAGAGCCCAAAATTGTGCCACAGAGAGGCTGAATAGTTTCATGTTCAGCTTTGATGTCTTTGAAAATTATACAGTATATGAAAAATGAAGGCAACTTTAATGACTTTCAGTGGCCGGCTTGGTTTGAGCAACAAAGACAACAGCCCCATCTTAACCACCACCAAAGCCATACAAGGGCAACTAAAAATCCACATTTAATGCTTGTACTGTTCCTGTGCAGCCAGACTGACTCTTTTCCTACAAAGAAGTTAGTCTGGTTCACATAAGTTTCATTTCTATGGGAAGAAATGTCACAGACGGAGCAACAAATCAGAGAAACGAAGGGCGGGTCATAAGCAGTGCGAAGCTGACCTGTATCCAAAACAAACATGGCACTTAGAGGAATTGTTGCTGGTTTTGCCATAAAACGCCAGTATATGCTGTATTATTAGCAACTGTATACTTATTTCTGAACGGGGACAGCAGCAGAACCCAGTTGTACAAAGACTTGCGGGAAAAAATCTGTTTGTTTGAATGTGGTTGTTACGTCAAATGTCAACAGGACGAAGAAAAACATCACAAAGAGGTCTGCACACGGACACAGACATCAGCAGAACTAACAGGTGACAAAAGAAAACATTAGCGTTAATCACGGTTAATGGTTATGGCTATTTTTTCACAGGAGATTATCTTCCACTTTTGAAACAGGTGTTGCAGATAAACTCGTGTTCAAGCTCGCTATGGCTGAGGAAGCTGTGCTCAAAAAGAAAGCAGGAGGGTCTGGCAGCCCACCTGAGATCATAGCACACCTTTTGAGCAGTACATGGGAGTGTCTGGTCCGTGCATGTTTGCTCTGTAGGTATAGGCAGCTTGACTGTAATGTGAAGGAATTTAGGGCGGCACAATATCAGCCAATCACTATTTTGAATTTTTCCAGCACAGCTTCACCTGCAGTCGTTACATCTCTATCTTTAACTCAGCCGATTATACTGGCTGTGCTGCCCAGTTTTAGATTTGGTTCTATTAAAGACTTACTAGGGATGTGGTTTGACATAAAGATAGATGCCTGTCGTTCATTCATTCATTCATTCATTCATTCATTCGTCTTCTGCTTATTTCCAGTGGGTCACAGGTGGCTACAGCCTATATCCCAAGAACAAGGTGCACCCTTAACAGTGGCCACAGAGCTGACACCTAAAGATACGTACTCTCCGTGCACCTATATTTACACTTAGGTAGTTCTCTGCATGTGTATAGCAGTATAATGTGTCACCTTATTTGTAATAAGTTTTTAGTAAGCCAGCTCACGTTAAAAATGTACTGCAGGTGTCTGGGGGCTCTCTGTGTTGATCTAATGCCACCTTAAGTCAGTGATGTTTCGAGACTGCGTGGGTTAAAAATCCCAACTTGGGCTTGTTTGCTTCACTCATCTATATCTCCACAGTCCTAAAAATATTGCCCCAAATACATAATGCCCCTAAATATATTCAAAAAAATCCAATATAGGGAGTGTAGACTAGACTTTCTTATTGCCTCTGAACGCCAGGTTATCAGCTTATCCCTATAAACTATGTCAGTAAATGCATCAAATCTAACCAAAAAGCAGTAGCTCCACTCAGTCCATTACATATTCAAAGCACATGTAAGCTAGCCGGGCCATAACAATAACAAAGGCATGAGGAAGAAGGGAGAACACACTACAGGCATAAAATACTCACTCCGCGTAGCCTGTGGACCAAGGCAGCCGCTTGGTCTCCTTCAGGATGAGGATGGGTCTGGCGACGTGGTCCGCCGAGCACTCCACCTCGTCCGGGGACAGTCCCAGGAACTCGGGTCTCCTGTAGGGGAACCTGAGCGGCAGATCCGAGCCGCCCGCGTGTTCCCCGTTGGCTCCGCCGGACATCATACCCCCCATGAAGCTCGCCACCGCGGACTTGACCCGCGTAAGCATGGTCCTCGCTGCTGGTGCTCTCCCGCTTCCACCGCTACTGGGCTCCTACTCCTACCGGCGGCGTAAAAGGCGTACAGGCGGCAGACGCGGCGGCGGCGGCGGCGTTACCAGTCATCCAGCAGAAGCAGCGCTCCCTGTGTGAACGCGGAAATACAACAACACAAGGGAAGCGAGGGAGAAAGAAAGGAGTGCGCAGGCAGCGGCTAGTCATGTGACAAACCGGTTGCTGCTGGTGGATTTGGTCGCACTGGCTGGCGTCTCTCCGTGAGCTGCTTACTTACTGCGCGCAAAGGGAGGGAGGGGGATAGGTCAGAGGTGCGTAATCCCGCGGTGACGCCACACGGCCGGGGCAAGGTGCAGAGCGAGAAGCAGCCGCTAAAACACGACGCAGAACTCACTAATGTGTGGAATCATGTGCTGCAATGTTGATATAGGTCACCATAGATACGTAGGAGAGAAGACGACGTGGTTACGCTGTCCGAGCACGTAATTTCACGCGTTTTTTAGGGAGACAAGAGAGAGAGAGAGAGGAGGGGGAGGTCATTCAGGAGCTTAATTGACCGTAACTGCCTCATTTCTTCCTAATTGGTTTGACTTTCAAAGAAATTCTGACCCAGCGTGAACTCAGGTTTTGTTAAAGGCCCAGCAGAAGGAAGGGAGAAGGGCGCATGGCAGAGAATCACTCATGCAACCTTCAATTACTGTCATGTGCATTTAAGTAATTGGTGGTAATACTTGTTTTACTTATACTTTTATTTACTTTCATCATTTATGTACCCCCTGATGTATTTTGTAGTCACTCCTCCAGCATGTATGCAATTTAATGTGTCAATATTTTCAGATTTGTTATTATTATATTGTTCTGGGCCAAATGCTGGTAGATTTTCATTTTGGCTAGTAATACAAATTCTCCCACTGCCACTCTGGCTGGTTACATTTTTTGCACTTGTATTGTTAGAGATTAGGCCTGAATTTCTGATGCTCTTCTCAAATGCACACTTTTTACTAGTAATTCATCATGATTAAAGAAATAGAAATATGAATTTAACCAAAATAAAATGTTTTAAAATGTTTGTTGTGACCCAAATGTACAGAGATACAGTTTATTCTGCCTAAACCATATATAAAACCACATTTTACATTTCTTTATGTTTGTCAGATACTATAAAATACACTACACAAAATCAAATTAAATTGTGGCCGGTAAAAACACTAACTGGCTACCAACTTTTGACAAAGACTAGCCACAGCACCAAAAAAGTTATTGACTATGATATATTATTTTCTTTCACAGCCCCAAAAAATCGAGTACCCCTGGGCTGGTTCCAAGTCCTACTTCATTTGAGAACAAGGTTTACAAGGATACATGAATATTACTGCCCCTACAGTTTATAGTTTATGTAAAGACAGGCTGCAGCAGTGCTTGTCAACTACATTTGAGTGTTACAGTTTTACATTTGTCCAAGGGCCAGACTTTTTCTCAGCAGACACTGAAGGCCAGACGCGCTCATAAAATAAAATAAAATAAAATATATGCTAAGTAGTATAATATTATTTTATATATACATTTTCTGCTTGCAAATAAGCCCAATTTATTTGTCATTTGTGTCTATTTGCTATGAGCGAGGCTTAATTTACGCAAATCTTCTCTGTTGACGGCTGAGAGAGACTTCACAGTCGTGGTTTATTGTGTGGGAAAGGTTATGAGAAATGACTGTAGATAACATGAGCATGTAAAACTATTTACAAATGTAAAATTAGAGCGAGCTTATCGTCATTTATGACTGAAGCCAGGCTATGTGGGCATGTTTGTGCTTAAGTAATACTCTGTGGGCCAGATGGAAAGCTGTGGCGGGCCGGCTGAGTAATTTTATAAGCAACACGGATCAGACTGCTGTGTATGAAGCTGATTTAAATTTAAATCTATGACCATCTCAATAACAGCATTTTATAATATTTTGGAAACACTAGAGCAGCCATTCCCAAAGTCAGGAGCGTCACGGCCCTCCTTAAATTTACCAAAATCCCATGCGGACCCCCAACAATACAACTTTCCTCAATCCCAAATTTTATTTTCATGTTCTTCTCCATATATTTCTATAAAACATTACAAAAGACACTGACTATTGGCTAAAAAGTGTTTTAAAGTTATAATTTTAATCAAATACACTGTAAAAAACAAAAAAACAAAAAAACAAAAAACTCAATAACTCAAGGCAAAGGATCCCTCAAGATTTTTGGGGCCAACTCAAATCTCAAGTTTTCCACACTTTCACTTAATTTGATGGTCATACATCTAAAAACTTTTCTAATTTGTAAGTTTTTCTCTCTATCATTATGTTTTTACTCATCTTACAGCTAACTTACAGTGTTCAGAAAAAGTTATTCTTTTGTTAAATGTAGTATATTTAGTTTTCATTATTATCAATAATACTTTTTGTGAACAGTGGAGTCAGTCGGCTGTAAGATGAGTTGGAAAAAATATAGATAGTGAGTAAAACTTAAAATTTTCAAGCTTTTAGATGTATGAATGTTAAATTTGGTGAGTAAAAAAAAAATGTTGTTGACTCTAAAACCTTGAGGGATCCTGTTGCCTTTGCAGCATTGTTTTTTAGAGTGCATTTCTTTTTATGTATTTAATGTAGACAGCCTCTGGGGGCCCCCCTGCAGTACCTTCGTGGACCCCCGGACCCCACTTTGGGAACCACTGCACCAGAGCATCAAGCATTTTTAATACATGGTTTATGATTCTATGCTGCTACAATATTATTCCTGTATTAAAAGCATCATTTATCATTTAGTTTAGCCTAATCTATATCTAAAAGCACAGTAAGTAAAAGGCTGTCTGTATCTCCTGGCCTGTTCCTGCCCTGTCATTCTCGCTCTCTCCAGTGCTGCCTCTCTCCTCCGCTCTGATGCACGGTCAGTGTGAGTGCAGTCAGCTGACGGTGGCATGCTTCAGGGGGAACACGTCGTTTTCTGTGAGTGGAAGTGCGCTGTGTAATCGAGCTACAGTGTTGCAGTCTTGGTTATAAAAGACTGAACGCTGAATCATCTGAGACAAATGGTGATATAAACAAATAAACAGACAACACAACAGCAGCAGCCCACTGAGTTTACCAAAACATCACGTGCAAACAAATAAGGAGCCGTGCAATTATAATGAAGATATACCAACAAAAGTAGAAAAATAACACTTACTTTTCACAAAGGACTAAACATATTTCTATCTGAATTTGTGTGAGATTTCAAGTCTAATAATTCATCTTTTTCCAAGGATTTTGCAGAAAAGGTTTTTGGGTTAGGTGTATTTAATTGAATGTATTAATATTATTAACACCAGCATCACAGTCAGTTTCCATGTTGGATAAAGATGCCAAATTTGATCTCTTACAGCCTGGGGAGGCAGCTGGAGTCTTGGAAATCAAGCCAAAATCTCTGGACTTTGTCACAAATAAAGAACAAATGTTGCAAAACACACTATTACTGGTATTCAAATCTGTTTTTTTTTTTTTTACCAATTGTTTCTTAGAACAGTCTTCCTTCACCTTAAAAGGCAGTTTCCTCTTCTCTTTTTTATTTTTTCTGAAGAATATTTTCCTTTTATCTGACTTTTAGAAGCAATGATTCAGTAAATAATGTCAGAGCTCATGTTTGCTGTCACGTTTTCCTCAGGCTTCTCTTGTTGTTATGGCAGAAGTTAGTTTATTTTACCACCAACAAGCCACCAGTGTGAGGCTCTTATCTCCAAATGCAATTAAAGGAAGGAAGGACTGCGTGGTCACTGATGAAAATACCACCAACAGTGACTCAGGAGATAGAGAGACTTCACCAATGACCACAATGTTGGTGTTAAGGAATAGTGTCCTATAGAGCTGTAAAAGACAGGGAACAGAAGTTTATATGCCAGTAGGCTACAGGACTGACACAGGACTATAATAAGTCTAAGAAGATAAGTCAAAAATACTGTATTATACTGGATTATCCATAGACAGAACTCGATTTTCTTTCATACAGCTGTATCAGAAGTGTAGGAGGAGAAGAGAGACATAATTTTGATGTTATGTTGATAGGAATATTAACAAAGGGGACCAAATTTTCTCTTAATGTTGGTGTTGGATCCCTGCTCCCTATGTTTCCTATTCTGAGGAGCAGAGGCATAGCTAGACCATATTTAGGGGAGCTACAGCACCCCTACGTTGAGTTTTAGCCCTCTTAAATGTAACCCAGTGGCTGTGTTATTCACCAGCGTACGAGACAACTGGTCGCTTAGTGGTTAGCACTCTCATCTCATAGCAAGAAGGTCTCAGGTTCGCTTCCCAGATTGTATGAGGCCTTTCTGTGTGGAGTTTGCATGTTCTCCGTGAGTCCGGGTGCTCCAGTTTACCCTAAAAACTGGCTAATCCTCCACCCTGAAAGTTGCACTGCAGTTGCCCACTGCTCCTGACAGGTTGCCCCAGTGGCGTTGAAGTATGGGTCAAATTTTCCTACCTTAACCTTAACCTCAAGAACATACATTATAACTATTAACAATACCAATATAATTTATAAGGCTTCATAAAGTTTAATCCACTTTGCCACCAGTTTTCTCCTTCAGGTCTAGTCTCCTCTCTCTGGCCCTACCTTCACTTTTAAATATGTGATTTGGGATCAGAAACAAAGTCGCTGTAGGAGCCATATTCCTACTCACACTATAGACAGTTACAAATAAATATCATCATAAAACATTACATCTGTACAGTGTTTAATATTTTATCCAGTGCCAAATGTTTCTTTATTGTCTTATTAGGACCTCAGCATCCCCAAAATGCTTCAACTCATTGACCAAAGGCATGCGTGTGTGGGTGAATTGGGAAAAATAAATTGTAATTGTAATAAATTGTCCAAAAATGAGTGAATGAAAGTGAGAGAGAATGCCTCAGACCCAAAGCTGCTCACGTAGGCCCCAGCCACCGACAAGCTCTGATGAAAAAAAGTCAAAATAATAATAAAAATAACATCAGGCAGCACTATTTTTTTGTCATTGGTCAGTGAGGACATGCAGACTCCATATAGAAAGACTATGTTGTAATGCTATGAGGCCCACCAATACAAAAGAAAAATGTTTATATGTCAGCACAAAGTCAGTCTAAAGTTACGCAGAAAGTCTTCTCCTTGGATCTCTTTTGTCCATAGTCACGTGTGCTCAGATTAATAACAGGACACGTGTCTTTTTATGTTGTTGTTGTAGTTTTATATTGCTGTTTGAGTTGGTTCTGGCCTGAGATTGATTGAAATCTGATTGACTGGGCATTGGTCCAACCCACTGAGATGTGTGTGTGTGTCTAGACTTCATGAACTTACAAACAGTGCTCTGGCATTTACAAGAAGTGCACCTCTCCAAATGATGTGTTATATAACTCCAAGGCTGTGGAGCAAGCCAAGCCGCATCCGATGGCTCCTTTAATCTATTCAGCCTCCCACGAAACTGAAAGATTGAGTTTGGAAATCATCACAACCTGAGAATGATTAGTATTGATAGAAAGGGTGACATGTTTTGGCACTGTCTGGGATCTCGAAGCCACAAGATAGGGGTTTACTGGAAAGAGGTTTGGGGTTTCACATTTTGTTTGGCCACGTGAGACTAGGGCTGCACAATTAATCAAAATTGCAATTTAAACTGTTGCAATTAGCAAATCACAAAGGCTGCAATTACTTAAGTGCTATAATGTCTTCTGCAGAGAACAAAATCCCTTCCTCAGTTAATCCTAATATGTTTAAATCATGCTATAGACCTTTACAACATAATCTGAAAGGCCTGTGATTCCTTGCATTAGTTCAGCAGTGACTATTTCACTGTCACTCAAGTGTACACTCAACTTATGTAACATTGATTTGACAAAATATATCGCAAATCTAATTGTAACAGCATTATCTGTCAAAAAAAATTAGATATTGTTTCAAAATCGTCCAGCCCTACGTGAGACTCATCAGGTTTTTCTTTATGCACCGTTTCTTTTACTGAAATTTATCATATTTGCTCATACACCCATCAAGCATAACATTATGACTACCTCTACTGTACACAACAAACTGTGATTTCCCATTTTTTCTGACACCTTTCCATCAGAACAAGCATTAACATCGGACCACACGTCTACTTTGAGGACAAAATGTTCACTTAATGCCTAATATATTCCATTCACTAACAAGTGTTTTATTTACTTCACCTGCCACTGGTCATAATGTTATGCCTGATCAATGTGTTTTAAATGGAAATCCCCTTTAAATCTACAATTTATTTTATGATCTCTAATTTACCTCCAAACATCTTTCTTCTCATTCCAGTTGCTTAAATTTATAATAACCCAACTTTACTCAATGAGGTCGGCCTGTGTATTGATTTCAGGAACAAGGAATGTCTATAGTCACAGAAACGTCTACTTTCACAAAACAAAAATATGTGGTTTAGCGTCAAGGAGCATGCAAATGTTGGTGTAAAGATCCTGTTTTTACATGCATCAGCAGGCATGGACTAGAAAGTCACCTGTATAACCTTTACCTTGTACATTTCTCATTCTGCCTGTCTCCTTAGATTGATTCATTAGCTTCTGTCTTCTGCTAAGAAAAGATGGTTTCTTTTGGCTGCTCCAGGACCCCCTTCCTAATGGAACCACTCCGTTTATCCTGGCTTGGAATCGGCACATAATAATAATAATAATACATTTTGTTTGTACTGCACAAACAAATCTCAAAGTGGTACATTGCATAGAATAATACAACAACAAAAACAGAACAGCACAATAACAATTGAAAAGTTTAAAACAGGCCTAATAACTAGCTTGGGTAAGTTTTTAATCCTCTTTTAAAAGCATCCCGTCTGAGGAGCCCTGAGGTGGTCCAACAGGGCGTCCCACAGACGGGGAGCAGCAGCTTTGAAGGCCCTATCTCCCATGATCTTGGGAGCAGCCCAAATTTCAGCACCCTCATCAGGGGCCTGGCAGCGCTGTTTTGGACATACTGCAGCTTTTGGAGGCTCCTGCCAGGAACCCAACGAGGAGTGCGTTACAGTAATCCAGCCTGGATGAGACAAAGGCGTGGACGAGCTTCTCTGCAGCGGGGCGGGACAGTGAAGGACGGAGTTTGGCTTTATTGTAGAGAGGAAAGAAAGAAGTTTTGGAGATGTGATTTAAAGATATTAGGGAGGATCTTTATAAATACATTTTTTGCAATATTTATTAAAACTACCTTCATTGTCCTGTATAAGGCTTATAAATTGGTGCATTAGAAATAATAATAATAATATTAATAAACTGTAGACTTTGTGGGACTTGAAAAACCTCAACCAATCGTTTTCGTCATGAGTACGGTAACCATTGTTACACAGACTCGCCAGTCATTCTGACCTCCTGGTTTCGGCGATACGTGCGCGTTCTTGTGCCTGTGCATGCGTACACTCTATGTTTATGTAGCCTGGAGTTAGCTGAGCCTCATCGTAGCGCAGACAGCCTGACTTCGAAGAGCACAGCGGCTGAGGAAAACTGTGAACTGGGCAGTCGCAAAAGGAAAACTGTTTTTGAAGTGTATCAGAGGAGGAGAAAAACCATAGAAGAGCAGAATAAAACCTGTGTGGTTCTTGGCGATTCTTTCAAACGATGGCGTGCGCTGTAGGAACAGAAAGGGCTTCAGACCAAGTTTCTGCTGGACAGGTACGTTTATCTTATCTTGAAAAAAAATGCCTTTTTTCTTTATCTGTTCAACCTTTTCAACTGTACAGCAACGTCAGTTTGCTAATGCTACCAACAACAGGAGGTCAGATATTTCTGCTGTGCATGTGACTGGCTCTGTGTGGGAAACTAGGTCAAAGGTCGAGCAAACAAACAATGCACGTCTAGGTTTAGGTGAATCTCTGCTGATGCCGGCTGTAAACAAACACTCGTGTTCCAACGCTCGTGCACGTCGCTGTGGAGGAGTTCCTTAGAAAAGAACAGTGAAGGGCGGGGCCTGATGCATGCGCATTATTCAGAAAAGGACAAACAGTCGCTGGTTTCTCAGCAGTCGAAAAAAAATCTTCCCTAATATCTTTAACTTAACTCCCAAATTGGTAACAGAAGGAGAGAGGGGAATGTTGTGGCTTGTGAGGGGTGCCCCTCTTAATCACTTCTGTTTTGGAGATATTTAAATGCAGGAAGTTTTGGCTCATCCAGGCCTTTATCTCCTCCAGGCACTACTTGAGCCCAATTCTTCTGCTGAGAGTGGGCATTCATGGCACTGTCTGTCTCAAATTATAGGCTGAAGATGGTTTTTTTTTTTAGGAGTTTTTCCTTACTGTGAAGGAGGGTCTAAGGACAGGAGTGTCCTGGGTCTGTCTAGTTTAGTGTAGTTGTGCTGATTGTGTGTTAAGTCTGATTGTGTGTTTATGTTTGATCAACTGTTTGTGAAGCCCTTTGAGGCGACTTTTGTTGTGATACTGGGCTGTACAAATAAACCTGAATTGAATTGAATTACCACTAGATGGAGTTGTGAGCCCTTATCACTTGCCTCCTTCTGTGCCTCAGATGAGAAGTTTATTTACCACAGAGCCAAAAGTTCAACCTCCATTGCAAATTGTTATCGCTCTTCTACGGTAATACGAATAAATCTGTACTGCATTCAGAAAAGAATAACCCTCACCACACAACTTTAGACTTTGAACCCAAAAAAACAAGTTTATTAAATCAACTTTTAATTCGACAGCAAGTGCCTGACATCTTAGTCTCTTTAATCTTTGCTTCCTGGGCTCATGTGAAGGTCTCTATGTTAAAATGAATGGCCTGTGTGACAGAGGAGATGCCAAACTGTCAGACTCAACCTGATCAATAATTCATAAGTTTAGCAGGAAAGAGCTCCACTGACCTCATTAAACAACAAGGCCGTCCACTGTGCGAGCTCCTGGTCTCTGAGGGCGCTTGGCTTTCGGGACAGGATATCCAGGCAGAGATATTTAGTCAGTGCTTAAGCTAAAATACTGAATAAATGTACAGTATGTGCAAGTCCTAAGCAGAAATATAGAGCCTACACTTTCCTGGAAACCAACTGGCCTCTGCCCATAGAGTTCCCCGCCTCAGGGCCCAAAGCAGCAAAAGGAAAGTAGTGTAGGAAAATCATTTACTCGTGCACTTTGTTAGTAATCTCTGTTAAGAATTGTATGTTTTTGCCAGTGTTGGTTTAGTCTGTCAACAAGAAAACTTAAAAAATATTGGTTGGATTTTCATAAAATTGTCAGAAATTGGTCAGGAAAGATCTTAGTTTTTGTATATATTTATTTTCTTTACTATGATTTTGAGATAGGGCCAAAGATACTAACTCCAGCCACAAGGGGTCATTAAAGGAACAAATTATGTGTTTTAGTGTTTCTTTTGTGGGTTTTGTGGCACAATGGATGAAACATTTATGCCTGAGCACATGAATCCATCTCTGGGCAATATCTCTAGCATTGCGAGATAGGACCAGTGTCTTGGTGGAGCTGTGTGCTTTGTGTGCTTTGCTTAGTTAATAGGAGTTGTAATGGGAAGTCTTAATCCTTTGCAAATATTATTAGCAAAATAATAATAATAATAATAATAATAAAAATCAAACTAAAGGAGAGAAAAAAGAGGGAAACCATAAACAAACAGCGCTGTGCAAAACTTTAGACAGGTTTTTAGGAGAAATTATGAACAAAGAAGGGTGTATGGTAAAGGTAAAGTGCCCAGACCTGGACTCAACTTTAAAAATCTTCTAGTTCAGGAGTAAATGCTCTTTCCATTGAACCATAAAACCTCACAGTGTCTCTCAAAATGCTACGCAATTCCTTAAACTTTAAACACTCCTGGATCTTAACAGTGATCTGGATTCACAGAAAAAAATAATCAGCAATCCAGTAATGATCTTTTCTGAAACGTTCATTGCAAAAACTTAAAAAAAAAAAAATTTATTAAAGCCAGTGGTGGAAGAAGTAAGCAATTTTATTTATTTATTTTTTTTACTTAAGTAAAAGTACAGATAAAGGAGCAAAAATGTACTCATGTAAAAGTAAAATTATTATATGAAAAAAAGTAAAAGTATAAAAATATTTACTTAAATGTACTTGCGAGTAAAAAGGAAAAGTATTTCGCACAGATACAAAAATGAATGAATCTGTTAAATGTGAGGGATTTTGCTTAAAACTGTGCTGAAACCTAAAAATGAACAGTGCAATAGAAGAGACTGAACCTGTGAGGTTTTTGTGAAGAGTACAACTTTACTGCATCTTTTATACTGAAGTACTGCAAAAACAAATAATTTCAAACCAAACTCAAAATCATCTTACTTCAAATCAATAAAAAAAAGTAAAAAGGTACAGATACTTGCACTAAAATGTAATGAAGTAAAAGGAAAAGTACTTCTTGTAAAATTTTCTCAAGTAAAGTACAAACACATGAAAATTAAAATAAAAAATGTAATTAAAATAAAAAAGTACCTCTGATAAGTCTGTGCACTGGTACTTTCAGCATTTCACACCTTACTAGAATTTTTCACAGCAGTGTGCAAAAAACATGACTGCATTTCTCTAACCATAAAACCACACTGGTCTTGTTTAGAGCTTTTCTTTTTCTCTGTGTGTGCACCATTTGTCACCACTGCCTCTCTCTGTGACAGCGAAGACAAGGTCAAGAGTAGAAATGTCATCAGCTCAGAATGTCTCTTCAGATACAGACGCTCTCCCCCGCACTCTGAAACCAGGCCATAATCTGGTTTAGTCCGGACCTGGGGAAGTGCTAAGATGACGTCTGATATGTGTGGGAAAAAGCTTTGCATTAAATAATCCCACACTGACCTGTGCTGCAGATCAGGGTCAAGTGGCACAGACGTTACAGAGCGTAGCAACTCAAACTCACACATACTTTAAGCAACAAATGTGGTGTTTATATAAAGTTTAGACACACACCTCAAGAGGCAGCTGGTAACATACACAGACAGACAACCATTCATCCACTGAGATACAGTTATGGAAAGTATGAGATAGTTTTACTCAATAAAAAAATCAAAAAATCTTTGAGAACTGTGGGCATTTTCTAAAACAGTGGTTCACCCCCCTCCAAATTTCTTATGCTGAATTATTTCTCACCAAAATGAACTATTCATTCATACGTTACCATCATTTTTGGTGAGGAACATCAGCTCAGTTACCAAAAAAAAAAAAAAAAAAACCAAGAAAACAAAAGAAAAACAAAAAACAAACAAAAAAACAACAACAACAAAAAAACAAACAAAAAAAACCAAACAAAAACAAATCTAATCTAATAGAAGAAATCTTTAGTTTCTAGAATAAACACATTGCCACACATAATAACATAAAAGTTTCAGGGTATGTGTATTTCTGTGTTAGAAGGTACACAAACATACACAAAATGTAACCAGGCTGTTCTTAAAATACATCTTTCTGTGTACCCCTGGAGGTGCCCATACCCCAGTTTGGGAAACACTGTTCTAAAACATACTTTTGAGTAAATTTCAGAATAAAAGTACTCTGTATATCTGTATGACTTTTTGTACTATTCATTTTTAATAATATATATATATTTTTCTACTTTTGATGTCACCTTCTGCCTATTTAATTTTCATGCAGTGTTAACTTAAGAGAGTGAATCTTGTTTTGTTCACCTGTAGGGGCTGGAGGTTTAAGGATTTGTCAAAAAAACAAAAACAAAACTGCACTATAAGAAAGATAAGATGTTGATATGCCTCTGTCTTTGAAAATCAATTATTATATTGTTAAAAAATATATGTAATAATTTTGTTCAGTACCTTTATTTCTACCCTCGTAATATTATTCTGAAGTAACAATATCTCTTTTTGAGTACAGGCTTTGAGTACTTTTTACACTTCTGGTAAGCAGTTAGTAACAACATACATACAGTACATACTCAGTTCAGAATACAAACCTGTTACATATCCTACCATGAGTCCCCCTTTTACAGTTTTTCTCAATTGCTTTGACACATTTGTTAATTCAGAATTGTCATTCGCAAAACAGGTCACACAGAGAATCCAAACAGGATTTCAGATTCTCAAAACAAAGACTTTTCTTCATAAAATGTAATCAAAACTCTTACAATATCCCTCAAAAGCAAGTTTTTGCATCAGAATGATCAAACTGCAATCACATGTTTTCATGCACACATTCACTCATTCACACAGCGGCTCAGACTCTGAGTCCTGCTCTCAGTGACTGCAGCTCTCACTGAGTTACTGCAGCAAGCGTTAGGTTCATACTTCACACAAATGAATGGACAGAAGACTGGGAGGGTTTTTCATACCTAAAACCTGACTGTTTTCATATTGCAACAGGAAAAATACAGACAAAATATTTTTACATAAATATAGAATGTGCATTAACATATTGTAACATTTGCTTTAGTCTTCATCCTGACATCTTTACCACTGTTTATTCTGATAAAGAAAAACAGTATGTAATTCTCCTCTTGTGATGTCTAATGGGAAAACCTTCTTGATTCAACCTCGCTGTTAACATGTGTCCTCAGTCCTTAAGGTTTATTAAAAAAAAAGAAAAGAAAAAAAATATAGTTTTCTATATTAAGTATATACTGTGTCTTGCCCCTGACTCTCTGCCAAGATCATTTTCCCTTTGATTCCTGTGTGAAACTGAAACTGAAGCCATTTTCTTGTAATCAGATGCTCACAAATGTTACATTTTTGCAGCTACGTTTAAGTTTCTTTATATTAAAACTATTGCATTGGTCAAACAAAGTGATGTCGTTGAGGCTGTGTCTCTGTGTGAGAGCTGTGGGAAGAGTTTGGAGAAAGAGTTTGAAAACTGTGTCCAATGATGAGGAATGTTCTAAATGATTTGCAAACATAAAATCCTGTTGAAATATAGGTTTGAAGAGGAAGATGGAATGGAACCAGGTTTCAGTAAATGAGCTAAAGCAAATGAGAAAAACTGTAACATGAGTATTATCCAAACCTAGATGTTTAAGCATAGCTGTATTTGACCAGCAGGTGTCCTCGTTGAGCTGAGGATAGTCCTGCTCCTTATGCCTTCACTCTTTAAATAACTGCATCTGCATCTGTTACATGTAAACCCACTTAAACACGGGTCAGGTTTTATGTATTCCCACCATAAAATGACACGACGTTTGTGTTTAACCACTGACATGTTTAGCTGCAGTGTTAATCCGTGAACCGTGGGTGATTCATGGGTGTCATCAGGCCCCGATGCCTTTCCCATCTGCCCCGTCGCATGTTTGGAGCTGGGGTGGTCAGACACTCCGCAGGGGTGAATCCTGGGGTCATCTGTCTTCTTTATTACTGCTGCTCATGGTAAACAACACGGTCACGGCCGCTGCAGACGTCCACTCGTGCCGTGAGGAAACGGGGAATGAAAACGGGGGAGATTAAAGTTATTTATGCGTTGTTTTTGTCTTGAATTTACAGCTGTGCACACGGGACGGAGGGGACTGGCACACTGCGTGGCTTTAAAACAACTCCCAGACCAAAACAGAGAAGTCCATGCATTCACAGACAGTGAAGAAAAAACATAGGTGGCAGAGTAAAACACTAAAGCAGTGAGTAACTGTGTGGATGTATCGTCTGAATTATGTTTTAGTATTGAAGTAATCAGACAAAACATACAATGTTATCTTGCAAATTCTGGAATTTTGAACAATAAACAATAAAAATGTGTAAAAATGTATTTGATTTTTTAAACATAAAATAAAGTAAGGCATAAGACATTTTCAAATCTTCTCACTTTTTTCATAACATAAAGTTTTTGAAACCAATGCACAGGTAATGTATAGATGTGGGTAGAGTAGTCAAAAATGGTACACAAATAAGAATACTGTCAGTAAAAAAACAACAGAGCAAAGGGGTCAGAGGGTCTCTCTTCTTACATTATTATATTCCAATGGGCCCATGTGAAGCCTTCTTGCCCCAGGACCCAGCAAACCTGTCGACGGCCCTGCGAAAACATATTATTACACAAGTAGTTTGTTGCAATCAAACTACTCTTAGAAGTACAAATATTTAAAGAGTTACTTAAATAAATGTAACAGAGTAAAGGCATTACCCAACTCTGGCTGTGGCAGCTTCTGCAAACAGGCAGCAGATAAATATAACAATAACATGAAATGAGACAGGTTCTTGCAGCATAAATGACTCTTTAATATGTAATAGTTGACTGTGGAACTCAAAACACACGACTATATTGATGATAATTATAGACTATTATTATCATCATCTCATTATTATAATAATTATAATTATAATTATAGTGAACATAGCTAATATTTTTATGAAAACCAACATTGGCTCATAAGATGTAACCCTGCCTTTTGACTGACTCTTCTTGGATGCTTCCTGGTCTTTTCTTTTTTGTTTTTGTTTTTTTAAGACAGCTTCCAAAACTTCTAATCCTATTTTTCTTATGTGTTTTTTTCTTTTTTCTTCTTTTTGTGTGATTCTGATTGTTAATCTTATTTGTTGTCTGTGTGAAACTTTGTTGTCTGTGTGAAACTTTGCTACTTTGTGTAAAATTAAAATTAATGAAAAAAACTAATTCCAAAAAAAAAAAAAAAAAAAAAAAAAAAATTACCACCCTCTGGCACAAGAAATAAATTATTAAATTCAAATTAGTCCATACAAAAGACAAATTAAGTCACTTTTAAAGCTAAACTTACAAGGCATAGCCATAAATCATTAAAATGTGAAACTTCAAAGACACTTTGATATTTTGATACTTGACCTTTCTGGGTGGCTTTTGCACACATTATTTTGAGTGATTTTTTGGGAAAGCCTGTACCACTCCACTGTCCTGGACGGTGTTTACTCGCTGATAAAGGACAGATGTAATGGAAACTATCATGGCTGGGATTTCAGAAAACACCTTAAACTCCACACCACAGGTAAAGCTTGTTATAAATGTGAGCCTCACAAGTTACACAGCAGCTCTGTTCCATCTTTATGCACCTGATACTTACATGGACATCTGCATTTGGTTGCTACTGCTGGCCTCTATGCGTTTGTTTAGTTTAAAAGCTTTTACTCACACTTTCTAATGAAAAGAGGCCTTTGTTTGCTTGTTATTTTTGTCCGATGATGGCAGGAAGTGTTTCTTGTCTTGAGAATAAAGTGATTTTGTCATGCGCTGTGAACAAACGCCAATAAAAACTTGAATTATATAACAACGTGTAACCATAAAATCATTTTAACGGTTCTGAAAAAGGGGAGAAAGACAATGACACGTGCTTCATAGACAGCGCACACAGTGTACCACCGCCAAGGCCTAAAATTACAGGGATAAGCTTCAGTACCCGCAGCATTTTAAACAACCTTCATGGCACAAGTATTCTGAAATCTGTTTCATTATTTGGCTTCAAATTGGCATAAAGAAATAAACACTGAAACTATTTTGAACCTCTCCGCTGCCCACTTTTGGGTCCTGACCCTCGAGTTAGGAATATTACACGTAGATGCAAAAAATTGTTCTATAAAAACATTACCAGTTACTTGATAAGATATTTCACAAAGGCAGTGCCTGTTTTAGGCGTTATGCTCTCAGTAAAAAACATGAACATTTCCCATAATTAGCGTCATCTTTCATTAAAATATATAGGAATATCGCAATAACTATAGAAATGTGTGCACTGTCAGCATTATTTAACATTTAAGGTAAAGCTACTGCTAATATTTAGTGCTTCTGTTGATGTCCAAATGCAACGCTAAACATCACAACATTTCTCAAAGTTATCCTCAAATGCATCACTTCTTTAATAATAGAAAGCGATGGAATTTATTTAGAAGTTATTTCTGCCGCAGTGACAAATCCAATATCTCCTCTCACATGATAACATAAACAAATCTTTGTGAGTGAGCCCTGAAAGACATTTTGGAAGCAATCCCTGTTCTAATTTATTAATCACACAAGAATGCAGCCTTTGTAATGGGAACATGCTCACTTAATAAATTGCGCTGGAAACATTGATGCCTCAATCAATCTTGTGCAAACAAAATATGCTTCTTCATGTCGCCACAACCGCTTGAATTTTAATGCGGTTCTCGGAGGCAGAGGGAGACATTAAAGGAACATGCAGCTCGGAAAACATCCCCACGGCAAACTTTTATGCACTGCGGCAAAAAACGCTTGTGATATATTTCTGGATTTTCTCATTGTTTTGTCAAAGTACAAAGAGCGGTGGTCTTTCTTTGTACTCATGGTTTTCTGTGTAGGATGCAGTTTGCAGAAAAGTTTACTCAGAAGATGCTGTTCCCCAATGGAAGACAGGTGTGGCTTTTATCTCATGTTTTATATTTTTATCTTGTACAGCACTTTGGTCAAAATAGTTGTTTTTAAAACGTTTTACAAATAAAGTTGCAGTTGCACGATTTAGTACTTAGTCCTTAGTCCTGGCTTATTCCTGGTTTAGTCCTGGATTTGTCCTGGTTTAGTTCTCGTTTATAATTGATTTGCCGTGGATTAGTTTTGGTTTAGTCCTGGTAAGGTTTTATCCCTGATTTGACCAAGTTTAATCCTGGTTTGTCCTTGAATTGCCCTGGTTTAGATCTGGTTCAGTCCTAGTTTGGTCCTGGTTTGGTCTTGGTTTGGTTCTGGTTTAGTCCTAGTTTGGTTATTATTTAGACTCGGTTTGGTCCTGGAAAGGTTTAGTCCTTGTTTAAACCTGGTTTAGTCCCTGATTTGTCCTTGCTTAGACCTGGTTTAGTCCCTGATTTGTCCTTGTTTAGACCTGGTTTGCTCCTGGTTTAGTCTTAGTTAGGGTTTGTCCTTGATTTGCCCTGGCTTAGTCTCCATTTGGTCCTGGTTTAGTTTTAGTTTTGCCCTGGTTAAGTCCCTGATTTGGCCAGTTTTATTCCTAGATTTGTCCTGGTTTTGTCCTGGTTTAAACCTGGTTCAGTCCTAGTTTGGTCCTGGTTTGGTCTTGATTTGGTTCTGGTTTAGTCCTAATTTGATTATTATTTAGACCCGGTTTGGTCCTGGAAAGGTTTTGTCCTTGTTTAGACCTGGTTTAGTCCCTGATTTGGCCAGGTTTATTCCTAGATTTGTCCTGGTTTTGTCCTGGTTTAACCCTAGTTTAGTCCTAGTTTGGTTGTCATTTAGATCCAGTTTGGTCCTGGAAATGTTTTGTCCTTATTTAAACCTGGTTTAGTCCCTGATTTGTCCTTGCTTAGACCTGGTTTAGTCCCTGATTTGACCTTCTTTAGACCTGGTTTGCTCCTGGTTTAGTCTTAGTTAGGGTTTGTCCTTGATTTGCCCTGGCTTAGTCTCCATTTGGTCCTGGTTTAGTTTTAGTTTTGCCCTGGTTAAGTCCCTGATTTGGCCAGTTTTATTCCTAGATTTGTCCTGGTTTTGTCCTGGTTTAAACCTGGTTCAGTCCTAGTTTGGTCCTTGTTTGGTCTTGGTTTGGTTCTGGTTTAGTCCTAGTTTGATTATTATTTAGACCCGGTTTGGTCCTGAAAAGGTTTTGTCCTTGTTTGGACCTGGTTTAGTCCCTGATTTGGCCAGGTTTATTCCTAGATTTGTCCTGGTTTTGTCCTGGTTTAACCCTAGTTTAGTCCTAGTTTGGTTGTCATTTAGATCCAGTTTGGTCCTGGAAATGTTTTGTCCTTATTTAAACCTGGTTTAGTCCCTGATTTGTCCTTGCTTAGACCTGGTTTAGTCCCTGATTTGACCTTGTTTAGACCTGGTTTAGTCCCTGATTTGTCCTTGCTTAGACCTGGTTTAGTCCCTGGTTTGACCTTGTTTAGACCTGGTTTGCTCCTGGTTTAGTCTTAGTTAGGGTTTGTCCTTGATTTGCCCTGGCTTAGTCTCCATTGGTCCTGGTTTAGCTTTAGTTTTGTCCTGGTTTAGTCCCTGATTTGTCCAGGTTTATTCCTAGATTTGTCCTGGTTTTGTCCTGGTTTAAACCTGGTTTAGTCCTGCTTTAGACCTGATTTGGTCCTTCTTTGTTCTTATACACTTTTCTCTGTGATTGATGCCTTAAACTATTTTGCAGGAAATGGAAAGTCTTCTTGAAAGACGTGCCTGACCGATGGGAAACAGGTGTGGTGCATCGTTAAATCATCTGTGGGCTCAGTCTTAGGTAAAACTATACCTTTTTATTTAGTGTCCCACCTGGAGGACCACATGTGGAGAGGGTTTAAATTCCCTTTGTGAAACTCTGTACCTCTACATCTACGTCTATATCTATAACAGATAACGCAGAACAGCTTTCACTTAACCTGAGAATATAGGGTAACATTTTTAAATAACATGTCAGTATAGAAGTGTAAGAAGAAATGTATAGAAAGTGTTTTGTAATTCAATATTTTTCTATGCAAATGAGGTATTGTTTACAAACTTGCATATAAAGAAAACTAAATACTGAATGGAGCCAGGTTTTAAATTCTTGGTTCAATGATAGAAATCTTTGTGCTTCAGTAAACTTTGTATGAACAGCCCAAATGTAATGAAATAAATCAACTTTTCTGAACTTTCTACCATGTTATAAAGATGTTTCCTTATCAAAAACATATCTGGAGTTGTGTTTTGTTTCATTCACGCCTGTTTGAGTGATCTTGTAGTCTCTGGCACTGAGTTTTTAAGGCTTTAAAACGCTCGTTGCACAAACCTCCACCCACTCCAGGAAGCAGTGGCCAATCAACAAACCCATACATCAAAAACACAGACAAAAAGAATTCAACTAAAGCTATTCAACATCAACTATTTTTCATTTTGTAGTAAAATGGCATCATGCAAAAAGTTTCAGAAAGTAAAAAGCTTTTTTTTCATAGATTATGTTCAAAAGACTGTAACAGAGCAGTAGAGTACTTATTAAAAATACAAATAAAAACACAACATATCCTCTTAAATGTGTACATTCGACATTTTTTTTACAATAAAGTCTACACTAACCATAACCTTAACCAGATATTAGCCAGCAGAAGCAAAAAAGGTAAAGATTAGATTGTCGAGTATATACAGTATTGTAGAGTATTGTTAGTAGAAATTAAATTATTCTTTATTTTAATTATGTCAACACACACACATCAACCACCGCCAGTTCAGACCAAAAACAGAACATTTGTCTGGAGTTTGTGAACTTACAAATCCAAGGTAAACGACAGTACATCAGTGAACTCATTAGACTCATTACTGTGAACCTGCGCCGACAAACCCATGTGAATAAATGTTGAATGAGTTTAAAAGATTGAAAGTTCAAATGTTTTTTTTATGACCCATTTTTTATAAATTGCTGAGACCGGCTCCAACTATGAAGAATGCGGTAGCAGACAATAAATCATGTTTTGAAGTTTCCCATTAACTAGAGCCACGTTTCTGTGTGACATGATTTGTGTTTTGATAAAATTGCCTTCAGAAATTACCCCTCAAAATCATGACATATTATTTTGACACTGAGCATTTTTCCTTTCCTCCGTTTAACCACAACAAGCTGTATCTACACCTTTTTTGGAGCGTTAGAAAAATGTCTTGTGACTTTCGGCCGAAGCAACAACAGGCCTTTTTAAATGAGTTGGACCATGACCTGAAGTAACTCGCTGCTCTCTGCTGCCTTCAGATAACACTGGCTCAAAGAAAAATCCAACATTGGACGACAAAAGGAACAGCTCAGCAGGCCAGGAAAGTTGTAAAGTTTAAACTAAAGTACCATTTGAAAAAGATCTTCATAGTTTTGCATTGCACATACATTTACCTGCACAAACCGATCTGTAGTTTGTCAGTGTCTGTGCCTTGTGTATCAAGCCTTGTCCCAAGCCCCAATAAATGATTTGTGTTTGCCTCAGTAAGGGCATCCGGCTTAAAGCGTATGCCAAAAAAAATGTGATACAAATCCCTGCATGTTAGGAAGCAGGTGAATTTACTGTGACAACCGCTGAAGGGAAGAGCAATAAATAGAAAATTGAATTGGCAAAATGTCAGTGGTTCTCAAAAGATACGGCTCCTGGTAGAGGCTTCTGTCAGTTTTACTCAGGAGTCTTTCACAGTTCAGGTAATTTAGAGTTTGATCCAGAAGTGAAGTGTAGACCACTGCTTAGTTCTGTTTTTGACATCATAGAAGGGAATTTTTAGCCTGGCCTGCCAGACAAACTCTTTTCCTTTTCTATACAAAGAAGTTAGTCTGGTATTTCTTTGGTAACATTTTATTTCTGTGGCAGAACAAAAACAGGCGGAGTAACCAATCAGAGAAACAAAGGGCGGGACATAAGCAGTGCCCTGCTGACCCAAACAAACATAGATTCTTACTATTTTTTGCCAGAGTACGCTGTATTCTGAGCAGCTCTGTACTTATTTCTGAACAGGGACAGCAGCAGAAGCCAGTTGTACAAAGACTTGTGGAAAAAGTCATTTTTTAAATGCGTTTGTTACATCAGATGTCAACAGGACTTAACTGTTGGCAATAAGACGAAGTGTGATTGGCCTGCTCCAAATCGAACTGGAGATTAGATTCACTCTGACTGTGCTGCCTGCGAAAAGCAAATAGGAGAATCTGGTTCACCAGGCGAGAGGCGAATTTTACCATTTGGAACATGACTTCTCCTCCTGATATGGTCCAGCCACAAAGGATCCTGGCATTTTGGAAACACCCTATCCTCTGTGGGTGGGGCTACCACGCAAGATGATAACGCAGGAGTCTTGGGTTAGTCCTGGTTTAGACCTGGTTTAGTCCAAGTACAGGCACAGTTTAGTCCTTATTTAGTGACATTTTTCTGGGTTAACTATAATAATAATAATGCTTTAGTCTTTTCTAGACAATCTGCACCTACCACCTCCAAACACAGCCACAGTGCCACAGTCATACAGGCAGGTAGGTGAAGTGCCTTGCCCAAGGACACAACAATGCAATAGTGGGGACTGAACTGCCAACCTTTACTCCTCATTGGTTTAGACCTGGGATAGTCAAGTTTTAGGCTCATTTTAGTCCATTAAAATGATACTTGGAAAGCCAAATATTGTTTGAGGTGCATTGAGACGCATGAGTACCTGACACGAAGACTACACTGGCCCTTGACCCCTTGTGGCTGAATTATACCTCTTTACAAACCAGAGTCATAAAAAAAGGCCAGGGGAAACATCTCTGCCAGAGCTACAAGGCAGGAGCTTTGTTGGCACCGCTCACTGCTCTTCTGTAGTACTCAGATGTTAAGAGCCTGCCTTTTCTCTTCTGCGAATTCGATCCGGGGAAGTATAACACCGGTACTTGATTAATCATTGTCCTCAGATGCAATTTAACCTGCTGCTAGTTTCCAGGCAACCTCCCCAGTCTGATGGCACGCTCTGGCACTCACATTTTAGTGGTTTAATGGCATGTTTGTGCACGCTGCCATTTGTCGACCTTAATAACAAATTAAAGTCTCCGCGAGCATGCGTCTCAGGTCTTTTAATGTCTCCGTCCTCCTCGTATGTGCAGGTGTGTGTTCATGCCGCAGTGCTGTGATGGCGGCACATCAAACAGCTCGGCTATTTCTTATAGATCTGAGGTGACCTTTAACCCTATGGCTGTATATGCTAATGACTAATGCAGGGGGAAAATGAAAGAGGAAAGAAGTGTTTGTAGTGTAAAGGGGACTGAGAGAAATAGTTCAGTTTTAATTTTCAACAACAAAACAATGACGTAAATACACATAATACTATCTGTGTAGATTAGATACATTATATTTATCATATTAATATAAATAACATGTAGAAAGTAACTAGATATTTTTACAATTCTTAAATGAGTATATGATGTTTCGACCTTGGTTTTCTCCTTGATTGTAGCAGTAGTAGTAATGGTAGTAGTAGTAGTAGTAGTATGGTGGTTAGTACTAATGGCTAAGTTATAGTAGTAGAAGTAGCAGTAGTAGTGGTTAAAGTTACAGTTACAAGTAGTAGTAGTAGCTAAACACAGACAAGACTGAAATAATCATCTTTGGTCACAGAAACAAAGACAAGGTGTCTGTAGTCACCTCGAGTCTCTTTCACTAAAACCTACAGTCAGGTTAGAAATCTCGGGGTAATCATGGACTCTGACTTGAACTTCAGCAGTCACATTAAATCTATAACATCATCAGCATTTTACCATAAAAAAAAAAAACATCCCCAGAATCAAAGGTATACTGTCTAAACCAGACCTAGAGAGACTTATTCATGCGTTTCCTCTCCAGCAGGTTAGACTACTGTAACGGTCTGCTCACTGGACTCACTAAACGAGCTGTAAGACAGCTGCAGGACGTCCAGAACGCAGCTGCTCAGGTCCTGACCAAAACCAGGAAGTACGACCATATTAGTCCTGTCCTCAGGTCTATGCACTGGCTTCCTGTTGCTCAGAGAATAGACTTTAAAACAGCTCTGCTTGTGTACAAGTCTCTCCATGGCTTAGCACCAAAGTACATCTCTGACCTGTTGGTCCCATATGAACCATCTCGGACTCTGAGGACCTCAGGGACAGGTCTCCTGCTGGTGCCCAGAGTCAGGACTCTGCACAGTCTTCCTGACGATGTTAGACCTCTACTCTGACAATGCTCAAGTCCAGACTTAAAACTGTTCTTTTTAACTGTGCATATGCCAACTGAAAGTGTTTTATCTGCACTCTTCTCTTTTAATTTAATTTTAAATTCTTAATTCTTAATTATACTCTTTAAATTAGATTTTATTGTTTTAATTATGTTTTGTACTTATAAATTTGCCTTTTCTTTTTTTCTGTAAAGCACTTTGAATTGCTCTGTGTATGAATTGTGCTATACAAATAAACTTGCCTTGCTTTGCCTTGCCTAGTAGTGCAATAATAGTTACAGTAGAAGCTGTGACAGTAGTAGTAGTAGTAGTAGAAGTAGTAGTAGTAGTAGAGCAATAATAGTTACAGTAGAAGCTGTGACAGTAGTATTAGTAGTAGTAGTAGTAGTAGTAGTAGTGCAATAATAATTACAGTAGTAGCAGTGGTAGAAGCTGTGACAGAAGTAACAGTAGTAGAAATAGTAGTGGTAGTTGCAGTTGTGGTAGTAGTAGTAGCAGTGGTGATAGTTTAGTTGTAGTACAGCAGTAAGTACTTTCTACTCATGTAAACTTATACTCTCAATACATTACTTTTACTCAAGTAATTATTTTGTTGAGTACTTTTTACTTTAAATAACAGTACTTTTAATTGAGTACAAATGTTACAGTGGAAGTAAGAGTAATAGTAGTAGTATTGGTTAGTAGTAGTGGTTAGCAGTTGTGTAGAATTAATGGTAGCATTAGTAGCACTAGTAGTAGTAGTAGTAGTAGTAGTAGTAGCAGTGCAACAATAGTTATAGTAGTAGTCGCAGTTGTAGTAAAAGCTGTGATTGAAATAATAGTGGAACAAGCAGTATTAGTAGTAGTGGTAGCTTCAGTTGTAGTAGTAGCAGTAGCCACAGCAGAGGTAATAGTAGTACAGCAGTAAGTACTTTCTTGAGAGATACTATTTTGAAATAACAGTACTTTATTTATATACTTTTACTTAAGTACTGACTTTGCAGTGAAAGTCATAGTAATAGTAGTGGTTAGCAGTTAGAAGTAATGGTAGTATTAGTAGCAGTAGTAGTGTTTTATTTATTTTTACTTATTTATTCTTACTGTATTGCTTTTACTCATGTTGTGCATATTATTGTATTTTATTTTACTATAACATGTGTTTTCTTGTTGTGTTTTTATTTTCTGCAATGTGTGTATTTGGTCTTCTGTGTTTTATCGCCTTTGTACAAGACTGTAACCATTTTTAAAGTACTTCACAAATGAAGTTGGTATTTTATTTTTAAAGTTGCAGTGCAGTAGTAGTAATAGTAATAGTAGTAGTAGCAGTTGTCATAGTAGTAAGAACTTTGTAGATAGAGAAAGTTTTAATTAGAGTTTCTCCATCATAAAATTACTGTACAATCAAATACATGAAGCATTATGTTGAATGTTCCCAGTGCAGTTTTATCAGGAAAATGAAAATAAAACATGATGTTAACACATATGAAAGGCATCCTGCTGTTCAGATGAAATTAATGAAATCATAATTATTCTTCTGTAACATTAATTATTTTTTCGCATGAACTGCTTTGTTTCTTTGGTTATCGGAGTCTCGCACTTATGCTTTTTAACCTCACAATGAAATTAAAGGAGGAAGTATTTACTTTAGCAGTGTGTTGTGATATTAATCAGTGGTGAAAAGACGTGGCCTATTACCTCAGATATCTTTCATTATCAACCTCCCATTGGTTTACATTAAACAGTGGTTATTCACTCTTAGCTTTGACATTTAGATCACTGTGTGGTCTAAGTTTAGGCACAGTTTATACCTGGTTTAGTCCTGGATTCATCCTGCTGTGGTCCTGGTTTAGTCCTGGATTCATCCTGCTGTGGTCCTGGTTTAGTCCTGGATTCATCCTGCTGTGGTCCTGGTTTAGTCCTGGATTTTTGACTTGGATTTGTCCTGGTATAGTCCTGGATTTGTTCTGGAGTAGAGTGGTTTAGTCCGTTTTTTTTAATTTTTATTATTTATCTGGATTCAGACTGAATTTGTCCAAGTATAGTCCCAGTATAGTTCTGGCATAGTCCTGGATTTGCCCTGGTTTATACCTTTTGTTTTTTTACCTGGATTCAGACCTGGATTCATCTGGGCATAGTCCTAGCATAGTCTTAGATTTGTCCTGGTGTGGTTCTAGTTTAGTCCTAGATTTTTGACCTGGATTTGTCCAGATATTGCCCTGGAATCAGACCTGGATTCATCCGGGCATAGTCCCGGAATACTCCTGGTATAGTCCCAGTATAGTCCCAGTATAGTCCCAGTATAGTCTCGGTATAGTCCCGGTATAGTCCCGGTATAGTCCTGGTATAGTCCTGGTATAGTCCTGGTATAGTCCCGGTATAGTCCTGGTATAGTCCTGGTATAGTCCTGGTATTGTCCTGATATAGTCCTGGTATAGTCCCAGTATAGTCCTGGTATAGTCCTGGTATACTCCTGGTATAGTCCTGGTATAGTCCCAGTATAGTCCTGGTATAGTCCTGGTATAGTCCTGGTATAGTCCCAGTATAGTCCTGGTATAGTCCTGGTATACTCCTGGTATAGTCCTGGTATAGTCCCAGTATAGTCCTGGTATAGTCCTGGTATAGTCCTGGTATAGTCCCAGTATAGTCCTGGTATAGTCCTGGTATACTCCTGGTATAGTCCTGGTATAGTCCCAGTATAGTCCTGGTATAGTCCTAGTATAGTCCTGGTATTGTCCTGATATAGTCCTGGTATAGTCCCAGTATAGTCCTGGTATAGTCCTGGTATACTCCTGGTATAGTCCTGGTATAGTCCCAGTATAGTCCTGGTATAGTCCTGGTATAGTCCTGGTATAGTCCCGGTATAGTCCTGGTATAGTCCTGGTATAGTCCCAGTATAGTCTTTGTATAGTCCTGGTATAGTCCTGGTATAGTCCCAGTATAGTCCTGGTATAGTCCTGGTATAGTCCCAGTATAGTCTTTGTATAGTCCTGGTATAGTCCCGGTATAGTCCTGGTATAGTCCTGGTATAGTCCGGGTATAGTCCTGGTATAGTCCCGGTATAGTCCTGGTATAGTCCCGGTATAGTCCCGGTATAATCCCGGTATAGTCCCGGTATAGTCCTGGTATAGTCCTGGTATAGTCCTGGTATAGTCCCAGTATAATCCTGGTATAGTCCCGCTATAGTCCCAGTATAGTCCTGGTATAGTCCTGGTATAGTCCGGGTATAGTCCTGGTATAGTCCTGGTATAGTCCCGGTATAGTCCCAGTATAATCCTGGTATAGTCCCGCTATAGTCCCAGTATAGTCCTGGTATAGTCCCGGTATAATCCCGGTATAGTCCCGGTATAGTCCTGGTATAGTTCTAGTATATAGTCCTGGATTTATCCTGGTTTATACCTTTTTTTTTAACCTGGATTCATACCTGGATTCATCCGAGTATAGTCCTGGATTCGTCCTGGATTCGTCCTGGATTCGTCCTGGATTCGTCCTGGTGTGGTTCTGGTTTAATCCTAGATCTTTGACCTGGATTTGTTCAGATATTGTCCTGGTTGAGACCTGGATTCAGACCTGGATTTGTCCTGGTATACTCCAGGTTTTATTTCCACTGAAGATGGTACTTGGACAGGAATATAGATTAATTATAACCAGAGAGAACCCACAGTAACACAGAGAGGACACACAGACTCCACTCACTGTCGTTGGTCGGGCCTCTCGCTGAGATGCAGGAACGCTAACTACTCTGCCACTGTGCACTCCTCACCTTTAAACAAACCTGCCCTGTATTCATGTTAGCACTTGTCTTTAATGTTTCAAGATTTCTGGCGCGTCTCCTCAGGGCTGCAGAGGTTGGAGCCTGTCCCGGGCCGGCGGCCTCTGGGCTCTGAGCTGGCTACACCTTGGACCATCACCAGGACTTCACAGAGCTGGCACTCAGTTCTCAGAAAGAAGCCAAGGCATCTGCAGAGCTCCTGGAGTGAGAGGTGAAGAGTAAAAACATGTCAGAAATCCCAAATGTTCAACCTGTTTGCTGATGAGGTAGGAGCTGGCCGTTGCTCTGTCGACTGTAGACACGCAACCAGGCACAAGAGAAAAGGTTACTACTGTTCTGAACTGAGACAGACAAGAAATATTTAAACTAATTACAACTTGAGTAAAGGTAAAAAGATATTGAATGTATACTTTGTTTACTACCATTACAACTACTACTACTGCATACTCAAAACAATCAAGGTGAATGTGACAGTAGTACCCAAAGGACCTGGATTAGCCCTGGTTTGAACTCGGCATAGTTCTGGTTTAGTTGTGGTTTAGACCCAGCTTAGTCCTGGTTTAGTCTTAATTTATCCCCGGTGTAGATCTGGTTCAGTTCTGGTTTTAGATCTAGTTTAGTTCTGGTTTAGTCTTGGTTTATTCCTGGTTTAGACCTGGTTCAGTTCTGGTTTTAGATCTAGTTTAGTTCTGGTTTTAAATCTAGTTAAGTTCTGGTCTTAGACCTGGTTTAGTTCTGGTTTTAGATCTAGTTTAGTTTTGGTTTTAGACATGGTTTAGTTCTGGTTTTAGACCTGAGATAGTTCTGGTTTTAAATCTAGTTAATTTCTGGTTTTAGACCTGGTTTAGTTCTAATTTTAGGCATGGTTTAGTTCTGGTTTTAGACCTGGTTTAGTTCTGGTTTTAGACCTGGTTTAGTTCTGGTTTTAGACCTGGTTTAGATCTGGTTTTAGGCATGGTTTAGTTCTGGTTTTAGACCTGGTTTAGTTCTGGTTTTAGACCTGAGTTAGTTCTGGTTTTAAATCTAGTTAAGTTCTGGTTTTAGACCTAGTTTAGTTCTGGTTTTAAATCTAGTTTAGTTCTGGTTTTAGATCTGATTTAGTTCTGGTTTGAGATCTTGTTTAGTTCTGGATTTAGACCTGGTTTAGTTCTGGTTTTAGGCATGGTTTAGTTCTGGTTTTAGACCTGGTTTAGTTCTGGTTTTAGGCATGGTTTAGTTCTGGTTTTAGACCTGGTTTAGTTCTGGTTTTAGACCTGAGTTAGTTCTGGTTTTAGACCTGATTTAGTTCTGGTTTTAGGCATGGTTTAGTTCTGGTTTTAGACCTGAGTTAGTTCCGGTTTTAAATCTAGTTAAGTTCTGGTTTAAGACCTGATTTAGTCTGGTTTTAGGCATGGTTTAGTTCTGGTTTTTGACCTGATTTAGTTCTGGTTTTAGGGCTAGTTTAGTTCTAGTTTTAGACCTGTTTTTTTGCTGGTTTAGTCCTGGTTTTGTCCATTTTTAGTAATGCATTTTTCTGTCAGTCCTTTTATCCCTCCTGGTTTAGTCTTGATTTAGACCTGGTTTCGTCCTGGTTTAGTTCTGGTGTAGTCCTGGTTTAATCCTGGTTTACACCTGGTTTAGTCCTGGTTTAGTCTTGATTTAGACCTGGTTTAGTCCTGGTTTAGTTCTGGTTTAGTCCTGGTTTAATCCTGGTTTAGACCTGGTTTAGTCCTGGTTTAATCCATGTTTTGTCCTTCTGTAGTGTTCCATCCCTCTCTATAGTCCTACATTAGTCCAAATTTAGGATTATTTTAGTCAATGATCACATAACTCTACATACCCCCTGCAATGTGCTCACATACCCCTAGGGGTCCTCGTACCCGTGGTTGTGAAACACTGGTTATTATTCACCACTCTGCATGTTCTGTTGTACTTGTATCTAGTATAAAGCTGTCAGTGCCATCTGTGTTGTGTAATCAAAAACATTCTTTTCAGTGACGGCAGATAGAACCTAGTATAACTCTCATTCCCAGCAAGGACAAACTGAGCACAGTAGGAGGAGAAGCACACTATTTTGGGCCATTTATAAGTTATCAAGTTAATTTTAAAGGTGAAATTACCTACAGTTTTGACCATGGAGGCAACATTATGTCCTTCCTGAGCTGCTGTAGATCTTCTCTGAGAAATATGGAAGTTGAAAATAGCACAGCAAAAACTACTGCACCTTTTCTTATATATTTAGTTATATTTATTTATGGCCCAATCCCATTTCTCCCTCTTCCCCTGCATTTTGCGCATTCACAAATTAATTTAAAGCTTTGAATGGAGCAGAAAAGCCTTCTTCTGTTACAGCTGTGTACCTTCATATCAGTCTCCTCCTGCACACAACTACACACTGCATATTAAGGGGTTAACAAAGTGCCCCTGCTGCCTATACCGTGTACTAATTTCACAGTTTTCTTGACCCATTTTCCAGAGGATGTGATGTGCTGCGTTGGCTCATTAGTTGGTGTTAGTTTAAAGTGATTTTTCAGCTTCAGGATGTATCTGTCAGTCTATGAATAGTTACAGCACTTCCACCAATACAGTGTACCAGCTGATCCACAGAGGCATGGATAAGCAGAGATATGGAGCCTTTCATTTATAGCTAGTCTCAGGCTGGCTCTATAAGGCTGTTACTGAACAGTTTTTACTTAATGCTGTGTAGTAAGTAACTATGGAGCACTGCAGAATATAATTCATTCATCTTCTTTTGATTATTGTCATTGGAGGTCACAGGTGGCTGGAGTGTATTTAAGTAACTATGGGTCTGAGGTGGGTGCACCCTGGACGGTGGTAGTCACTGAGCTGATTAGAGTGTGTTTGCAGTATTTAGTTGTCTTCAGTTGAACCCTGGTGCGTTTCCTGAGAAAGTCTGGTTTGTTTGAGGAGGTGTGAACACACCGCCGTAGTCTGGTCTGCATGAAATCAGAGGTCTCAGTGCAGCGCGCTTTGAGCCGTGGAGCGATAGAAAAACAATTATCTGTTATCACATCATCACCAAAAAACAGATTATTCATTTGCCAAAGGGAATAATGTTACAGAGCTCTTTGTGATAGACATTTTTACACTTTGACCTAATAATTTTCATCAAATAGTTACATGACAAACTTAAAATAAATAATAAAATAAGTATCGCAACAAAAGTTAAAGCAGTCATCTGGATTGGATTTTTCAAGTTGAAGGCGTTTCACCTTTTATCTAAGAGGCTTTCTCAATTCTGAGAGCCTCCAAGCCTCTTGGATAAGAGGTGAAACGTCTTCAGCTTGAAAAATCCAATCCAGATGACTGCTTTTTTAACTTTTGTTGCGATGCAATTACCCTGGACGAGTGAGAGTCTTCACAGACAATAAAATAAGTAGTTACTGAAAGTAAAGTGAGTAGTGCGAAGGGAAGCTATAACCTTGTATTTCTTCACTCCAGTTTAACTTTGCTGTATGCATGCACACGTGCATGTGTCTTGTATGCAGTATGAGTCTATTAGGAGGGAAATTTTGAGTGCAGTCCCCTAATGGAACGAATTTATAAAAGATTATTTATTATTGTTTTGTTGTGAGTGTGCATGCACCTTGTGTGGGTGTGTGCTTGCATGCATTATTCACTCTTACATGATACAATATAACTGATGTATATGTGTGCACATGGCTGGGTGAGTGTGTTTCCATGCACAAATCAGTAATCAGTTATGTTGTTCTGATTATTATGTATATATAAAATTACATATTAATTAATTAGTTGTTGGTGATTATATGGAGAATTGGGGGTTGGCATTTGTTCATCATCCTCCTTTTAGCCAGTTTTTTAGTTATTTTTTTTTTATTTGCCTAAATAAACTCAAACAAATACAAACTTTTACTATACAAAGCATTTTAATATTGCAAGTCCCAACCCTCCTACAGCCCTACTTTACAAAGTTAATTATTCCTGCCTTGTTACAGCGGCAGCTCAGGCCTAAACAAACCATTAAGGATTATTTCTCATGTTTTTTGCAGTTCACCTATTGATCACTAGTATTATTAATTCAAAGCATTTTCAAGCTCAACAAATTTGTGCATTCAGTATGATTTACTCTCATCTGTGCCGGCTTGGTCTGACCTCAGCAACAAATAGAGCCATAAACCCTGGCGCCATGGGAAACTATAACTTATATACAACGAGCTGACTGCAGCAACACATGGACACTTGAAGGGGAGAATAGACAATGGAGAGCTTCAAGCTAAACAAGTGTGGTGTAGTGGTGCTTAAACTTTTCACACCAGCACCTTTCAGAAAACATCAGGCTCTGTAAAATTAAGTATCCAGACAGAAACAGTAAAAACAAAGAGCTCTATTGTCCTTAACCTCAGCTTTTCCCTTTCAGGGGTCACCACAGTAAATCATCTGCCTCCCAGTGTGCAGTAACTGTCAGACTGATGTGGCTGATGCCTTTCCTGACACTGTCCTCTCCATTTATACAGTTTTGGTATCTTCTCAGAGGACTCAACACATGTATCAAAGTTTAGAGCTTACCATAAAAGTACTGTAAGCAAGCATACGTTTGTACATGGTTTGAAAACAGTACTGCAGTCTAAATCAAAACAAAGGTCTGTGGGTTGCCAGTCTTTCCACGTTTGTGATTTGACGATCGGCAATGGAGGGTGTAAAACCAAAACAAAAAACATAAAACAAGTTTGGCATTACGTTCACTATTGTTTTAATTGTGAATAAATCAGCTGTTCCATTGCTATCGGTAAAACTAATATTTGATTTAAACCTTTTTACCTCATATCTGGGGACATAGTATGTGAGTAATTTTTATGAAATATATTAAAATATATTCTGCTCACAGCACCTTTAAACTGTTCAGGCCCCAAAACACACGGCAAACGTGTCTGAAGTCTAATTTCACCTCAGCGCCCAGCTTAGCAGATTGGCGAGAGCACACTGCCTGCTGAAGCTGAGCGCCACCGCAATGAGCCGTGTTCCAAAATGCTTGCCAGATAGAAAATTGGGGTATTTTTCATGCTTATGGCACAAACAGGTACGTAGGTTTTAGTATAAAAAAAAAACCAAACATAGAAAATAAGCATTTATTGTTATATTTTGACAATTAACATCAGCGCGGCCTGTACCTCATGCATTCTTAGTTAGTTAGTCTTTGTTTGTTTTGAGCAACTGAAGACAAATATACAGTACATACAGAATCATAATTACATTGAAAACTGTTTCTTTTAAGGCTCGAAGAGGAGTGGGAGGAAGAAAACTTATTTAATCCCACCCCTATATTACATAGAACAAATCAAAACAACTTATTTTTAGCTTCCTGCTCGTACAAGAATAATAACAAAACATTTACATTTCCAGAAATATAAATAACAAAAAATAGTAAGGCATTTCAGGCAAGTCAATTTTAAATAATAGATAGCTGCATAGATTGCAGGACACAAGTACTAACAGTGATAAGACACAAATGTTAGAAAAGGTAAGGAAACATATACTAGCAATGGTAAGGACACAAATGTTAGCGATGGTAAGAACACAGACATATAGCAATGGTGAAGATGCAAATACCAGCAATGGTAAGGAAACAACAAGCTGAAACCAACACAAGGAAATGAAGAAATGATTGCATTAAGCCCGTTTCTCTCTATAATCTGACCAGACCATTCTTTAAACATCATAAGGAAGACTGGCTTTGGCTGACTGTGATTTCAAACTCTCACTTTGACTTTTAACAAAGGTTCGCGTTTGCAATGAGCAGCCTACGAAAACAGTAAACACAGTGCCTAATCAATCAAATCTAGTCAGCGTAGGTCTGCTATGGCTGTACTTTCATATTGACTGTTGAATGGCCTCACTACAGAGAAACACAGAGTCAGAACTGGTGTGCACACTCACAGATCCACTACGCAGCTGAGCCACCGAGAACACGCAGCATTGTTTGATGATGGCAGTGTGTTTGGAGCCTAACATTAGTACTATTCTACGCTTATCTTTGCCTTTTAGCATGGGTTATTTCCTTGTTAAAGCAAACATAGCCAACACTTTTTTTAAACTTTTGTGTGTGTGTGGCTCCAATCAGTAAAGGGTTCAAAAGCTTTAGACCAATAACCAATGGCAGAATTTTGTAAATGCAGATGCAAATGAGAAGTTTCGAATATATGAAGTTATGTGATCAGTCAGTGCTTCTTATATGTAATAAGAATGTTGATAATGAAGCTTGGAGCTCTTAGAGTCTCATTTCACTAATCACAGGGACTAATACTTTGAAACATACTCTAATGGATTCACATATTTGCAATAAATTCTACCACTATGGTCTTTTATGTCCAGTGTAACGGCAGGGCTACCAATTTAAATCTATACATCATTTATTCATCTTTAGCTGGAGCCTATCTTAGAAACTACAGACCTTTGGTGGGGGTACACCCAGGACAATGGCAGTAGGTGCAGCGATGACACTTGGTGATACACACTGACATTTATTCACTGGGGACAATTTAGAGTCACTAATTCATCTAACACACATGCATGTCATATAGAATATTTAAACATTTTACCAAAAAAACAAATAGATAGATCTTTATTACCTTTGCACATATACAACGAAACTGTGTTGGACAAATTCAGTTGCAGTTAAATAAATAGATAAAAAACACACACACCCAGCACATCCATGCAAAAATTCATACCCATTCAATGACATAGTAGCAGTAGAATAAATATAGATACGTATATAAAATACAGAATGTCTGTTATTAGCACAATAAATGTTTTTCTTCCTAGTAATTCTTTTTACTCTGGAGATTAAAGCAATTTAAAATCCCTGATCCTTATCAGTGTTTTTCTTCTAGTGGATCTTGGCTTTGTCTGTTGTGTCTTTGTCTGCCAGGAAGCGACAGCGTATGACCAGCTTCCACTTATGTATGTCGTCGAGCTTGTTTGCATAAAATGATTGTCCCTCTGGGAGTGTTTAAGGCCACAATAGTAAATAGAAGAGAGCCTTATGTCCAAGGTCGATAAATGACGAAACAATGGGCCGGAAAAAGGAAGCAGCTTTTAAAAAATGAGACGAGATATAGAGCTTAGGGGAAAAAAAAAAACCTCTCTCTGAGTCTGACAGCTAAACCTGGCCAGTAGCTGTTAAACTCCTTCACACACCTCACTCTGCTTTATGAGCTCACAGTCCATCAGGCAAAGCTGAGAGAGCGGTATAAAGATACCCAACAGCAGAGTGAAAAACTGGAGGAGAGCAAGATGCAGGAAAGCTGTGATTACAGATCAGCGTTATTCCACCAAATACAGATTTATTAATATTCTTTAGTCAAAACATTAACACCATTTATCTTAATTTGATGTACTGTAATTTCCAGTTAAGCTCTAAAGCAGCGGCTCTCTGTACTGCGGGTATCACTGGTGGTACACGGGTGTCTTCTTTTGGTGCTTTGGAGTCTTTCGCATTTTACGTCCTGATTTTGTTTTACAGTTTTTACAGCTTGCTCCAGTAGTGAGTTAGTAAGTAAGTAAGTTTAGACCTGGACCTAGTTTTAAACCTAATATAGTATGGAGCAATATTTGTCTCAGTAAAATTAATTGATCGTATTGTATTGTATTGATGCACACATCATGATTTATTAAAATCCATAATTTGTGACTTGCATGCAGTAAATTTGCAAATTAATTATTTAATGTAAAAATGTAATTTGTAATTCTTTAAAAAAAATTTATCAGGTTTGTCACTTATAAACCTGCAGTTTTGCAGTTTTGTGAATTGTTGAATTTGCATTTGTGGATCACCCAATTCGTGCATTTATCACTTTTATCACTTTTGTGCATTTGGATAATTTTGAGACAATAATTTTGCATTTGAAACTCTGGATAAATTTAAAAGAAATCCTGTTCCAATACCGACCACTTGGTGGCAGTGTTCAATAACAGGGGCCTTGCTCTTACTAAATGACAAACATGATTCATTTTTTAAAATAATTACAAAAAATGTATGCATGCAAGTCACAAATGAGGGATTTTCAATAAATCAATCTACTTTGCATTGTTACATTTATTGTTGCATCAATTAATTTTATTGAGACAAATAAAGCTCCATAATTTAGACACAGTTTAGTCTTCATTTAGTGATACATATTTTTGGGGGCTAATCATTACTTTATTCTTTGGTTTAGACTTGGGTTAGTCCTGATTTAAACTCATTTTAGATAATCAAACTAGAACTTAGAGAGGCAAATATTTTCTGAGGTGGTACTTGCAAAAGATAAAACCTGAGAAAGATCTATTTGCAGTGGTCTGTAAAGCGGAAGTTGTGTTTCGGCTCATTTAGCTCCTCTGCTAAACTGCTGAAAGGGTTTTCCTTAAAATACCACGTTTGCTTACCACGGACAAGCAGTAGCCTCGTACCACCCAAATATCACACATGTCCATTTGTGAAGGAAAGACAACATGGCTGGAGTGTGTAAACATTTGTGGAACGTGTTTTTGGGGGAGCTCTGGTTTACTCAAGGCTGCCAATTACAAAATCTGCTGCAGCGGCCCGGTGTCAGGTGGAGGAAAGCCAGCTGTGGACACAATAGTGCAGATAGTTACAGAAAACGGCTCTGATTTCCTGTTGAGAAAACATGGTGGATGTTGTTTACCCACTTAGACAGGAAGTATGGGTCCACTTGGCACAAGTCCCAAATGATTCAGATGTTTTTGTAATGTTTCTCCTCTAAGAATGTGTTGGGGAAATCACCATTAGGCAAGTTTCCACCTCAATGCACTGGAGAGATGTTTTTTAACCAATGAAAATGCTCAACCTTTGTGTCCTGAGGCAGCTCCTGACTACTTTGACGTAGTTTCCGATAAATTTTAAAGGGGAACAGTGTTACTTTGTAGACAGGTTCGGTGTTGGTGTAATGGCTAAATGAGTTGTTGCTGGATGAGTAAAGCTCCCTCTCACTCTGGCGTATCTTGGCAAAAAACAAAACAAAACAGCCTTGCAAGAATGGGAGCATCAACCAAGTGTCCCCTGAAGTCTTGAGTCTTGGGAGAAAGCAACACTTCCCTGTTAGCCATAAAAACAAGCCTGCACATCCAGCCTTTTGCACTCTTTTATTTCTTATAATGGCAATAAATCAAACTTATTTCAAGTTTTTCAAAGTTCAGCTGAAGCATCATTCTGCAGGCAGCAGTCTCTCCAGCACACAGCACAGAGAAGATGCAAGTTTACAGACCAAACTCTAATGTACCAAGCCTATGCTCTTACACAATATCATACATTTTGAAGCTCATAATGTTGTGTGCTTAACATCATTTTCACAAGCCTCAAACTTCATGCATAATGTATTGGTATAGTAATAAAAGGGATAGCTTTAAAGGGGCTATGTAATGCAAAAAGTACCTTTCCAAGCCGTTATAATGTTGTTCCCTCATCAAAAACAAACCTGGAGTTGTGTTTTGCATCATCCACCCCTATTTGAGTAATCGTGTAGTCTCTGGTGCTGAGTTTCTGAGGCCCCAGAACGCTTGGTTCCACAAACCTCTGTCTCTCCCACAAACCCCCGCTTACTTCAGGAAGCAGTGAATAACCAAGACCTCTACATTCAGTCTGCTCAGATTTATTTATCTAAAAAAACAATACAATACAAAGATCTTTTTCTAAGTTTCTGTTCAAAAGACCACAACAGAGCTGCCCTCTGCTGGACCTGTTTCTTTAAGGCAGTAGTAAAGTATTGATTGAAAATGTTCTCTTTTTGTCACATACTGTTTTTAAAGGTTGTAAAATGTGCAGTGCCATTCTTAGGTGACCAAGATTTGTTTAAAAAAGATAAATAAAAGCATAATATGAGTAATGGATTACAAATATGAAAGAATAAACTCTAAGCAAAGAGTGCAGACCCCCGCCAAGGCCCTGGTCCTATTTCACCTGGACTTCAAACCGAGAATCTTCTGCTTCAGGGTAAATGCTCTTTTCATGTTGCCACAATGCTCATTTATTTCAACCTAAACGAACCTTTTTTATTTAACTGTCCCCTTGTGGCTTGCATTGGTATAGAATCTTAAAAAAAAATCCTGAATCCGCATTTAATATCTTTCTTGGCCCACCATTGATTTTTTACAATTCAATGTCTTTGCCTTTTCCAGCCCTTTATACACTTTTATTGCTCAGTGCATTGTTTGATGAACCTTTAGTACAAAACAAAGAGTCATAGTTCAAAAGTTATAGACAAGCCTGATAACTTTTTGCAGTGGAAGACGTTTTGCTTCGAGGAGGTATAGGAACGTATTTGTTTACTGAAGCCGAGAGCATTCATTTCAGGCACAAACACTCCCTTTACCGCTGCTGCACTTGTTTTTCTGTCATATTCATAATATGTTCTGTGTGTTTACCCCGCTTTCGCCCTCTCTCGCGTTCATATCTTCACAGTCTCTGCAGAGAAACTCAATCACTCCCTCCTCTGAAGTCTTAACCCAGTCTAGACTCCGACTGGTGACCCTCGTCCAGATCGCATTAGCGCAGGCCGCATGCCACTCTGTGATTGGCGTTTCTAATGGGATGCAGAGCGGCGGCCTGACTGGGAATTCCAGATATGTCCATCAGGGGCTAAAGAAATACTCCTCCTTCAAACACAGACGAGAGAGCTGCATGATCCTAATTGAGACCAGGATTATGTAATGTTTGTTATTAGGGCTGTTTAAATGTCTGCACTGACACACGGTGGAAGTGGGGCTCAAAATGGTCTTAGTCCTGAGAGAGTTTAAAGCCACACTATGTGACTTTTTATCATAAAGTATGCAGCCTAAAAATAAGTGTTTTTTTTTTTTGTTTTTTTTTTATAAATTATGCAAGTGTGAGGCATGCTACCATCACATGAGAAAACAAAGCAACAGAAAACAAATTAAAAAGGCTTATTATTCTGCAAAACTGACTTTTCTGAGCTTTCTACCATGTTCTAATGTTGGTCCCTCATCAAAAACATACCTGGAGTTGGGTTTTGGGTTTTCATTCATGTATGTTTAAGTAATCCTATATTCTCTGGCATGGCCGTTCTGAGGCCTCAAAATGCATGGACCTCTGTCTCTCCTATGAACCAGTGTACAGCGCTTTTTACACTGATTCCTCACAGCTATTTTTCATTTTGTAGTAAAATCATACGTACGGCGTCATACAAAAAGTTTAAGGAAGAGAAGTGCTTTTTTTCTTTGATTATGTTCAAAAGAACACTCCTGGTTTTGTCACCCATTTCTTTATGGCACCAGTAGCGTTATTAATAATAATAAAAATGGATTGGATTAATATTGGGCTTTTCAAAAGTCCATTATTCGTTCAGTCCTCAGTCACACTCTGTGGTGATGAGCTACTTTTGTAGCCACAGCTGCCCTTGGGCAGACTGACAGAAGCATGGCTGCCATTTTGTGCCTACAACCCCTCCGACCACCACCAGACGCAGTCACACTGACACATTCATACATAAGCAAGGCGGGTGAAATGTCTTGCCCAAGGACACAACAATAGTATATAATTCCAGTAACAGGGATTGAACTGCCAACCTTCAGGTCAGTGGGTGAATGTCTCTGCCAACACCGAGCTACTGCTGCTACTTACTAACAACATTTTTTTTTAGTCCGATAATGTTTTAAAAGGTTTAATAGCAATGCTGTTCTAGAGTTGACCAACATTGTTTTTAAAATATAAATGAAAGCAAAGCCCCTTTAAATATTTAAATCATATAAATCAAAAGGTAAAGGTCCCATCATCGTTTGCAGAGATGGCGGAGGATATCTGTAAACGAGTGCAAGTACAGTTACTTTAAAATAATGTTAGTGAAGTAGAAGTGAAAGCACTCAACAGCGTTGTGTGTTCAGTGTTTTGAGGCCCTGCCCTCTACCTCTGCCTCTCTGTATCATTTTCTTGTTTGCTGTAGTCTCCTCTTCTATAACAGGAATACACAAGAATTTCCTCACACTGAGTTTTTTTTGTTTTTGTTTTGTTTTTTGTTTTTTTGGTCCTTTTACAATCTCCCAAAGGACTTTTCAGATTTAATTTATTTTTAATGGCACTGAGATTGGAGATGGAGATGAATTATTCTCAGAAAACTCTTGAACAGTTATTGATAGATTTCTACACTGCTTGAAAAGGTCGCCCCTTTAAACTCAACCCAGAGCATCTTTCTTTTGTTGGGATTACAAATTAAAAAAGATTCGATACACACCAATATTGCATGCATTTTCTCTATGCATTTATGACTTTTGTTCACATATAAACAGACAAACTTAGAGACAAACTTAAGATATATAGGAATGAAGTATAGTGTTTGTATTTATGGTCATAACTACAACAGTGACGGCAGCAGTGCACCACAACTTTGTTATTGGCTAATACATATTTAATAATGCAATTTTGTGTCCATGCAAAGCAATCACTAGCAGTGCATTTGGTACTGTACAAAAAAAAAGAAAAGTTATTCTGCGGGAATGGGGCCACAAGGGGTCAGTGTAGGCCTTGTGCTTGTCCCAAGCCTGGATAAATGGAGAGCGTTACACCAGGAAGACACAAAAAACAGTTTCACCTTGTTTTGTAAATCTTTTTTCCTCTTGGCTTTTCTTTTCCAGGCAAGCAGTGATTTGCACATTGACTTCGCATAGGTTTTTACTCTGGGTGCCCTTCCAGATGCAACCCTCTCCATTTATCCAGGCTTGGGACAGGCACAAAGAGTACACTAACTTGTAACTTCCTAATAATGACTTTGTCAAAATGGGATTGTTTACACGACAGCGCTGGCCAGGAAACTGCAACAGTTGTGCCATCTCCAGTTCGCGTCTACACAGTTACGCTAGAGGCGTAAAAAAAACAGCTGAAGGTGTTAAAATCTGTAGTAAGCCTGCGAGTCCAGCAAATGGCGCTGTTCACCCACTGCAGAAGACACCACAGCTTAATACTTTCGCTTTCAACTTTTAGCTACATCTTGTGGTCCATAGAGATTTAATAAAACACTAGAGTGGTCATGGCAACCGCTTCGGTGGCAAGTCCAGTGTCCATCTTGTGACTGTAGGATAAAGCTAATGCTAATGGTAAGTAACCTAACAACAGTGACATAAGTCTCATAGAATAAAAGTCAGAAATTTAAATAAAGTGATAGTTTTCAACTCGCAATAATACAGTGAACTCTCGAAGTGTTGGTTAGTACGAATTTGCACTGAAATACAGAGTTTCTGATGCACAAAGGACTGTTATTTAGTCATGTTTGTACTAACTGGATTTCCCCCTTGTTCTGCTGTTTTTGTATTTATTAAATGTATTGCCGTAAAATATTTAAGCAATACCTCATTGTCAGTGTTAACTTGTTATGATGAATAAGGGCAAATCCAGTGAGCCTGGTGTCTGTCAGTGTGTTGTACAATAATAATCAGTCTACTGTACATTGTAATAATCGTTTTATTAAGGAATTTAATGAATAGATTGTGTACAGTTAAGCTGATAAACATAACAACACTATGTAATGAACAAGTGTTTGCTGTCAATCAACTGGAAAAAAAGAATAGCTACACTATAACAGCTACTTGCCCGACTGTTCAAATTTTCTTTTTAAATGATTTTTAGCAACACTGTAAGGACAAAAATCCAAGTCCAATGTAAATATAGGTTACATGTAAGTAAATGTTTTATGTTAATAAAATGCATATTTGTAAATAGGCCATGTGAATAACATGTAATCATTTAAAAACTGAGGTACAAATGTTAAAGTTATAAATCAAGTGACTGATCTCATTTCACACAGTATTATCAATTAGCTTAGCTTTTTAATGTATTAGCTTTAATTCTAAAAAAAAGGAAAAAAAAAAGGCAATAGCTTTAGCAGGAGACCAAGCACAAATAAGAAAAAAATTACCAAATGAACAAAATCATATTAAAAAAATATGGCGAAGATAAGTGCATCTCCCTATTTGTTTACATTGCACTCAGGCAGAACATACAGTCACAATATGGCAGCCGGATGTCAGTTACTGCAGTTCACCATCACAATGTCCACTCTAGTATTTTATTATATCTCTATGTTGTGGTCCTCCTGGGCAGAGCTGAAAAACTAAGGATTTATACACGTCTTACTAACAAGAAGTCGTGCAAATATCTTTACATGGAGCATAAAATGGCCATATTTTGCGATTGTTTGAGTGGATACAGAAGGGGCTGTTTTTACTGAGGACACTGTTTTCCCAGTACACATGGCTCCCTGCTGTGAGGAGAAAACACCTCTTTCAGCATTTTCTAAAGATTTTGTATTTGGAAAAAACAGAATCCCCGTTCTTTTGTAGACAGAAGGTCAGTCTGGGCAGTTTTTGCATTTTCAGCCAAACGCTTTGTCATCTAAACGGCCCCTTGGTCTAAGTTTTTGTATCTTTACTTCAGCACTACTTGTTACCTTCCTTTTTGTTTCTGTAGGCCTTATTATTAAACTTATAATTAAACTTTATTTATCCAGGGAAAACTAAATGAGTGCCCTGTTTGACACATAAACATACAATAGACAAAAACAAAATTTGCCAAATCATGATATAAAAAACAATGTACAATAAGTCATCACACATAACGTCCGTACACACACACACACACACACACACACACACACACACACACACACACACACACACACACACACACACACACACACACACAGACAGACATGTGAATGAAAAGCAGTTTCACTTTTGCAGCTGTAAGATTGAAGAATTAAAAGGTGCCAAAAAGAGCTTTATATAAAAACCAAAGGCAGTGCTGTTATACAACATAATCAAGAACTGAGAAAAATGTAGCCTGGACTAATCGTTTCCTACAACAGAAGGAATAGTTGGAAACAGGCCTTATGGCTTAGTTTGATGATCTTTCTTCAAAACAACATTCAGCTGACATATATCACATGGGATATGGCCATTTCTCATCTTTCGTTGTTTGAATGAATAAATGGAACTGTAAATGCTGTAAAACCACTACAAAATGTGATTATCCATTTCCCTAAGATGTTGTCATTCTGGAGGAGAGGAAAGTAAAAGAGGCTTTGTCTTGCTAATTAAATGTTCTTATGACATGGTGAATTTTAATTAGATAATATTCCTAATAAAGTGCACAAAATATTCAAGGCACACTGTCTCCAAATGTCATCATAATCATGATCCACTGTTGTGTTGTGTGCTGCATGGGAAGCTCTAGCTGAATAATATAATACACTGTATATTCTGCAGTAGCCTTTCCCAGTGTGAGTGGTGCGGTCTGTGCTGGGTCCTGGTTCCTGCTTTGGGGGAAAACGTGCATGCGTAGTATTTATTTGCAAGTAATTGTAAAACATCAGTGCCCAAAAGGGGTCTATATTTCATATTAATGTCCCGTATTATTCTTTTTTCAGGCTTTTTGAAATAGTTTTGGACACCTTTGCATTATTAGTTCATGTTTTATAAATTAAAATAATGTATATGCATGGAACATGTCTTCTTTTGGGAAGCTGTTACTTTGACTTTGCAGAGAACGCTTGGATTAGGCATCAGTTGCCTGCTCCTGGCAACGGTGGGAACCGAACAGAACATAAAATGGCTAATTAAAGGAGCACTTCCTGGTGGGAGAGGTGAGAATGAGCATTTCCAGATCATTAGAAGAGGACGGGCTCAGCATACAGGTTACTCAATGTAACAAAATACTATTCCAAATATGTTTTTGAGGTGGAAAGAACATTATAACATGGTTAAAAGCTGAAAAAAGTTGATTTAGCAGAATCGGAGATCTTTAACATCCAGTTTTGTAGATGAGTCATCAGTTTTTGAGTCCAAGTCCAAGCCTGAATCACTAAAGAAGTATTAACTCTGTGATTTAATTGTGATTGTCTGGGGGGGGGGGGGCATAAAATAAAATACAGAGTTTTATTTAGTTACCTGCATTTTTGGAGGCTTCAAATTGTACATTTAAAGCGTACGTATCTAACTTACCAAAACATTAAAGAGCAATTCTACCCTGGCCCAGACCTGACTCCGCCCACTGCCACAGATTGAAAACTGCGCAAAAAGTGGTCAGAAACCAGGCAGAGACAGAGGAGGAGAACTGTGGGAGGAGCGGGGCCTGGTCCTGTGACTGACCGCTGTCAGAAACCGTCATGGACTTCCTCCACAACAGGGTTGCCCAGAGAAAAAAATTAAAATAAACATCCAAACCCATCCCATTGGGGAAAAAGTGGCCACATTTGTGTAAATGTATACTTGTGTGTGTTGTGTTGTGTTTGTGTAATAATCATGGGTCAGGTGAATGTGAGAGTAAATCCTTTTGTGACTTCTTTCATTTAGCCTTCTGTCAGACTCTGTCATCTTTGTCCCACACATGCCTTAACACTTTATTTGGAGGTGACAGATTGTACATTTTTGTATTTTTTTCCCCTCCACAGAGCCTAATGAGTGAGAACAGAGTGACAGACTCTGCTCCCGCTGTGAGAGGGGAGTGAGGGACGGAGGGGACTGAAAGGTAAATGTGGTCTACACCTGATACGGGACTGGGACGAGTGTGCAGGGGACAGAGACGGCGAGGGCGTGGTAGGAGACACAGGTGGTAACAATGTAAAATACTATGCCACTCTTATCTTTCTGCAACTACTGAGTAGAAGTACCCTCTGTTTGACCTCAGGAGTGCACCCTTTTTTTGTTTTTTTACAAAAGGGACAAAGATACAATAGTGAGATGTACCACCAGCCAAAAAAAAAAGTGGTTTAGGGTTGAGTTGCTTTTTAACTACAAGCTCCTAGTCCAATGTTAACTTAGTGTGCCTATGCTTTTCTGAAACATTGGTGCTTCCTGTTGCTTAATGTGATAACACAACAAAACCTAAAGTAGGACTGAGGCAGGCTGGGAAAAAAGCTAATGTGAGAAATCAACATGTAAATAATCAGAGCACAGAGGCTGAGATATAAGGAGTTAAATACAGCTGTTTGAGAAGTTAATAAAAATAAAATTTATCTTCAAATGGTATGTGATGTCAGCCTGTTTTAGTAAACAAATTAAGGCATTTTCATCCATTAAAGAGCAGCACAGGGACCTTCAATTTCCCAATAGCATAATTACAGAGGCATTGTAGGCATTCTTATCTTTTAATTATAAGTCTATGTAAGATTTGTGAAGAAGAAGAAAAAAAACACTAACAAGAAGAAAGCTATTAATAAAACAGAAAGCCCACATTCCCATGGTTTCAATGTGACAGAATTGCACAATGTCAGACTTTGGCAGATATGGAGGCTTACATTGGCCTGAGATATTACTCCCAATTGTTCAAGTTTTGGGCAAAAATACCAGACTTTTTGAGTGTTTAGTAGCAACAGTTTGAGGCATAAACAGTGAAAACCTAGGAGTGATGTGTTTCATTTGATCTGTCAATAAACACGCATCTCCAGAGACGTTTTGATATCAGATTTATATTCTTAAATCATCTGGACAGTACAATACAGACATATGCAGTCAACTCATTTATATATATATATTTCTTGTATTTACATGTCTTTTATGTACACATTTAATACAAAACATTGTCTGACTACTAATGGTGGTGTAATGGAGGTTGTTTTAAAAAGTAATTCAAATTGACAGCAAGGGAGTAGTGCATTGAAACACAGAAAAGAAAACACTGATTATAAAATAACCTATTGCCCAATGTGAATTGTATTAAGGGTCATTATTATACAAAAACAAAGACACAGACAATTTATATTTGCTTTCCTACTCACTATTTCTCGTGATACTAGCCTGGGAACCAGTAAACGCAAACAACGTCAAAGGAAGCTCCATTCATTATAATGGCCCACGATCAAAAGGTCTATCTAGTAACTAATTTTGCACATGTTAGTTTTGCCCAGGCCCATAAACACGCGGGGCCCAAAGAGCTGCTCTGAACCTCATCTCAAACAGCTTCGACTTTGCTACAACAAATTAACAAAGTCTCATCCTGCAAAACTGTTTCGTTTTGTAATGATTTGTATTTATTCATCTTCTTCTTTTTGTTCCCGTTTGAGGTCACGGGTGTCTGGAGACTGTCCCAGCAGCGATGGGCCTGGGCCTTAGGCAGAGTCAGAGTGGACAATGGCCAGTTTAGTTGCGGGGCCAACATTTGCAGACATATACAAACGTTTACTCTCACACTCATTGTAATTAGATTGTAAGGTAGGTGCTATAATTTTAGGAACACAGTTAATTTAAGGCCTGAGGTATGTGTGTAAAAGTGTCCGCGTTTGTTCCTCCAGAAGAACTTTTTTTGGCATAATAAGTTTAATGATAAAGCTTAAATTGAGCAGAAATTGGTACTTGAGAGCTCCTGACTCCCCCTGCTGATACAAAGTGATATAACAAGCCACCTCTGACAACACTGGCAAACGATAAACTTAATGTATCTGAGAGGAAATGTCTTCAAGCTTTGATTTCAGATTCCTTCTTTTGTTATTGTAAACCATGACCTGGATGAATAAGAACCTTCCCAAACCCTCTGTTGGTATCTTTACAATGCACAAAACACAATGATCTATCTTTTCAAACCATCGCCTGCTCTGTGGCTGTGTGGGATATTTCTCAACTATTTCAAAGACATTACACTGGAGCCCCTTTCATGTCGGAGCAATTGTTTTCATCTGGCGCTCAAATGAAGCTCAAACACAGCCCCCCATGGTCCAGGATGTCAGGAATATTTAGGAAGTGTGTTGATGTTGTGTGGGAGGAATGCGTGAGTGCACTACGGGACGGGGGAGGGGCGGTGGTGGGGTAAGACCTGTCCAAATGTGGTCAATCTCACTTCATTACAAACCCCCAGACACATGAGTCCTGCTGTCTGTTGTAACAAGAAACAAATCCTTCAACAAAAGATTATAAAAAGGACCAGGTTTGAGTAATGCCCAAAACTCAGAGTAGGTTTTTGTGCCATGTCAAAGTGAAACCCCCTAATGTTGAGAAATACAGTGCTGCGCAAAAGTTTTAGGCAGGCTTTTAAGAAAGGTGATGAGCAAAGAAAGTTGTATCAATGTACAATAATATACACAAAATTACAAAAACATGAAAAATTAAACAACGAGAGCATGGACCTCCAAAACAAAAACTGGTCCTGTTTTACATTGGTAACGATAAAGTGCCCAGACTTGGACTCAAACGCAAAGATCTTCTAGTTCTGGGGTAAATGCTCTTTCCATTAAGCCACAAAATCTCTTACATCCCACAAAGAATCTACTAAAATGTGTGCTTTTTGTGAGTCTTCTCAGAACGGTACAGAATGCCCTTAAAACACTAAACAGTGAGGTTGTGCTTGGCCCATTACTGACTTTTCCTGAAATCTTCACAATAAAAATAGAATTCTGTATATATTAAAGCACTCTTAAGTTCACAGAGATTTTGAAACCTCACAAAAACTTTTGCACAGTCCCATAGCTCTAACCCCAAAAAAGAAAAAAACAAAAGCTAAAAGAGGTGCCTGCTTGTGTTTCTTAGAGACGTGCGGTCTGGAAGAGTCATTTCCAGCCCTGTACACCTTCTGGCCGCTACCAAAGTTTTTATCTTTGTAAACACAGTGAAAGGAAGTGGTGTTCAGTGGCACTGCAGGGGGACAAAACACCCAGCTAGGGCGAGAATATTCCTGGAAAAGAGCTTTCGCATAATAAAAAAGCACTTAACAATCCCTGGAGATCCCAAAATAACTATCCTCGTGGTTTTGAATAAGAAACATTACTTTAAAAAACAACAGCTTTAAGACATAAGACAGACTTTTTTCAATATATACATTTAAGTGGATATAAAATGTCCACTTTATGTCCTTAAGCAAGTGTCCTTTTAATTACTAAATGAGTACCTTTGTAAACAGATGCTTCCTTTAGTCTGCCTGAATAGACATCTTAGGAGAATTGTCCAACTCTCTCCAGTTTCCCGAGCTGGCAGTAGGGCTCCTATTGGTCATTTTAGTCAGCAGAGTTGTCCTGCGCAGGCTGCTGTCCGAGTCCTCTTTCTTAAGGTCCGAGCTGATTCTGTGGCAGCAAGAAAAACAGTGCAAAAAGTCCTGCAGGAGGTGGCCGCTGAAGATCATGTAAATCCAAGGGTTACAGCAGCTGTTGAGGCTGGCCAAGAGCGCAGACAGAGTGACTGCGGTGTTGTCAGAATCTGCTCCAGACACAAAACAAACAGGAAAAGAGTCGTTAGTTCATCTGTCCAAGTCATTTTATCTGTTTTAAAACCATTTATTAACACCTATATCATACAAAAGTCGCTGTGGCTGGATTAAGATAAATGAAGTGCTGGTGTTTTGCGTTGGTTCACTTGTGTGTGCTGGGCTTGTCAGCTCAGCAGGAGAAACTGTACTGACATGTCCATAAAGAAAAGCAACGGGAGAACTTCTTTCAGGCTCCTTTTTGACATAAGAAAACATATTAGATATCTGTCCTCCCACCAAACTCTAATTAAAAGTTAAAAGTTAAATTTAATGTGTCTCTTTAATCTCCTTTGTTTTGGCAATTCATATGCCCTGCCATTACACACAAAGATCTTTTGTTATGTTCAGAACATTCATGCGTAAAAGCTGTGCGCTCTTGGATTGTTACGCACGGGATGTTTTCCCTTACTGCGCACTTGAAAGGCTGAATGATTATGTTTACGTGTAGGGATGTTTCTGGATAAACTTACCATGAAACTGGAAGTTTGTGTCCCACACGGACCACATCTGGACTGTGAAAAAGGGCGCCCAGCAGATGATATAGGCCAGGACAATTACAAATGTCATCTTCACGGTGCGCAGCTTGGCTCTGGAGATAGTCGTGACGCTGCTCACGGAGTTTTTTCCTATGAGCCCTTTCTTGGCGGCTGCTCCGGATGCGCTCTTGCGCTTCTTGTATTTGATGTTGTTCCAGATGCTGTGGCAGATGAAGCCGTAGCAGATCACAAGGATGGCCACGGGCACGAGGAAGATGCCTACGGTGATCCACGTAATGTAAGCTTTGTCTCCCCACGGCTTGATGAAGTGCGCCCAGCAGTCGTACACTGGGCGACTGCCGGGCGCCAACTCGTTTTGGATCTTAATTAAAGAGAATATAAAGTACTGTGGCGTGCTGAGCATGAGGCTGCACACCCACGTGGACACAATCATAATGTACGCGCGCCGCGTGGGCTGCTGCAGCGTTTTGAGCGGGTGGCAGATGGCTATGTAGCGGTCCACGGTCATCATGACCATCATATAAGTGGAGGCGAACATGCTCGTGACCTGCAGGTGCTTCACGATGCGGCACAGTGCGTCAGGTCCCGAGAAGCGGTCTGTGACCTTCCAACACAGCTGCGGCAGCACCTGGAAAAAGGCCACCACGAGGTCCGCAAGGCTCAGGTGGCGGATGAACAGGTGCATCCGCGACATCTTCTTCTTGGTGTGGCGCATGGCCAGCAGAACGCTCAGATTTCCAGCCACAGCCACTACAAACGTGACGCTCAGCACGAGGATCTCTATCTTTGCCAGCTCCTCGTTACGCGGGAATGGGTCCGTGTTGTTGGTGCTCCCGCTGCTGTTGTCCATGGTTAGGTCTGGAGTGAGCGCGAGAGAATGGTTCCCCGCGTCCAGCAGCAGCGCGCGCTCCACTGTGTGCATGGCACAGCCTCTGCGCGCGGGCCGTGAGTGGTCAGGACCTGGAGCTCGCGCAGACAGTGGTCGTTGTGTTGTGTGCGACCACAGTCAGAGCCTTTTAAAGCCGAGTCAGGTTTCACGCGCCTCTGCGTAACGACAGGCACTGCAAAAAATGAGTCCCTCCACATGAGCTGAAGAGCGCGGACTCAGTCAGGACATTTGATTCAAGTCAAATAAATAAAACCTTTAACATTAAAACAACAATTAAAATTCAGGAAGTAATAACAGGTCCTATTTTTTATTAAAAGACGTGGATTAAGTTCATGCTGCTGTGCGCACAGCCAAATCACTAAAGGCATGAAAGAAAGAAATGACTCCAGTCTAATGATCAGCTGAACTAAATCAAGACTATGGTCACAAAAAATGAATAAATAAATAAATTAAAAATCTATTTTTAAGAGACAACAAACTGTATTTATTTCCAGAGATAATGCACTTTTAATGTGAATGCCAAAACGTAAATTTTTTTGTGTTCAGTTTTTGACTAACAAAGCCCTAAAACGTGCTTTTCTTTTCTCCTGAGTGAAAAATGCTAAAAGTAAAAAAGTAGCATGTACTGACTCTGTGATATTGACAGTGGTATTTTTTGCAGTGCTCAGTCCAGCCCCCTCTGAACAAGGCTCCAGCTCTGCCCCTGACCTGTGTCCAAACCTCTCACACTGGGTTGGAGATGAAGACTGACACAGACGAACACTTTTAAAACAAATGAACACTGATGCATTTTAGGAACACATGAGTGCAACACTTGTTTATTAATCTGTATAAAAATGTGAACTGAAACCATTTTGTGCAAAGATTAGTAGCAGTTTGAAAATATTTTTAGATGTTGACATTTTGTATTTTCCCCTACAAAAAATCATATTTTTGTGATTTCTTTTTTTCTGTCTGCTCCCTTTTTCATTAGGGACCGCCACAGCAAACCAGCCGCAGGGTAATTTGGCAGTTTTTGTGGACCTGGTGCCCTTCTTGTTGGTACCAGCCACCATGTGGGTGAACGTCTGGCCCCGGGACACAACAACATTATGTGCTTTCGAGCGAGGTTCCAACAGCCGACCCACCCACAGTGCCTAGGTTGCTCCGTTATTGCGATTGTCAATAATCTAGTCAAATATAACTTTCTCATCTCAGTCTTTGTTTAATTTGGCAAAGGATTAGCCTGGTATTCTCCTAACTTTACTTTTTCCCTCACAGCATTTTCTCAAAAAAAATTGCCAGCCAGTGCCATTGTTTCTGGTTATTTTTAACAAACTTTTGCTGTCTCATAGAAAATTAGTTTTTTTTTTTTTTTTTTTTTTGTCAACAGTTGAAGGATGGTAGTTTTCATAAAAAAAAATTTAGACAAAAAGCTGACAAAAATGCATTTTTGTAAAATGTTGCATTTTGTCATTTTGCCAGAAGCTTCTTCTTCACTTGATTTTCACGTAGCTAATTTTCATGTAGCTAGTACTAAGTGCACAACAACCCCTGTATCCCTGCTGGGATAGGCTCCAACCCATAATGAAAATCCCTCATTTTAATGTGGAAGCTAACGTGACATAAAATCTGACCTAATTTCATTATATATATATATATATATATATATATATATATATATATATATATATATATATATATATATATATATATATATATATATATATATATATATATATGTAGATAGGCTCAGTTTCCACATATAATCAGCCTCTTGTGTTGCCTGTATGCATTGACCACCTTTATCTGTGTTTGATGATCTGTTATAGCTCTTTTCTTTGCTTTGCTGCCTCAGTTTCTCTGTGAGCCATAACAATGTGGATTGCTTATTAGACTTTCCATTGCGACAGCACATGACCGCGGCCCGGCTGTGGTGCTGCCGCTCTGCTGCCGCTCTGCTCACTCTGATCCATGTGCAGATACAGGCGATGATGCTTATCTTTATTGTATTGCTCTCAATTTGCACGTCTGCTTTCTTTCATTTCCGACGTGCCCTGTATTGAGTGGCCCATACAAGCGCAACCTCTTTTTTTTTTTCCCCTTTCAAAATTTCCTGTTGCCTTCTTGAACTGGTTTAGTCGGATAATGAGTTTTTCGCCAATTATCTCTGTGTTAGTCTCTGCGCTAATCTCTACATCGGACCTCCACAACAAGTCAACAAGTCAGTGGCTGTCATGGGCCTCTCCTGACCCTGCCCCCTCCCATGGGTGCCCTGTTCTGAGTTATGTCCCGATGCCCCACCCTGCATGTACCGCTCGCTGTTGTCCCGAGGGGGTCAAGGATGGCTATTAAGAGGATGTGCTCCTTCGCCTTGCACAATGTTTAACCTCATCTCCTGTTTTTTGAAGATGTTCGCTCAAGACGTTGTTATTACCGCTCCGGGCACCTATTGTTGTTACAGGACTTTTTCCAGTAGCGCCCACAGCATCGGAACGGCGTGTCCACAGCCGGGAATTATGGGAATGCGCGTCTCTGGAAGCGGTCAGTCTGGATCATTTCCCTGATGTTTTGCTTTTATTCAGTTAAAGCTTCTGAACAAGGGGTGCCCTGATCCTACAGGAGATACGAGAGCTTGCGTAGTTTTTCAGTTTATTTATTCGGCTATTTATTATTTACTTACACATTATTCAATCGTTTCTTTGTTACCTTAATTGGACATGAGGAGAGAACACGCCTGAAGGACACGTCACATCAACAAATACAAAAACACACACACACAAAAAAAAAAAAACACTCAAATTTGGAAACATACAGACAAAGTTAGAAAAAAACGTACACAAATTTGAAAACATGCACACAAATTTGTGTTTTAAAATGTGTGTGTGTGTTTTTAAATTTGTGTGTTTTTAAACTTGTGCGCATGTTTCCAAATTTGTGTTTTTAAATTTGTGGGCATGTTTTTAAATTTTTGTGCATGTTTTTAAATGTGTTTTAAAATTTTTGTGTTTCCAAATTTGTGTGCATGTTTCCAAATTTGAGTTTTTAAACTTTTGTATGTTTTTAAATTTGTGTGTTTTAAAATTTGTGTGCGTGTTTCCAAATTTGTTTTTAAACTTTTGTATGTTTTTAAATTTGTGTGTTTTAAAATTTGTGTGTGCGTTTTTAAACTTGTGTGTTTTTAAACTTTTGTTTGTTTTTAAATTTGTGTGTTTTTAAACTTTTGTGCGTGTTTTTAAATTTGTCTGCGTGTGTCCAAAATTTGTGTGTAAATTTGTGGGCATGTTTTTAAACTTTTTTTTAAATTTTTTATTTTTTAAATTTTTAAAGTTTTTAAATTTCTGTTTTTTTTTAATTTTTGTGTGTGTTTTTAAATTTGTGTGTTTTAAAACATTTGTGCGTGTTTTCAAATTTGTGTTTGTGTGCATTTCCAAATTTGTGTTTTTAAACTTTTGTGCGCCTTTTTAAATTTGTGTGTTTGTTTCCAAATGTGTGTTGGTGTGACTTGCCCTTCAGGGCCACCGTACAGATCAGACTTTAACCCACAACGCCAAGGCGAGCTGTAGTCGCTGGGTGTTATTTCCCAGGATCCTTTGCAGCTGAACCCAGTGCTGCTCTAAATGGTTCAATTCCCTACGTCCTCCAGAGCTCGCCTTCTCCGTTTGGAAAGATGCACTTGTAGAGAAAATAAGAGAAAATAATGAAATTTATTACTACTTTGCCCCACAATGCAGCAAATAAAAGAATAAAGAGACACATAAAGATAAAAAGCACATTTTAGGCTCTGGCAACTGAGGAAAGTCATTTTTAAAATAATCTAATAGTTTTTGGTACTTTCTGATGGTTACATTTTAACTTATTTTGCATGTAATTATGTTGCTCTACATTTTGTTATAGGAATAAAATAGACCTGCTAATGATATGTAATGTAATTTATTTTTATTCTTATTTTTTTTATAGGACACATTTAGATATCATTTCACCCTTAAAGCGGAACTCAGTATCTTGTTTCTTTGCTGTTTTTGCCTCATTTTCCTCTCTGGAGCGCCCTCTACATTTCAGAATAAAGCACTATCGTAAATACTTAAAAGTCCAGTTGACTCCTGTGTGATCCCTCGCATGGATATAGTTATTTATCCGTGCAGTTTTTTGCCATTTGTCCGCTCTGCCACGGTGAAAATAAAAAAAATTAAGCCATCGCTAACTTGTTGTTTGGCTAGCCACCATGTCATTTTCAGCCCAGAGACAGCGGGGGTAGATATTGGAGGCTTCATTTACCCCTCAATCATCATTTAACCATCACATAGACTGTGAAACTCTCTGGACTCTTTAAAGTAAAAAATAAAAGTTACTGCGTTCTACTTTAAACTTATTATATTGAAATGCTATTTATTTATTTGAAAGGGACAAAGCATGTTAATGAACATACATGCATCCTGAATATAAACACACCAGATTCTAGCTAATGGCTAATTTCTGCTCATAATAAATGAAGACTCGACCATTATTACAGTTTAAAGCTATTTTATTTTATTTTTATTATAACACTGGCTGACATTACTTGTTCAGCCATCAAAATTATTTTCTATTCCATCCAAAGAGTTAGTCTGGCTGAAGTGAAGACAAAGGAGCAGACAAGGACAGAGTGATAAAATCTTAATGCCCTGTTCACATGGCACAGTGTTTTAACCTTCTGCACCCACACAAAGTGTTGTTTTAGGACACGGCAAATAGACAAATTCAAACACTCGTCTTTAAGGCGGAGAGGAAATTCTGTCTCCTGCAGTTGTGTGCACAGATGAATTCAGAAAGATTAGAATTATTTCTGGTATTTTGTAAGAAAATACTTAATATTTACATTTTAATTTCTGGTCAAACAAAATAAAATCTTGTTTTTCAAAAAATAAAAATTAAACTTGTAGTGCTCTGTTTATAAAAGCATCTGTCAAAGCCAAATTCTTTGACAGATGCTTTTATAAAGGGCTATAATATGCAAAATTGACTTTTTTTTTATTTCCTATGTTGTTTCCTTATCAAAAACATCTCTGGAGTTGTGTTTTGTGTCATTCACACCTGTTTAAGTGATCCTGTATTCTCTGGCATGGCTGTTCTGAGCCCTCAAAACGCTCAGTTCTGCGAACCTCCACCCATTCCAGAAAGCACTGACCAATCAACAAAACCTCTACATCCAGTCTGCTCTCATTCATTTATCCACGGTGTCCAGCTCTGTTTCCACTGATTCCTCACAGCTATTTTTCATTTTGTAGTAAAATGGCGTCATACTGAAAGTTTAAGAAAGTGTGTTCAAAAGATCATAACACTCTGCTGCCCTCTGCTGGTTTCTTGACCTGTTTCTCTTTTATTATCGCTCTCTTTTATTCAGATAATGTTTTTAAAGTTTGTGAAATGCTGTTCTAGAGATGACCAAGAAGCTAAATAAGCTAAAAACGCCTTTAAATTTTGGGCTGTATCTTCTCTTGAGCTTGAACACTTCTTGTGCTTCTATGTGACTGCTGTCTAATGTACCTGGTCTTTGTTTTTCTGTGCAATATGTCTGATATTGTGTGACGATATGTGATGTAATCTGTATTTTGTGGTTTTATGGTACCTGCCCTAGGACAACGGATGAAATTTAGCTATTGTGCTAACTCCGACATATTTACATTGATGCTCACTGCTGATTTGTTGATGAATGTGCACTGTCCTATTTCAAATAAATGCAAATAAAATAAATTTGCAATCCCTTTCATCTGAGTCAACCTTTTTAAAAAACCTTCTCCAGCCTTCACAGGCTGAACATGTTCAATCTTTGATAATGACTGCTTGTTTTTCCCCTTGAAGCACACTTTTACTTTTACCTGAATATATTTAAAAGTGAATTTAAAAAATCTCTCAGTGATTGAACGTACTTTTTGACTCCAGTGGCAAAGCGGCTAACGCGCTCACCTTGCAATCAGAAAGTATCGGCTTGAACTTAGTAATAACAGTTGAAGTAATAGCAGTATAAGTATATGATTCATCGATTAGGGGTTATTGGTGCATACCCAAATGACACTGCATAATAAAATAACTAAGTCGTCTAGCCTAAAATGAACTTGAGTACATTTCTCTACCTTTTTCTTTCACATTAAGATGGTTATATATGCGGGACGTCAGTGGCCAAGCTAATCTCATGCATTAGAGCCATGTCTGGTGCCAACACAGTGCATAGTACACATGCCATTCTGCCCCTGGCTTCTCTCTCCAACACTTCCACAGTACTCAAGTATGTGCTCCATCACAATCCCTCACGCTTTCTCTGTGACATAACGTCATTTTTCCAAAGCATTAACAAGGAACACCTCAAATGGACAAAATATATCTTTAGGAAAAGCCACATCCAGTTGTATGAAGACTGTGTACATACAATTATATGTTAAGTGGAAATTAATACTTTTACTCAAGCAGTTTATGTAAGTACAGTACATATTTTCAAGTACATTTTAAATAGTAATAGTAGTACTAGTAGCGGCTGTAGCAGTAGCAAAGGTAGTAGATGTAGTAGTAGCAGTAGTAGCAGCAGCAGTCGTATCGTAGTAGTAGCAGTTGTAGTATTTGTAGTTATAGTAGTTGCTGTAATACTAGTAGTAAAAGCATTGGCAGTAGGTGTAATAGTAGTAGAAGTAGTAATGCTGCAAAAAAAGTATTTTCTCTTTAAGTGAACTTTATAATCAATACCAATTTTGTTGACTTCTTTTTACTTCTGATATACACTGCTCAAAAAAATAAAGGGAACACTAAAATAACACATCCTAGATCTGAATGAATGAAATGTTCTTATTAAATACTTTGTTCTTTACATAGTTGAATGTGCTGACAACAAAATCACACAAACTTTATCAATGGAACTCAAATTTATTAACCCACGGAGGTCTGGATTTGGAGTCACACTCAAAATTAAATTGGAAAAACACACTACAGGTTGATCCAACTTTAATGTAATGTCCTTAAAACAAGTTAGAATGAGGCTCAGTAGTGTGTGTGGCCTCCACGCCTGTATGACCTCCCTACAACGCCTGGGCATGCTCCTGATGAGGTGGGGGATGGTCTCCTGAGGGATCTCCTCCCACACCTGGACTAAAGCATCTGCCAACTCCTGAACAGTCTGTGATGGAGTTGGTGGATGGAGCGAGACATGATGTCCCAGATGTGCTCAGTTGGATTCAGGTCTGGGTCTGGGGCCAGTCCATAGCATCAATGCCTTCGTCTGCAGGAACTGCTGACACACTCCAGCCACATGAGGTCTAGCATTGTCTCCAGACTCTGTCACGTCTGTCACATGTGCTCAGTGTGAACCTGCTTTCATCTGTGAAGAGCACAGGGAGCCAGTGGTGAATTTGCCAATCTTGTTGGTGTTCTCTGGGAAATGCCAAACGTCCTGCACCTGTGGACGTCGGGCCCCCATAGCACCCTCATGGAGTCTGTTTCTGATGTTTGAGCAGACACATGCACATTTGTGGCCTGCTGGAGGTCATTTTGCAGGGCTCTGGCAGTGCTCCTCCTGTTCCTCCTTGCACAAAGGAGGAGGTAGCGGTCCTGCTGCTGGGTTGTTGCCCTCCTACGGCCTCCTCCACGACTCCTGATGTACTGGCCTGTCTCCTGGTAGCGCCTCCATGCTCTGGACACTACGCTGACAGACACAGCAAACCTTTTTGCCACAGCTCACATTGATGTGCCATCCTGGATGAGGTGCACTACCTGAGCCACCTGTGTGGGTTGTAGACTCTGTCTCATGCTACCACAGAGTGAAAGCACCGCCAGCATTTCAAAAGTGACCAAAACATCAGCCAGAAAGCATAGGAACTGAGAAGTGGCCTGTGGTCACCTCCTGCAGAACCACTCCTTTATTGGAGGTGTCTTGCTAATTTCCTATAATTTCCAGCTGTTGTCTGTTCCATTTGCACAACAGCAGTGAAACTGATGTCAGTCAGAGTTGCTTCCTAAGTGGACACAGTTTGATTTCACAGAAGTGTGATTGACTTGGAGTTACATTGTGTTGTTTAAGTGTTCCCTTTATTTTTTTGAGCAGTGTATTTTGAAGATACTTACTACTACTGCTATTACTACTTTTACTTGAGTACAGATTTTGAGTTCTTTATCTGCCTGTACAACTCCAGATATTAACAAAAAGTGTCTATAAATGAGTAAAAGTATTTTTGATACAATTAATAGTTGTACTAGCAGTGGTAGTAGTTGTAGTAGCAGTAATAGTAGTAGTAGTAGTAAAAGAGGTAGCTGTAGTGGTTATAGTAGTAGTTTTTGCTGTGCTGTTCGTAAACACTTTCTACTTAAGCAAACTTTACTTTCAAACCTTATAGTGAGTTATACAAAAGTAATAATTTTATTGAGTACTTTTACTTGTGCTAAATAGAAAAATATTATTTTGAAGTAACAGTACTTGAGTACAGCATTTGAGTACTGCTTCTGAAACTTCAAATATTAACAAGGAACACCTCAGATAAATAGTCTTTAGTAAAAGCCACATCCCGACTTTACATTTAATTAACATTGTCTCGTGGAAAGTAACACAATACTTTTACTATTTAAAGAAAATATACATTCTGAGTACAATTTTTAAAACAAACTTTCTTGAGACAACCTTTCAGGAAAATGTTACTTTTTTTTTTTTTTTTTTTTTTTAAATCGCTCTAAAAAGTAGTACTAGTAGCAATACCAGAAGAAATAGTAATAGTAGCAGCAGTAGTGTTGAGTGCTTTTACTTAGGGATATTTTATTATTAAACCACATTGCTTTTATTTGAGTACAGACTGTGAAAACTGCTTCTGCGATTCAAGGAACACCTCAAATGTACAAAAAGCGTCTGTAGGAAAAGCCACATCCTGTTGTACGAAGTCTGTGTAGTTAATTACATGTTTAGCCTTTAACTGAAGTGATGACACTGAACAGGAGCCTGCTCAGGCCTCAGCACACTGTTATGTAAGAGTAATGTAAGTTTGTGTTCTGCTCTTGGTCTAAACACACCTCTCACCTCTGTAACGGCAGAAATTAGAAACTTACATAACGCTTGTTTTAAATGAAAGTTGCAGCGCTCCTGTTGGTCCTGATGACAGTAAGTACAGTTAGAAAAACAGACTGCAAAAGGCCGACGTGTTCCCGACAAAAATCACAGTTTGGGGAAGAAAAGGCACCTTGACGTGAATACATTAAGTCTAAGATAAACAGGATGGGTTCATTAAAATGCAAAAATCACATTAAGTAAGTGGATTTGAGCATTTTAGTTCCTTTGTACTTGAATTTTATGTGCATTAGGACAGTGCGCATTCATTAACAATCAATGTAAACATGCCAGAATTAAGACAATAGCTACATTTCATTCGTTGACCTAAGGCAGGTACCATAAAAACAATCAAAATACAGATTAATTACAGACAAAACATCACACATTTAGACACATATTACACAAAACAACAGAGACCAAGTACAGTAAATAGCAGTCACATACAGACATCAACCATTGTTTTTCCATAAAGGTTAAGTAATCGTCACAAATTCTAACATGAGCTGCTTAATGAAGTGTTTATTTCCCTACCTTTGGAGCAGGAGATCAGGGGTTTAATTCCCTGACATGGAGCCAAAACCTCCAGGTACAATTGTTGGCTAAAGGGAGAGGGTTGTGTCAGGAAAAGCAGTAACAAAAAAACAAAACAAAACAATGTGCTTTTGGCATGTGTCAATACTTTGTCACTGTGAGAAGGTCTCCATCAACCCAGGACATGCACAAGAAGCTAATCCTCCAGCGAGGTGCTTCTGACCAGGATCCTGGGGCTCAAGATCTGACAGGACGACTGTGTTGGATAAAGATAAATATTAAAGAAATATATACAGATAAAACACATGTATATATGATTCAAGATTGTCAGCAAAGGCAGGGGAACTAACCATTTCAGTAACAGGGAACTAGAACATACTGCACCTTACAAAAACTGAATTCAGCGTGTTTTGTGAGTGTTTGGTGGAGGTTTGTCAGCGCCAGCTTTAGGAGCCATCAAGGCAGAATGATGTGCTCCTTATTTGACTTCTCTGTGTTTAAGATGGGACGAGCTGTATGGAGTCATTTCAGGTCTGAGGATGTATGTCCTTGCAGTTTAAGATATTTTTAGGCCTTTTATCAGGATTTTTGGATAGTGACAGGAAATCACAGGGGAGAGAGCAAAGATAGACATCCGGCGAAGTTTCTGTGTCCGAACCCACGATGTCGAGGCAGGCTGTAGTTGCCCTGTATATGCATCACAGGACTACCTACTGAGCTATATCACAGCGCAAGAAGCTGTAGTGTCTTTTTAACACTATGGCTACTGGAAGATGACAGATGTGGAAAGTAAAAAGATACATTTATTCAAGTATTTAACACTTTAATGAAATTGTTCTGAGTTGCATTCACTAAAATATACTTTTACTTAGAGAACAGTAATTTAGTTCAAGTTAATGTGTTAAGTCTCTGATGAATAAAATAGTAGCAGTATTGTTTCTAGTGTTAGTAGCAGCAATAAGTACTTTCCAATTTCTACAGAAAAACTACATTATTTCAAAACCATCCAAGAAAATGTGTGGATCCACAGAGCCACTGAAAATGCTGTAATACATCGGCCAGGCCTGTTAGTGGCGCTGTAACAAAGCCACAGAAACACACCAAGAACAAACATGGCATGCGCAGAAAACTCGTGCGATGTAAACATAAGAACATGGCGATGAATATGAACGTGCAAGTTAGAAAGAGGACCTTAGTCTGTAGTGAGAGGAGCAGAATATTTTGCTGTAAAAGCCATAAAAAGCTCTGTAGCATCTGCAGCTTGAACACAACACCGTAAGATGCCATTGTTGTTGTTGTTGTTGTTGTTGTTGTTTTAAGATTAAGGGAGAGGTGGACCTACAGCATCAACGTTTCAGAAAAAAATGTGTTTGAGCTCAGGGTGTAACAACACAGTAACTGTATCGATGTATAGATTTTTTTTCCTGTGATACACTACATCGATACACATGACCTCGTATCAATTCGTATCGTTTTCTAGGAAGCGAATATTGATACACATTAAGTATCAATCGATAATATTGGAAATATCAAAATTAGAAATTTGTATGTTAAAATTAAACCAGATATGCCTTTTTGGAGATAAATTTTGTGTTTTTAATTAAATAAAATGTTATATTAAACTTTTCTTCACTCTCTGTCTGCTGGACATAATCAACCCCGGCCACAGTGCTACATTTGAGAGTAAACTTTTATGATTTTTGGCAAAAAGTTGCTGTATTGATTATTGATACAAAGGTGTTGAATCGTATTGAATCGTATTGTTCCAAATTAGCCAATATCGTTCTTGAATTGTATCAAAACACTTCTGATTGATACATATTGTATCGTTGCAAAAACGTATCGTTACACGCCTAATATGATCTGTAAACACGGGAACATGTCAACGGTGTTTAAAAATCTTTTCACTCTGGGACCTGTTTTTCAAAAATGATTGTATTTGGGCTCCTAAAACACAGCTCCATGCGGATGATACGCATGTATTAAAAAAAAACCAAAAACCTTGCAGTTAGCCCTAAGCTTGTCTCTGCGTGGACAAGGCATAAATACTTTTTACTTTTTCTAAACTAATAATTTTGTTGATTACTTTTCCTTGAGTTATAATATTTGAAAAAAGCAGTACTTTTACTTGAGTACTTCTTCCACACTGTCTTTAAGAAATATCAAGTCATAGCAATGTGTTCTTTATTTGAAATCATTTGTCTCCTTAATATCTGTCACAAGAGAGACAAGACACAGCATTTTACCTGTGGGCAACACTGCAAATCCATCTACTCTGCTTAATCAAAGTATATCTAGTGTCTGTTTAATACTGTGGCATTGAGTATGTGATGATATTTCGAAGGACATGAGAAGGTTTTCCATTTCTAAGAAGAAATAGTTTAGCTTTTCAAACGTCTGATTGATGTGAGTCCCTGACCTTAAACCTGTGCAGTAGGTGTGGAGTGATCCTGATCAATGTCCAGATGTCACAGAACAGAGCGGCTGCAGCTGCGTCACTCAGACCTGGGCACAGTCGCTTTCTGAAGGACAAGTAAGAAAAACCTGCCATAGACCAGAGATTCTCAAACTTTTCACACCAAGTACCACCTCAAAAAATATTAGGTTTTTCCGAGTGCCATCTTAAAAATCAGGAAACTAAAATGAGGAATGAAATAGGAACTAACCCAGAAAATAGCAATACTAAAAAGAACAGAACTACTCCAGGTCTATGCCAGGACTAAAACAAGTCTAAACCTGGGCTAAACCAGGTCTAAATCAGGGCTAAACCAGGTCTAAACCAGGACTAAACCAGGTCTAAACCAGGGCTAAACCAGGTCTAAACCAGAACTGAACCAGTACTAAGCCAGAACTAAACCAGGTCTAAACCAGGGCTAAACCAGGTCTAAACTAGGGCTAAACCAAGTCTAAACCAGGCCTGAACCAGGTCTAAACCAGGACTGAACCAGGTCTAAACCAGGGCTAAACCAAGTCTAAACTAGGGCTAAACCAGGTCTAATGCAGGTCTAGACTAAGGCTAAACCAAGTCTAAACCAGGACTAAAACAAGTCTAAACCAGGGCTAAACCAGGTCTAAACTAGGGCTAAACCAAGTCTAAACCAGGACTAAACCAGGTCTAAACCAGGGCTAAACCAGGTCTAAACTAGGGCTAAACCAAGTCTAAACCAGGGCTAAACCAGGTCTAAACCAGAACTGAACCAGTACTAAGCCAGAACTAAACCAGGTCTAAACCACGGCTAAACCAGGTCTAAACTAGGGCTAAACCAAGTCTAAACCAGGCCTAAACCAGGTCTAAACCAGGACTGAACCAGGTCTAAACCAGGGCTAAACCAAGTCTAAACTAGGGCTAAACCAAGTCTAAACCAGGCCTAAACCAGGTCTAAACCAGGACTGAACCAGGTCTAAACCAGGGCTAAACCAGGTCTAAACCAGGTCTAAACTAGGGCTAAACCAAGTCTAAACCATGACTAAAACAAGTCTAAACCAGGACTAAACCAGGTCTAAATTAGGGCTAAACCAAGTCTAAACCAGGACTAAACCAGGTCTAAACCAGGGCTAAACCAGGTCTAAACTAGGGCTAAACCAAGTCTAAACCAGGGCTAAACCAGGTCTAAACCAGGACTAAACCAGGGCTAAACCAGATCTAAACCAGCACTAAACCAGCACTAAACCAGGTGAAAGTCATGCAGGATTAAACCAGGTCTAAACCAAGACCTGCGTCAACCAGAGCAGAACTAAAACAGAACTAAAACATAATCTAAATCAGATGAAATTCACAGTGGTACCAGGACCACAGTTCGAGAACCACTGCTATAAACCAGACTATATCTCAGCCCAGATTAAAGTAAATGTTTCAAAATGAACTGAAGTTATATCTTTTCTGATCCGATAAAAAGTGGACAGCAGTGAAGTCAGCCACACTTCAGAAATAGAGCTCTGTTCAGTCAGGGGTTGTCTGGGCCATGTCTTCTCAGAAATAGTGCAATATATATCAGAGCATGAAAATTGAAAGGCCTTGATGTTAGAGGGTGAAGATAAGAACATGTGTAGGTGAGGAGCAGTGAATGCACCAGGGCTGAGAGTTCTCAATGTAAAAAATACATCTATAGATTTACTTTTAACTGTTTCCAGAGACAGAAATGCTGTGTATGAGCTGTAGCCTTCATTTTCACTTTTATTCTGAATTCTGCCCAGAGGCGACAGTGGTGCAGTGGGTTCAGAGCTCGCCCACCAACCAGAGGTTCAGGGGTTTGAACCTCGCAAAACAAGGACTAAACCAGGCCTAAACCAGGCCTAAACCAGGTCTAACCCAAGACTAAACCAAGACTAAACCAAGACTAAACCAGGGCTAAACCAAGACTAAACCAGGGCTAAACCAGCCCTAAACCAGGTCTAAACCGAGACTAAACCAGGTCTAAACCAGGTCTAAACCAGGTCTAAACCAGGCCTAAACCAGGGCTAAACCAGCCCTAAACCAGGTCTAAACCAAGACTAAACCGAGACTAAACCAGGTCTAAACCAAGACTAAACCGAGACTAAACCAGGTCTAAACCAGGGCTAAACCAGGGCTAAACCAGGGCTAAACCAGGTCTAAACCAGGTCTAAAGCAGGGCTAAACCAGGTTTAAACCTTGAATAAACCAAGACTAAACCAGGTCTAAACCAGGTCTAAAGCAGGACTAAACCAGGTTTAAACCTTGACTAAAGCAGGGCTAAACCAGGTTTAAACCTTGAATAAACCTCGACTAAACCAAGACTAAACCAAGACAAAACCAGGTCTATACCAGGACTAAATTGTGGCTAAACCAGGATATATCCAGGAGTAAACCAGGTCTAAACTAGCACTAAACGAAAAAGGAAGCAGCCAAACGAGAGAAAAATAAAACCTGACCACTGCCCAAGTTTCTGTAGTTGGTTGCTATTGTTTGTGTCCCAAGTTACGCTCATGTTTAATGCAGCGCACTCAGCAAATCCAGTGTTTTATTCACAAACTGAATGCTGTTGGCCATTTTGATTTTTATCACAAGAACAAAACAAGATTCACTTTAGAAAACCATACCATTTTATGTTTTTTCTTTTTCTTTTTTAATCATATTGAGCAATTTGTAAGGCCAAAGGTCAGGGGTCACATAGAGGATTTTTTTTTTGAGACGTGCCATGGCCATATTTTGTAATAACATCTTATGATATCTATATTTTTGGTGACTAATCGACAGTATATAAGTCTTACAGTTAGTTTTACACTGATAAAAAGCATAACCTCAATTCTGAAAAGGTTTGGCTCATGGGGAGACTGGACATCTGTGTGTTCTGCAAGATCAAAGAACTCAGTGGGCTGCTTTACATTTGACTTTATACACCCAGACGCAATGTGGCAATGATAATAAAAAGAAGGACTAAATAAAAAATAAAAAGGACTAAACCAGGACTAAACTGCATGATTTTGCACAGTTTAGACCTATAAGTCCTGGTTTAGATCTGCTTTAGCTTGTCTTTTCCCTATTGCTTATTTATCCCCTTTTCTCCTTGGTTTAAATGTGTAAAGCCACACATTTTCTGAGGTTATTAGTGTAGTCTAAAAAGTTAAAATCAATTAACTCACAGACAATTAAACACGTTACCTGTCTCAGAGTCCAGGGCTTGATTTTAAGTCCACCCCTGGTTTGGATGTAAATAAAAACTTTGCACAATGATCTGCAAATGTCATAAAACCATATTTTATTCACAATAGAGGTGTTAAAATTAAAGTGTTTTATCAGCCTTTTGTTCCCCCTGTCCCAGTTTTTTTTTTTTTTTTTGTCTCTCCTCTGTCCTGAGCCCAGCTGGTCCTGACAGACGACCTTTCTCGTTGGGTCCGGGGCTGCCAAGATTTTTAGACCTTCAGAGTTCGTTTCTCTCTATACTCCGCATAGTTCTTGCCCAGGGGGAGTGCTAGGTCTTGCTTAAAAAATTATTTTTTATACAATTATTCATTCATTGATCTAATTCAAAGGGAGCAGCCAAAGGTGACATTCTTTCCATCACATGAAAAAAGCTTTATTTTCAATTTTACTTTGCGCCAGAATAATAATGCTTTCTTATTGTGCAATCAACAGACTGTCACATGTTGCTCTGCCTCTTAGTAACCGAATAAAGGCTCAAAAATGCTGACAAAAACCATTATTGTCCAGGCTGTACCCCGCTTAAAGGAACAGTCCACTGTTTTTCCAGACTAAACTATGTTCTGCCCTGATATTAGATGAGTTGATGCGTACCTCTCTGGTCTTTGTGCATGCCCTGTGTGCCCTTTGCCTGGGGAGTGACGCTAATTTGTTAGCATTTAGCTTATCATTTAGCTTATCCCTATGGGTCCAAACGTGGCTCAAGTTAGAAGCAACCAAGCTCTTCCACGTTTTCTTTATTTAAATACTGTTCATGTGAGTAGTTACATGACCCAAGTACAGTTACACAAAAATGAAAAATGGTGATTTTCTAAGCGGATAAAAATGGGTACTATCATGTAAGGCGTAATAACACTTTAGGAGCACTTCGGCATTGGCGCAGTGATATCTTCACTCCTAAAAAGTTCTCTCCAGTGATTGGTTCTGTTGACGGAAGTGAGAGGGGGAGGGGGAGAGAATTTTTTAGGAGTGAAGATATTACTGCGCTGATACCGAAGTGCTCCTAAAGTGTTATTACGCCTTACATGATAGTACCCATTTTTATCCGCTTAGAAAATCAGCCATTTTTCATTTTTGTGTCACTGTACTTGGGTCATGTAACTACTCACGTAACTGTATTTAAATAAAGAAAACATGGAAGAGCTTGGTTGCTTCTAACTTGAGCCACGTTTGGATCCATAGGGATAAGCTAAATGCTAACAAATTAGTGTCGCTCCCCAGGCAAAGGGCACGCACAAAGACCAGAGAGGTACGCACCAACTCATCTAAGATCAGGGCAGAACATAGTTTAGTCTGGAAAAACAGTGGACTGTTCCTTTAAGGCCCATAGCTGCTAATAAATACAAGCGGAAGACAAATCAATAAGTGCTATCCTCTTTTCTACCATGTTTTTCTACGGGATATTAACATTACAACATATAAACATGTAAAGTCTTGTATTTCACACAGTACAATGATATATGACATTAATGCTGTTTGCGACCCCACGTCATGGCCCTTCTTTCCCAAATTAGCAACACTGTGCAATATTATTTTATCATCAACTTCAAAATGGCGCCTACTAATGCGTCTAAAGCATAAATGATTAGCTGCAAACGCCACAAATGCTCCGCAGTGATTCATGACGAGAGACACAGTATGCGACGCTAATGACACAAAACAAACACACTGTTATGTATGGTAAATGTTAAATCGTTGTCACTGCTCCAGTCTGGCCTCTGCAGCGGCTCCCACAGCTAAATGTTTTATAAATAAAGTGTTAATGTGAGTAATGATGTGGGGACTGAATGGTTTTTGGGCGTCCAGTCACTGCAGCAGTCGGACGAAACTGCGTTCATCTGTGGACGTGGTTTTGGTGACTCCGGAGCAGGTCGAACGAGTCATTAGGTCTGGAAAGAGAATTTGGAAATTAGCAGAGGAAAAAAACAACACAGAATCTGCACTACACAAGTAAAAGTACTGCAAAAAGTAAAAATATGTGGATAAAATGTGCCTGTTTGGCTCAACTCTGGCACATTTACGTTCTGAACTGATGGACACATGTTAATTAATGTACACTGCCGCCTATAAAATAAAATATACATAAATAAAAAAGTACTAAGTTTACTAAAATACGTATTACTTTTGAAAGTTGATTGTATTGTACACTGAAATCTATTACTACTACTACTACTACTACTACTACTACAAGATAAGGCTTTAAATACTACTACTACTACTACTACTACTACTACACTTACTATATAGCTAAGGTAAGGCTTTAAATACTATTACTACTACTTCTACTACTACTACTACTACTACAAGATAAGATAAGGCTTTAAATACTATTACTACTACTACTACTACTACTACTACTACTACTACTACAAGATAAGACAAGGCTTTAAATACTACTGCTACTACTACTACTACTACTACTACTACTACAAGATAAGATAAGGCTTTATACTACTACTACTACTACTACTACTACTACTACTACTACTACTACTACTACAAGATAAGGCTTTAAATACTACTACTACTACTACTACTACTACTACTACACTTACTATATAGCTAAGGTAAGGCTTTAAATACTATTACTACTACTACTACTACTACTACTACTACTACTACTACTACAAGATAAGATAAGGCTTTATACTACTACTACTACTACTACTACTACTACTACTACAAGATAAGGCTTTAAATACTACTACTACTACTACTACTACTACTACACTTACTATATAGCTAAGGTAAGGCTTTAAATACTATTACTACTACTTCTACTACTACTACTACTACTACTACTACAAGATAAGATAAGGCTTTAAATACTACTACTACTACTACACCTACTATATAAGATAAGGCTTTAAATACTAATACTACTACTACTACTACTACTACTACTACTACTACTACAAGATAAGACAAGGCTTTAAATACTACTGCTACTACTACTACTACTACTACTACTACTACTACTACAAGATAAGATAAGGCTTTATACTACTACTACTACTACTACTACTACTACTACTACTACTACAAGATAAGACAAGGCTTTAAATACTACTACTACTACTACTACTACACCTACAATATAAGATAAGGCTTTAAATACTACTACTACTACTATTACTACTACTACAACACCTACAATATAAGATAAGGCTTTAAATACTACTACTACTACTACTCCTACTACTACTACAAGATAAGATAAGGCTTTAAATATTACTACTACTGTTACCCAGACCTGGCCTCAAACCCAGGACCTTCTGGTTGCAGGGTAAGCATCCGACCCACCATAGAAGAAAAATGTTAAATGTGGAATATTATGCTTTTATACATATTTTAAAAACCAACCTCTGGAACAGCATTACACGTTTAACAACCTTTAAAAAACATTACGTGACAAAAAGAGAATGTGTTTATTAAGCACCCGACTGGTGCCATGAAGAACCAGGTGAGGCAGAGGGCAGCTCTGTTGTGCTCTTTTGAACATAATCAGTGAAAAAAGCACTTTCTTTAACTTTCTGTATGATGCCGTTTTACTACAAAATGAAAAATGTCTGTGAGGAATCAGTGGAATCAGAGCTGTACACTGTTTTTTGGATAAATGAGTGAGAGCAGACTGGATGTAGAGGGCTTGATGATTGGTCAGTGCTTCCTGGAGTGGGCGGAGCTTTGTGGGAGAGGCAGAGCTTTGTGCATCTGAGCGTTTTGAGGCCTGGGAAAATCAGCGCCAGAGAATACAGGATTACTCAAACAGGCGTGAATGAAGCAAAACACAACTCCAGGAGTGTTTTTGATGAGGGAACAACACTATAACATGGTAGAAAGCTCAAAAAAGTAACTTTTGCACAATATATCCTCGTTTATACATTTATAGACTAAATATGTACAAACATAGCATATTCTCCTCAAAAACTTACATTTTCTTCAATAAATCTAAATTACTGGAGGAAGAGTGTCTAGTTACGTTCCACCTCTGTAAATGCGCCAATTCTAGGTGTCATGTTGAAAATGTTTTTGTTTGAGAGCGGTCTCATATCAAACTAATAACATTTCTTCTCACTGGTTAAAGGAAGCCATTTCCCTCTGCTGCTGTTTCAGAGGAACATTTGGGTTTGATGTTGAAAAGAAGACGATGGCTGCCCTTAACTCAGTTTGATAATGGAATAAAATTGCAGTCGTTTTCCTAAAGTGACTATGAAGTGAAGGCACTAAATTCAACATGCACTGATGTTAAAACCACTTCTATCAAAGAATGTCATATTCGAAATCAAGAGAGAATTATTAAATGCTGGGATTTTTTTTTTTCAAATAAACACTAACAGCTGTTTTAATTTGCAGAAGCACTCAGTGCCTTATGGCTGCTGCTTTGTAAATTAAAACATTGCATTCTGTGCCTGCATCTCATTAAACTCAAGCAGAACTTATAAGATTAAAAAATAAGTTCATAAAATGTTCCTGAAACTTTAGATTGCAGGAGCAGTATACAGCCCCAGCTTCTCACATCACTACACTCAAGGATTTGCTGTCTTTTTCCTTAAAATACCAAATCTAAATGCTAAATTGTGCAGACGCATAACTTTAGTGTGGTCAGCCATCTTAGTTATATTTTATAGCAAGGATTAGTCCTTGAGTTGGATTTCCTGAGAGGCAGAACAAATGCATGCAGATTAAACTACACCTTTAAACCAATCAAAGTCTGAGAACATTTTGTTATACTTTTACATCCTGAGTACATCCTGAAGATTTCGGGAGAGGGTCTGGGTGACGGTACGTGTTTGTAAAGGGCAAGTAGAAGTAGTAGTTGTAGAGTTTACCTTGCAATTGCAAAAAATAATCTTTGTACATAAGTCAGCTTTACACTGAATACTTTTTACTTTTGTTGATTACTTTTACTTCTACCTTTCAGTGGCAAAGTGGTTAGCAAGTCTCGCCCTGGGTTCGTTTGCCCAAACGCGTGGGACCTTTCTGTGTGAAGTTTTCATGTTCTGCCTGTGTCTGGGTGCTTTGGTTTCCCCCATTGACCTAAAACGTACACCAGAAAGGTGAGCGTGTCCGATATTGGAACTTTTGTGTCTGACTTCAGGGCCATAGCACTGCCGAGCTTTAACCTCGGTGCAATAGCACTATTTCATACAGGCCACAATAAAATATTTGTAAAAGAAACTATCCAACCAATATATTGTTATAAACGTAAGAAAATATACAATTTGCATTAATAAAGATATTAAATGAGCGATTTTATGACTTGTTGACGATAAAAAAGTAATTGTAGTCGGAAAGTGACACACACGTTAAATCAGTACTAAAACATTAATCAGGCATTACGTCCAAACAGTTACTCAGTTGTTTTTGCACCAAATTTTTTTGTCCTTTTACTTTAAATACTATAATTTTGAAGTAACAACACTCTTACATACAATTTTGGGCTACTCTCTACCCACCTCTGATAGCGCATTATATGGTAATTTCAGTGATAAAAATTACAGTCACTATCTAAACTCATTCATCTTGTTCTGCTTAACCTGGGGACACACTACACGATTTTTTGCCTGATTTTATAACGATTCACAGTTGCGCCGAGTCTTTACCAGTCAACACTAGTTGAAGGGAATGAATCGTAATCACCAGTCGGCTCTGAAATCTCTTAGTGTGTGATGTTCAAAGACTCGAATCGTTAAGTGTGTGCGCCGCAAAATCCCAGCCTGACATCAGTCGCAAGCAATCAAACATGTTTGAATTTTAAAGCCGACTCTGGACGCACTCCTGTAGTGTGGGCTGTTTACATCCAACTGGGAATTCATGGAGTCCAGCGGCCAATGAAAAACAGTTGATAGGACACAGGAAATAGCGTCAGGACGCAGACGAAGCAACAGGAAGTGGCGGGAAAATATAAGCGGAAATTTGAAGAAGAAGAAAACATAAACAACCATGGCAAACACCAAAGAAAGTTGAGTGCTATAGCGAAACTGGATACAACGGCACTTTTTTCTCTTTCCCTTTTTCCAAACAGATAGCTATGCACACAAATACAACAGCGACCCAGGTAGCGTCCATGTTTGTTTACCATTTAGTTCTCGCGAGTTCCCCGCAAGCGTTTGGTTGGCGTCAGTTGCAGTTACAGATCTTGTAGTGTGTGAGCCCCAGTCTTTCAGTCATCAGAACTAAATCTGCTGAAACCAGTCGTTAGTGTGTGCTCCTACTCTTTTCAGAATCTGTAACGACTGAGAAAATCATGTAGTGTATCCCCAGCTTTACTTCCATCGGGGATTATGGGTGGCTAGAGTCTATCCCAGCAACTATGGGCCTGAGGTGGGGGTACACCCTGAACAATGACGAATTAGTGACAGGGCTCACACACAGAGACAACTATTCACTCTCACATTCATTCAGTAGGGGCAATTTAGAGACGAATTATTTAGCAAATTGATTCGGATGTTTGGAAAGTTGTCTGTCCAGTTGAAATATGTCCAGCTATTTCCACGTTAAATATAACTAATCGCTGCTTACAAGAGCACATCGACAGTCACGTTGTTTATCCTGGCGCTTGAGTGAAAAGGTGACCGTCCTTAATCATTGATCCCAAATTCATCTTTCAGGACGCGTGGTGCTGGTCTGGGGCACGTTTGCTGACAGCGCCACTATCGGCTGATAATCCCATTCAAGGTCGATGGGGACACTTGGCCCAGTTTAGATTAGTGCACTAGAAGTCAAGTGCTTCTGCTGCGGCTAAATATATGCGGTTACATCAGAGACACAGAGTCAGGCTGCCTTTACTTGTGTGGGAAATATAAAGGTTAGGGTTTGTCATAATGTTAATAATGGGGGCTTTTCTGGACACTTGAAGACACTTACATTAGTCCATTATTTCCCCAGAGTCCCAGTGGGCATCACATACAGTACTACACCTGCGAAGACTGCCCCCTCTCCCCGGTCTAGATGTGAGATTGCTGCAGAAAGATTAAATAAAAGGGGCTAAAGCTGTCAGAAACCCAGAGGACAATGATGATTATGTCTCGGGACAACAACAACAACAACAGCTGCCTCTGTAAGAACAGCAGCCATGCTCTGCCAACCGGGTCCAAGTGTGGAGCGTATTTTTTTTAACCTTTATTTTACCAGGTAGAACATTAAGAACAAATTCTTATTTACAGTGTTGACCTGGAAGTGCTGAGAACACTTGAACGGAAAGCGAAGAGGGGAGCATTCATAAAATTTACACATATGCAAAATAAATAAATAAATTAATTAATTAAACTATTGTTTATTAGTAAAACATTTACAAAAGTCCTTAAAAGTGACCTTTAATCTGCTTTTAAAGGCAGAAAGTGAGATAATTGAAACCATATGAAGTGTATTTTGATACAAGTTACAATCATTTGCAGCAGCAAAACAAAAAGATATAAGGACAAAAGATGACATTGACAGTATTGTACACTGTATTTGAGAGTTATGACTTTAAGTGATTTTTTTTATGTTTGTGCGTCTTTCTTCTTCATTACTACTCTTCTTTATCATTATCGTATTTTCCGGACTATAAGTCGCACTTTTTTTCATAGTTTTGCTGTTCTTGCGACGTATTGTCAGGTGTGACTTATATCAAATTTACCATGAATCAAGAAGTAAACATTACCGTCTCCAGCTGTAAGAGGGCGCTCTAGGCTTGTGACTAATGTCAGTAGTGATGTAGAATAAGATGGAGAGCTCGGGGAACTTTCTTACAGGTAACTTTCTTCGCTGGCTTGTTATGTTCATTCAACCTCTTCAGCCTCCCAGGTTTGTTCTTTATGCCGTTGTGTAGCTGAACAACTGTTAATGTGTTACGTTAACACACCGCAGACACTGTTGTTCTGTGTGCTGTTGCGTAGTTGAATAACTCGCCTTTCCAGATTAAATGTCTGTTCTTGGTCTTGAATTTTGTGAAATACATTTTTAAATAAATGCAACTTATAGCCCAGTGTGACCAGTGTTATCGCCTCTGTCTCATGAAAGCTCACAACACCAGCTGTTTAAGCTGAGACAGCGCACTTTCCCTGTGCCCAAGTCTGAGGCGGGGCAGACTTACCGCTGAGACACCGCTTGGACCCGTGGCACACAGACGCACACATGCACCGTTGATCTATTTAGCTTAACACGGTTTTCAACTGCAACAACAAAAGCCAACTGTAAACAGTCACGGGGCATGGTTTAGTCCTGAACTGGAGAATTAGACACACCCACAGCGCTCAGGTGTGCATTGGTAGCTGATAAAGTCAAGCGCCACAGACTAAACTGTACATGTACAACAGGCAGAGCCAAAACGCTAAGTAAACATGAAACCACTGAACTCACCGTGTTATTAGAAAACCATCCTGTCCTGTCCAGTAGGGGATAGAAATAGTTTCCACAACCCCAAAGCACACCTTGCACACAGCATGTCTCGGCTCGACGTCTTCCTCTTCAAACCCAAAGTGCTCACAAACAACAGAATTTGTTTTGTCTTCTCTGTAAACCAAGCATTTCTCCTGTTGTCTTTCTGCCATGTTTCTGCTAACAACTTTCCACATGTAGCCTAGCGTGTAGCTATCAGTGCACAGGCTTTGAGAGGGGAGGGGCGGAGCGTGAGTATAATAATCAAAATAATCAAAATAAATAAGTAAATAATCAAATAAATAAGTAATAATCAAAATTGTAATCGAAATTCAATTAATTGAACAGCCCTATGTGCGACTTAGATATGTTTTTTTCCTCTTCATGATGCATTTTTTGGCAGATGCAACTTATACTCCGCAGCAACTTACAATCCGGAAAATACAGTAATTTTTTTCAAGTGTAGGTAAAGCAGTTGTTACTAGGCTGGCATTAATAAGCTTTGTTGCTGCCTTCATTTCAATTTCATGATTGCTGTTTTGTTGGTATTTATTAGGTTCATTGTTATACATGACTGAACTTAAGTATGAACTGGGGAGGAGTGGGGATTGAACCAGCAACCTTTCAACATTAGTAAGCAACGATTTTGTAAAACAACTAAGCATGTTACTTTTACTCAAGCAAATTTTTCAGTTTGACCTCGGTAGTGAGCTCTGACAAAACAAATCTCACAAGACAAGGTTTTACACTGTTTTTAGATTAAATAAATAAATGGAAAAAGTATTTTATTCAACATATTCAATCATAAAATGCAAAAGTATTTAGGGGCATTTGAAAAAGAATATGTGTAATAAAAGGCCCACACTTCCATTATTGGTATTATATGCAGTAACAGAAAGTTACTAACACAAAGTAGTAATAGTAATAGCACCGGACGTAGAAGTAGTATTAGTAGCAGTTGTAGTATTAATAGTATTACAGTAGTGGTAGCAGCAGTTGGGGCTTTCTAAGTAAACTTTACACTCAACACTTATTTACTTTTAGTGAAGTAATGATTTTGTTGAGTACTTTTACTTGACATGAACCATTGCATACTGTCGTTGTGTCCTTGGGCAAGACACTTCACACACCTTGCCTGTTATTATTATGTCCTTCTTATTATTAAAAGAGCAGTATTTTTAGTACACACTGCGAATACTTCTTCCACCTCCTGCCTTCACTTGTGTAGGAAATCTGAGCTGTAAAACATAAAGCTATGAAGGAAAGGCTTGTCAGGATGTTGTATGTTTTCAGATAACAGTATACGGACATGAAGTATTTTAAGAGGCCGTACGTGCCGTGGGATAAAATATTACCTCGGTCATGCGTACATTAAAGTGGAGCTTATATCTCTCTGAGGAGTTTATGGCTCATGTCAGATGCGGTTCATAAAGGGCATCACCCATGTGGCAAAATGTACTACTTAATCTGATTTACTGCTGCAAAAATGACATATTGTAATGCAGTTTGACAGCACTTTGAGATCTGGGACTGATTCATTGTGATGGTTCATAGCCGTCCCGATGCCACAGCTAATTCACTCGGACGGTAAAAAGCAGATGAAGTTCGTAGCGGGTCGCGTGGTGAAGTAATTTAAACTTTTATCTTTAGGAACATCGGCTTTGGGGTATAATCCCTGTATGGATAACGATACAAAGTACATATTTCTGAAGGAAAGACAGGCCGCCATAGACCCTCAGTCGAAAATATAACTTGTTTGAAGATGGGAAGACTTAGAAGATAAATGTAATGATCACACCCCAGGTCAGCATGGGACCTTTGAGGGAGAGGTGAGACATTGGACTAAAAATGTGAGAATAAAAGAGGCTGTAAGTGATGAATATGCTCCCGTCCTGTGACTATACGGTACATATCTCCCAACTTTGACAGATTTGGTCAGGATATTTACCAGTAACACTCCATATTTTATGGAAGCGTATTGCGTTCACCTGAAAAAAAAGTTTCTGTTTTAATGAGCAAAGTTAGTTCTGTTTTTATGAGAAAAGTTCTGTGTTTTCGAGTAAAATAATTTTATGTTTTTACGAGAAAAGTTCTGTTTTTACGAGTAAAATAATGTTATGTTTTTATGTGGATAATGGTTCTTATTATCTTGTTCCACTTTTGGGGGGAGAGGAATTCAAAGTCAATCGGAAAGACCTGAGATGTCTGCGCAGAGTCGACAAACTAATGATTATACGTCAATATTACTTAACGAAAGCAGAATCTCCCAGTGTCTCAAGCCTAGAGTAAAATAAAACCGTATTAAACAAAGTAGTTGGGACATTTACGCCCTTTCTTTAGCTACAACTCTTCAATACGAGCTAAACGTTTACTGGTTGTGATAGACATGAATTTACTTTTGTCATAAAAACCCAAGTTATTTATACTCATAAAAACAGAACGACTTAGCTCATTAAAACAGAAACTTTTTTTTGTCAGGTGAACGCAATACGCTTCCGTAATATTTGTAGTACTTTATGTATTGTGCTTTAAATGCATTGTAAGGTATGACAGGCAAGCATTAGTTTTAAATGTTTATGCCTCAACAAAGCAAAACAAGCAAAAAAACAAAGAAGATGCTTGGATTTTGTGGGATACAGAGTAAGGATAGGAAGCTTAAGAGACAAATGTACAATCACCCACTCCATCTTTATAATGCAGGTGAATACATTTCCCCATGGCTCCAGACTGGACGACTGTGGCCTGTCTGGACCTCACAGACATTCAACAGCGTTAAGTGGGCTTAAATTAACTGTGGAACAGCATCTAAAAGATCAGCACAGTCAAAAGTGACAAAGTGAAATCAGGGAATTTACTTCATGTGATGTCTATGCAGAAAACAAACAGGAGTATAAAACTGAGAAATAATTGTTATGGGCAGTTTTAGAACAAATAACAATAGAATTCCTAAAGCCATTGGTCTAGAAAGACATCTGAGAATTTGTAATTTGTGTGATGGTGTTTGTGTGGGTGATGAATTTCATGTTTTGTTTGAGTGCATGGATCCTGAAGTGATGAGATGTCAAGCAAAGTATTTGCCAAAATTTGATTTGGAGCGACCGTCAGTGTAAAAGCTTGTATTGTTGCTGCAGTCTGGGAAGATGGGAATTATTTGTGGGCTTGGTGCTTTTTTGAACGGGTTTCTTTCTTTGTACCAATGAGCGTTCACTGCTTTGTCTGTTGTTTGTTTTGTTTGTGCTCCGTGGCATGTAAGCAGACATGAGCAATAAAATAAGAAAAAAAAAAAGAGTGACCAAGAATACAGGTGCATTTCCAACAGGGCATAAGGTTGTGTCAGTACAGAACAGTCTGATACAGGTAACCCCAAAACAGCCCCACATTTCCATTACTCCAGGTCCAGGAGACCGTCGTCTGTTACGTAAACACTGACGTCATCCCAGCACTACAAATGTTGTGTTAATAAATGAGTCAGAATCATACATAATTTTGGCTGTGCTAATATTCAATAAAAAGTCCAGCATAAATCCTGGATTGTGGTGGTGTGTGGCTGGAGATAAAGCTCTGTTAGCTCAGCTGCAGTAAACAGGAAACAGCTTTCTTTACCCAGGGACGCTTTTAGGGGTGGAAAAACCTCTGCACCGACTCAACCTGCATTGTGCCGCCCCGGTGGAAATACGTATCATCTTTGCTTAAAAATTGCATACAACTTAAACACTAGACTTAGAAATTCAAATAACTGTCACCCCCAATGAGCTTAAAACTAACTGGACAAGGCAATAGTTAACATTTCTTGACCTGCATGTAAACAAAGTGAATGTAATAGAGACTATTTTATCACGAATCTGCACATTTCTCCTGACTTATGACTTTACCAACGATATACTAACTCCAAAAATATTCATCCCCCTAAAACTGGCTTTACTGTATGTGACATTTGAAAATAATACGCACAAACCACTGATGAGAAACCCTCGGCCAAAAAAAATAGCTGAATGAGGTTGGGTTGTTTATGAGAAGACGGATGAGTGCAGTGGAAATGTGTGCACGTGTGGCTCAGAGTGTGTGTGTGTGTGTGTGTGTGTGTGTGTGAGTGTGAGTGTGTGTGTGTCCCGCAGTCACAGCCTATGGGAAACTCGGAGGCACAGACTGGACCGGACCATCTATCAGGAGAGAGGACAGCCATGTTCTCACTGCCTTTCTCTTTGAATTCACACAAAATGACCCAAAAAACAGACTCCCAGGGGCAGCATCAGGCCCACACTGGACACTGTTTAAAAATATATACAGCTACATACACTGAGGGCCTCTTAGATCTGCAATGTTATTAATGTCTTCTCCATCCAGTCCTGGCCTAAACCTACACTTACTATAGGCCCTTTTAGTGTTTGTAAACAATTTGGCTGCCTTTTTTAAGAATGGAGCCATAAGCTAAGTGGAACATAATACATTTACTCTGGAGGAATTAGCATTAGCCACAAAATATCGCGAATTACGTAAACTCAAGATGGTTTTGGCGACTGATGACCCGCTGGCTACGTGTGTGAAATGTCAGAGCCTGGTTAGAAAACGTTAGCAAGTGTATCATTGTTTAGGTTTATGAATGAATGTAGCAATTAGCATTCATAAACTGCACATAAGCTAAAAGGCTAAATAAATAGATGCAACTTATCTGAATGTATTTCTCGTGGAAGGGTCTATGGCATGAAATAAATGCTGTGTGCAATGTTTTTTATTTCTGGAAAACCGTTTAATTACCCGCACCTGTAACGTGATCAAACGTGGAAGAAGTACTCAAAATCTGTACTAGTAATAGTACTGGCTTTGTAAAATATTGTTACTCAAGCAGTAAAGTAAAAGTACATAACACAATTATTAGGATTAGGAGGATTAAAAAGTACTGAGTACAACTTTTACTCAAATAGAAAGTACTTACTGCTTTTACCACTACTAATAGCCTACTACTAAAATTACTAGGATTGCAACTACAACTACCCACTAAAATACTTTTTCTTATTTAGAGACTTTAACAAATGTATCCCTAAAAATGTGAAATTACAAGTACAGTATGTTTTAAAATGTACTCAGAAAATGCCTTACTGTGGTAAAGTATAGTTACTTTTCTCCACTTGTCAACAATAAATTAATGGTTGTTGTTACATTGTTGTTTGTTGACATGTGATGTAACAAACAATATAAAAAACAAACAAATCTTTGTACAACCAGCTTCTGCAGCTGTCCACGTTCACAAATAAGTACAGAGCTGCTCATAATACGCCATATTCTGGTGTTTTATAAAAAAAAAAACACACAAACAAAACAAACAAACAATCAAACAAAACGGCAGGAATCCATGTTTGTTTGGGTCAGCAGTGCACAGCTTATGTCCCGCCCTTCGTCTGTGTGATTGGTTACTCCGCCTGTCATTGTTCCACCTCAGAAACTGAACTTATGGAAAGAAGTACCAGACTAACTTCTTTGTATAGAATAGAAAAAGTTTGTCTGTCAGGCCAGGCCAGCTGTGTGACCGCATTAATGTGGTACAAAGTATTAGTGCTGAAGTGGCTTAAAAGCATCCTTTTAAAGAAAGGTGAAAAAAAAAAAAAACAACACAATAAATCCTCTCAGCGCTTGGCAGCACATCCACCATTTTTAACCTCAAGGGCCATTACGGTGCCATTTACATCTTTTAGCTGCAGCCACCTGAATCTGAAACTTTAACTTTTCCCGACTTGTTGGCATGGAGATCACAAAACTTAACAAAGTACCTCAAACCTGTGCAGCCAGAATTAAGTCAAATCAGTATCAGAACTTTTATAAACTTCTTCCAGAGCACTAAGGTTAGGGCCTCAGATACTGCTGGAACTACAGAGAAATTTGCATTTTTAAGTACTCAAGAACTACTCATCTCTTCCTGAGTTTATTTACACAAAAACACATTAATTCTCAGTGATGTTCAGCTCCAGATTTGCGGAAGAACTGTTTATTTTCTTCTTTTTAGGTCGTATGAATTAATTCAGCTTTTACTTATGCATAACTTATCTTAACATTGTCTGAAAATTAATATTCTATCTTACTGTATACTGTATCTTTGGCTAGGGATGCATGATGGCAGAGTGGTTAGCGCTCCTGTCTTTTAGACTGTAGGTTTAATCCTTGGGCTGGCTGACTACAATATCTCCGAGTGTAGTCCGAAGATGAATGAATGAATATCTTTGGACGACTGAGATTGTTTTGAATGTGCTCCATACATTAAATTAGTTCACAAAGCCTATTGTTGTTACTGGTATTCTTTGCAATGCACCAGATTAAGGTATAAAAAAACATAAATGAGTAGTGTATGTAAGCAAGGGAAGAAAGAACGTGATGCATGTGCAAATAAAAAATGTATTAATATTCAACATTTGTGCCATAAGTCTTTGCAGGATGTACGTTTGCTCTTCAGAAATAGAATTTGGACAGAAAACACTAAACATCCTTGATTTTGTTTACGTTCTCACAACCACTATCTTTGACATACAGACATTAAGAAGACCAACACACACACAAGAGAGGACAAATTGGGTCAACACAGATGGACTGGACACGACTGGGATTCATTTAGGACAGCGATGTACAGTCACTGGTCTATTATGCTGCATACATTGTGTAAATTCAGTGGGAGGTGCTAATGTTTGTTGTGTAAAGGCCGTTTTCCTCTCCATTGTCTCCAGCGACGTTTGTTTTCAGATTCTGATTTTAGCATTTTGAAATACCACATTAAAAATCATGACAGTGACCTCTCCAACCACCAATAATCACACAATCACACTGACAAATGAACAAATGCATATGCCAGTGCCACAAACACTGGAGGCAAGGTGGGGGAGGTGTCTTGCCTAAAGACACAACGGCAGTATACGCTAGTGTAGTGTCGGCAAGACCGTACTAATCGAGACCAAGACTAATCCAAGGTCAGAGTGGACCGAGACCAAGACAAGGATGAGATTTTTAAGGACCTAGACCAAACCCTGCCCTGTGAACTGACACCAAATAAAGGGGAAAAGTAAAAAAAAAAGTGGTTTGAATACATTAATGATTAGTTTAATGATTTAATGCAACAGATTCCACAACAAACAGAGACAGATCATTGTCCTGTCTCTTCTGATGCGGAAAACTAATGACTCCATAATGAAAGATAATAGCATTTTTGTATAATTTTTGGTAAATAAAATCTCTGACACTGCCACATCTGAGACTGAGACAAGACCGAGACCAAGTAAATGGTCACATTTATACAGCACTTTTCTACCTCCATGGGTACTCAAAGCACTTTACATCAAGGAACCATTCACACTCACATTTATACACGAGTGTGCGCAGACACTGGAGGCAAGGTGGGTTAACTGTCTTGCCCAACAACACAAGAACAGTGCAGCAGTGGGAGTGGGGTTTGAACCGCCAACCTTGTGGTTAGTGGAACACTCTACCAACTGAGCTACTGCTGCCCCATAAACTTTTAACTTCCAGTCTCACAGAACATGGAGGAAACCCAGCCAAACACAGGGAGAACATACAAACTCCACACAGAAACACCCAAAAGAGCCAGGGATTAAAACCCAGGACCGTCTTGCTCTGCTGGTTTTAAAATCACGTCTTACTCCTCACGTGCTCTACTGGAACTCAAATTGGGAAATCCTCCTGACATAGTTCTGAGAAAAGTAAAAGTAAAAGGCTGTACCGCACATGTAAGGATCTGTAAAACCACTTCAGATTCACTTCTACTTAATGAGGATATTGTTTTTTTCTGCCTTTGATGAGTTTTGTTGTTTACCATTTTTAAAACAGCAGCTTATAAACCACTTTCCAACCTCTTCATGAGTCTTAAGTGGTGCTTAAACACATGCCAAGACTACATATGGCCTCTGTTTGTTCTGCACTCCCTTCTTTGTTACATAAATCTATTGTTTAATCACATACTGTAAATAAATACATTGTTTTATTTACATTTCCCAGATGTCAGAATGTACCGATGACTTATGACTGACGCAGTACTTGAACTGAAATAGCCCTATGTCCTATACTGTGTCCATATTATTGATAAAGGCCACTCTAGTTTGTCCTTTCCCCTGATTATAGCCCACTGACCATGCACTCTGCGCTCTGAGCCACTTCTGACCTACTCTGTGTGTGGATTACATGACACTTCTGCGATGATAACTTTTTTCCTATACCAACACAATGCTTTATGTTTATATGTGCTGCTGTATACACTGGGATTTATGTACAGTATAAGGATTAGCTCACATTTATAACGTGTGCATATATGGAAAAACAGACCAACGGCTCATTATAGGCTTAAAGTCGTTAAATCACACCGCAGACAGTCTTTGTTAATGGTCATTATTCATTTGCACTGGTCTGAAGCTGAAGGATGCGGCTGAGGGAGTGTCTAAAGATAAATGGCTCTGAAAGGTAGAAAGATGTTATTATTCTTTGGAAAAACTTACTTTATATGCAGCGAAAGTCCAATTTTGAGTTAAACGGTGACACCATGCCCAACACCTGTGCCTAAAATTAATTACACAGAAATATTCTGTTGCTCTGAGACAGAGATTGGGCACTCTACTGCAGAATCCACTTTTTTTCCCCAAAGTCTGACCACTTGGCCTTGCTGCCAGCTGTGATAACAAAGCCATAACATGACAGCACCTTTTGCCCCTGGAAGCGGATTTTACATTGACTTTTGGTCTGGATAAACATGTACACTTTGGTGGATCATCTGATAGAGCGCTTACCATGAACTGGAGCGATCCGGGTTTGGTTGTTGGCTCAAGTTCTGTCTCTTTTCTCTTTCTCCTGTCACTCTGTAAAATCTCTTAAAAATGTACTAATGAAATAATAAAGGACCCCTATTATGCTAAATTTACTTTTCTGAGCCTTTAACCATGTTATATAATGTTTCTATCCTAACAACATACCAGACCAGGAGTAGTATTTCGTTTCATTCTCAGGTTTGAGTAATCCTATGCTGATTCAGTGTCTTTTGCAAGAGCTGAAAACGCTTGGTCTCACAGCTCTACGTAAACTCTTGAAGCCAGGAAGTGCTCCTGCTCGTTTCTAAAGCCCATACACTGTCACCAAACTCATTCTGATCATTTCAGAGATTAAATTGCCCTCACTACAAAGCAGTCAGCTCATTTATATGCTGCTAAATCATGCTAATTAGCCTTTTTATGCTCTGCAAAGTTCCCACTGTTGCCAGCAGGGGGTGACAGACCTAATCCAAACATTTTTTGCAGAGTCAAAGTAACAGTTCCCCAACAGAAGACATTTTCCGTACATAGACATTATTTATGATAAAAAATGAAATACTAATGCAAAGGTTCCAGTTCAGTTCAGTTCTGTGCAGTTTATTTCGAACAATTCAAAAGAAATAGGCATAAAATGTACATCCTGTACATAACCAATGTTTGAAAAGGAGTGGGTTGAAGTGTAACCTTATATACCCCCCTTCTAAACAATTCCAATTCCAAAACAATTAAAAAATTAAAAATCACATTATTTCCAGATGAGCAAGCCCAGTTCCTGTCTCAAGTGGAGGAGTTTAAGTATCTTGGGGTCTTGTTCACGAGTGAGGGAAGGATGGAGCATGAGATCCACAGGAGGATCAGTGCAGCGTCTGCAGTAATGCGGTCGTTGTATCGGTCTGTTGTGGTGAAGAAGGAGCTGAGTCAAAAGGCGAAGCTCTCGATTTACTGTTGATCTACGTTCCTACTCCGCAGGGTGGCTGGGCGCTCCCTTAGAGATAGGGTGAGGAGCTCGGTTACCCGGGAGGAGCTTGGAGTAGAGCCGCTGCTCCTCCACATCAAGAGGAGCCAGTTGAGGTGGCTCGGGCATCTGTTCCTGATGCCTCCTGGACGTCTCCCTGGGGAGGTGTTCTGGGCATGTCCCACTGGGAGGAGGCCCCGGGGAAGACCTAGGACACGCTGGAGGGACTACGTCTCTCGGCCTGGGAACGCCTTGGGGTTCCTCCAGAGGAGCTGGAGGAAGTGTCCGGGGAGAGGGATGTCTGGGTGTCCCTGCTTAGACTGCTGCCCCCGCGACCTGGCTCTGGATAAGCCGATGAAGATGGATGGATGGGTTATTTCCAGATGCTCCAGACCAGAACCAAACCATGGTATGTAGTGTAAAAGTTTGTAGATAATTTCTGGAGTTAAAACAGCCACAGGCAAAAATAAAAAAAGATGATGATGATCACTGGTGACCAGTGTTTCCAGTTAACAATGAGGCATAAAATTTATCTTGTAAACAATTAAACTTGTATGTGGGTTTAGTGTTTTTTTCCTTCTACATCAAGGTATTCAAATCCTTCAGTCTGGGCATAGCTAGTGGCAGAACCTTGATCTTTGAACATCTTAAGAAAAACTGCAGCTTAGTTAGGAACATAAAGTTATTTAAATGCAAGGTGTCAAAGTAACCACAGGAGATTAGAAGGAGATGGACACGCTCCATTTCAAATTAAAGCTCTTCACACTTTAACACTGAGACACAAGCTGCTACTAAAATGTTCTTATCAAAGAGTCCCAGCTGCAGGATGTGACCTAACTTTTAACACACACGTTATGGTCTGTCTCTCTTGTCAGTCTTTCTATTCCTACACATTAAACTTTCAAATAAGTGCAGTGGGACTTTACTTAAGTGTGTGCTTTGACTCGATAAGTTAGACCAGGTCAAGCTTTGTCTCTCCTTTTGAACTCTGCGAGCCACCACAGCACAGTCGAGTGATAAATGATCCGAACGGTCCACTTTTAGCCTTCAGACGTGACGGATATAATGTATGCAGCCATTTAGTCTTGTTCTGTTCCCCTCGGAGGCCTTTGAGGACGTCCCCACACTTATCTCCGGACGCCATACATCTGTTTGGCATTGCAGACAGTCGTGTTTCGCCGCATACATTTTTACAAAGCTCCCGGTGGGATTTCAGTGGCCCTGTTAATGCATGGTGATGAGTTGTTTAATTTACAAGGCTCAGCTGTGTGTTATAGCAACAAGCTTTAAATATAGCTGTCGCATTTTAGTGCCTCCAGACGTTTCAATCTTCATCAGAGTGGGTTATTAAATCATCGCGCCACAACATGCAACAGAACAAGACTAATGTATGTTGGCCCCGGTTATAATGGGCCTTTGAGAAAGAGCTGTGAGAGGCTGAATACAAAGCAGGCCTATAGGGTTTGTGTGTTATTATAAACATGTTGTTGGTGAGAGGCTGGATAGACTCGAGTCGGTTGTAGTCAATGGGAACGGAGCCAAAAGTGTTCACACGCTCAAGGTTCGTGAATGGCTGAAACCTCTGCCAGCAACCATGGGACATAGGCGGGGAATGACTTGGAGAGCGGCCTGTTCACCCAAGACATGTACTGTGTGCTGAAGGTGAGACGAAGAGGAGAGAAACTCAGAAACTCCACTCAGAGAGATTTCAGTCGGCCAGCCCAAGGATTAAACCCACAACTTCCTTGCTACTTTTAAAATTTAAAGTGCCGCTACTTTATGGTCTTTTTTCCTGCCTCTGAGGAAAACTGCTCAATCAAAAAAGATTTGTCAGTGGAAAAAACATATGAGCACACAGTATCTGGGAGTTCATGTGCAATAGCCAAATAAAATAAACTGCTGCCATGTCGATTATGCTAAAAATCAAGCTGGAAAATTGTGGCAGCTGAGTGGCAAAGTGATTAGCCTCACTGCAATACGCTCTGTAGTTTCAGTGTCTGACAGTACTTTCATGTTAGTTTGTGGTTCATAGCCGAACATCCATGTTAATAATATTCAAGACAAAAAAGCAGACAGATGATGTCCAGATGATGGACAGATGATGTCCAGATGATGGACAGATGATGTCCAGATGATGGACAGATGATGGACAGATGATGGACAGGGAGCCCATCCCATAACGCTGCCTTAAAGACTATACCTCAGGGTTTTATAAGTGAACCAAGTTGTTCCTCCATAAATACTACATGAATACTGCCTTATCTGGCAACATAGTCAGTGACAGTGCCGTTTTAACATGGCATGTCACATGATTTGATCATGTGACCTTCAACTGTGTTTTTGATGCCAGTGACTTCCTGTTTACTGTAAATTAAAAACTGATGCTGATGGTGAACACCAAAACTTCTTAGAAGTAAAAATTAAAATCCATCAGACTTAAGCCAATTTCACATAGAATATGGTGAACACTCTACAGAGCGGGAGCGGAGTGCACAGTTCGTGGGCATGGCAACCACACAGACCAGGAAGTGGTGTTAGCATGTAGCAGTCGAGGCTAATTTTTAGAAAGGCAATTTATCCTCGTACTCTTTTACCATCTGAGTGAAAGTAATCAGGACCATCACAATCCTCTCCTCGAGGGCTACAGCCCTGTAAGCTAAGCTAACTTTCTAATATGACAATAATAAATCCTGTTTCTACCGTTTTGTCTGACGCAGAGCTGACGTCACAGCGCGCTGCACCCAACTTGAACTTCTTTTAACTTCAGCAGGCCACCCAGCTCAGCTCTGGCGCTGCGCAACAAATCAATGGAATTTGCAGTTGGAGTTTTTGTTTTGAATGCCTAAATGTAATGTGAGATGATGATGGGTTAAGATGGGTGAAATTAAAGTGTCACTTAAAACTTACACTTATTTTATCCTCAGATTCTAACCAAGTGCCTGAATTTCCAACTTGAAGCTTGAATATAAAAATGTTTTTGTATATGAGCAAAAAGAGTATTTCCATTCTATGTCAGTCCAAGATTTTTTTTTTATCTTCTGTCTCTACCTTATGCTCTAACTTTGTACTTGTAGGCCTTTATCCTGTTTTTGTGAGCTGCCTTTACAAGTGAATGTCCTCGCCGTGGGATCTATAAAGTTCACCTTATGTTGTCTAAATCATGCTACCTGTAAATGCACATTAATCTCTGTTATAACCAGCCCTGTGTGGTTTGTGCCTCTGCTCTCTTGACCTTAAAAAGCCACATATACTGAAAACATCACTTCTTAAATTCATGGCCCTGCATGAGATAATCTAGGCTAAATGCATTAAAATTGATTTGATTCACAAGTTCAGCTGGTTCAAGTCTATAGATGTGACAGACTAAATCAATACTTGCCCGCTCTGACTTTATACGCTGGTATATCACACTCAGCCCAGTGACCAGAAGTTGCTCCTCATTTTTTCGAGTGAGGATTATCTATCATCAAGTCATCAAGCAGCAGTAGCTCCACATTAGTCATTATGGACCAAAGTGATCCCAGAGCTGGCTCCTCTCCAAGGGGTCCTAAAATTGGCATGGTATGGTATGCTTTTTTGGGACAGTTTGGACCACTTTGGGTAGCGGAAACTCCTCCTTACTGACCCAACTTGTGCCAAACTGTGGACATGTGCTTAAAGTCTTTACTTTTACTGCACAACAATAGTCATAGTAATGGTATATAGTAGTCAAATAGGTATATAGAAAGTGTATAGTATATCAATATCTACTACTACTTTTACTACTATTAATGCTACTCCTACTCCAGTGTTGTGTGCTATAACACCCCTAACCTGCAGCATTTTGGTCTGGTCTATCCATGTCACATGACAGGAAATTTGTTATTATGTTTGTCCTATTAGCAGCAACACATTCAACTTATTTTTGGCATGTGATTTAATAATAATAATAATGATAATAATAATACATTTTATTTATAGGCGCCTTTCTCAACACTCAAGGTCACCTTACAAAGACAGGAAAGTAAAATACAAATATAATACAATTTAAAAATAAATCAGAGTTAAAAGTTAAAATGTAAAATATACACAAACATACATACACACATACATACATACATACACATACGTACATACATACAATATATACATACATACACACACACACACATACATAAATACACACATACATACATACACATACGTACATACATACATACATACACACATACATACACACACATACATACATACACACACACACACACATACACACATACATACATACATACATACATACATACATACACACACACACACATACATACATACATACATACATATGTTGAGTAGGTGCATAGATTTGAATTAAAACAGTCAATGCACAAAACCTTAAAAGCACAAAACCATGTGACAGAGCAGGTTCAGGTGACAGAGCAGGTTCAGGAGACAGAGCAGGTTCAGGAGACAGAGCAGGTTCAGGAGACAGAGCAGGTTCAGGTGACAGAGCAGGTTCAGGAGACAGAGCAGGTTCAGGTGACAGAGCAGGTTCAGGAGACAGGGCAGGTTCAGGTGACAGAGCAGGTTCAGGAGACAGAGCAGGTTCAGGTGACAGAGCCGGTTCAGGTGACAGAGCAGGTTCAGGAGACAGGGCAGGTTCAGGAGACAGCAGGTTCAGGTGACAGAGCAGGTTCAGGAGACAGAGCAGGTTCAGGAGACAGAGCAGGTTCAGGTGACAGAGCAGGTTCAGGAGACAGAGCAGGTTCAGGAGACAGAGCAGGTTCAGGTGACAGAGCAGGTTCAGGAGACAGGGCAGGTTCAGGTGACAGAGCAGGTTCAGGAGACAGAGCAGGTTCAGGTGACAGAGCAGGTTCAAGAGACAGAGCAGGTTCAGGAGACAGAGCAGGTTCAGGAGACAGAGCAGGTTCAGGAGACAGAGCAGGTTCAGGTGACAGAGCAGGTTCAAGAGACAGAGCAGGTTCAGGAGACAGAGCAGGTTCAGGAGACAGAGCAGGTTCAGGTGACAGAGCAGGTTCAGGTGACAGAGCAGGTTCAGGAGACAGAGCAGGTTCAGGTGACAGAGCAGGTTCAGGAGACAGGGCAGGTTCAGGTGACAGAGCAGGTTCAGGAGACAGAGCAGGTTCAGGTGACAGAGCAGGTTCAGGTGACAGAGCAGGTTCAGGAGACAGAGCAGGTTCAGGAGACAGGGCAGGTTCAGGTGACAGAGCAGGTTCAGGAGACAGAGCAGGTTCAGGTGACAGAGCAGGTTCAAGAGACAGAGCAGGTTCAGGAGACAGAGCAGGTTCAGGAGACAGAGCAGGTTCAGGTGACAGAGCAGGTTCAGGAGACAGAGCAGGTTCAGGTGACAGAGCAGGTTCAGGAGACAGGGCAGGTTCAGGAGACAGCAGGTTCAGGTGACAGAGCAGGTTCAGGAGACAGAGCAGGTTCAGGAGACAGAGCAGGTTCAGGTGACAGAGCAGGTTCAGGAGACAGAGCAGGTTCAGGAGACAGAGCAGGTTCAGGTGACAGAGCAGGTTCAGGAGACAGGGCAGGTTCAGGTGACAGAGCAGGTTCAGGAGACAGAGCAGGTTCAGGTGACAGAGCAGGTTCAAGAGACAGGGCAGGTTCAGGAGACAGAGCAGGTTCAGGTGACAGAGCAGGTTCAGGAGACAGAGCAGGTTCAGGAGACAGAGCAGGTTCAGGAGACAGAGCAGGTTCAGGTGGGGTAAGTACGGTGGAAGAGTTGTGTTTTGAGTCTTGTTGTGAATCTGAGGAGAGTCTATTGTGCGGAGGTCAAGTGGGAGGGAGTTCCAGAGCTGGGGGGCAGAGTGACTGAACGCTCTAGCACCTATGGTAGAAAGGTGGGTAGAAGGAACAGAGAGGAGGTGGGCAGGTGTGGAGCGTAGGGATCGGGAGGTGTGTATGGTTGCAGGAGGTTAGACAGATAAGGGGGGTGCAAGATTATGGAGGGGCTTGAATGTAAGGAGAAGGGTCTTGTAGTTAATACGGAAGTGCACCGTGAGCCAGTGGAGCTGTCTGAGGATGGGGGTGGATGGAGGGATTTGTCTGTAAGGGTAATAATATTTTGTTTGAAAAAAGTTCTCCCATATAAAATTAGCATTATTTGTTTTTTTTTTTTTTTTGTATTAGTATCAAATAATTTTCCCCACAAAGTAATCAGTATCGTATCAAATCTCAAAAGTGTGCTATCACCCATCACTACTACCAACTACACTGATGTAAAAAATACTTAAAAGCTTACTTGAGTGAAACAGTTTTTTTATACATTTTACTCCAAAAAAATTAAGGTTATTACTTGAGCATCCAGTATCCAATTATTTCTGTATGTGACAAATCAGATGAACACCATATTTATGTCATTGTTTCTTTTTTTACTCTTTTACTCTTAAAGTCCTAAAGTTTTTGTAGTTTATTTCATTCATCTCATGCTGCTTATTCCTACATGGGGTTGCAGGGAGCTGGGGTCTATCCCAGCAACGACGGGCCTTAGGCGGGGTAAACCTTGCCTGAACAATGGCCAGTCTGTTGCAGGTCTGACACACACTGAAAAAGGGCACAGTGCTCTTATGCTTCTTGACAAAACTGGACACGTGAAAGAGAAATTTTCATCTAGAGAAGATTATTTTTGTTTTTGTACTGTGGGTCACTGTTTGAGCTTCCCTTTGTACTCTCTGCCATCCCAATACTGTGATCTGTCAACGGAGCTCAAAAATATATCTCTTTCACTCTTTTATTGCCATGAGTCGTGCCAAAATGCCTGCCCAGACTGTAGCCTGTAAACCAGAGCCGCCGTTTGGCTCTTTGACACACTGCGGCTTAATCTTTCCAAAAAATGCTAATGAAAATCTGCTGAGTAAAAGCAAGCCAAGAGGTAGACTGTTCTTTTGGACCAGACAATGACATTTAGTGTGAGATCTCAAATGAAAAAAACATTTTGATTTTCAGTGTTTTTAAAATTATGATACGTATATATAATCCCCGATATAATTATTTTGGCTCATGTCTTTTTTTTTATTGGTAAATGGAAATTAATGGAAATGGAAGGAATGCGGTTTTTTCATGCATTTGTGGAAAACGGTTTAATCATAATGGGAATCATCTGTGGATAAATAAGACCACAAGATGTCCTATAAGCTTAATTAATAATGATTTTATTAGGCTGACAACTCTCCAATAACGGGACAATCCCATTGGCGGCTGTCAACTATGAATTGCTGGCTGCTGGAGAAAGTTTCTTGTGTGTTGAATATTACTTAAGTATTTTTTTATATCTCAATGGGTTTTTAACTAAATAATTGTAGAAGTGCTATAATAGCAATAGACCTAGTAGAAGTAGTGGCATTAGTAGCAGAAGTAATAGTAGAGAGGATGGTAGTATCAGTAGTAGTTGTCCTAGAAGTAATAGTGGCAGTAGAAGTAGTAATAATATTAGCCAGTAGTAATAATAGTAATAGTAATAGTAGTACTTGGTCTAGTTCTAGTAGTAGTAGTTGCAATAGTAGAAGTAGTAATAATAGAGGTAATGATAATAGTAGTAGTAGCAAAAGTAGTCAGTAGCAGTCATTGTAGTAATAGTAGTTGCAGTAAAAGTAAAAGTAGTAGTATTAATAGAAGGAGTATTAATAACAGTAATAATGGTATTGGTATTAGTAGTCCTAGTAGAAGTAGTAGTAATGATATTAGAGGTGAGTGTTATCAGTAGTAGTAGTCCTAGTAGAAGTAGTAGTAATGATATTAGAGGTGAGTGTTATCAGTAGTAGTAGTCCTAGTAGAAGTAGTAGTAATGATATTAGAGATGAGTGTTATCATTAGTAGTAGTCCTAGTAGAAGTAGTAGTAATGATATTAGAGATGAGTGTTATCAGTAGTAGTAGCCCTAGTAGAAGTAGTAGTAATGATATTAGAGATGAGTGTTATCAGTAGTAGTAGCCCTAGTAGAAGTAGTAGTAATGATATTAGAGATGAGTGTTATCAGTAGTAGTAGCCCTAGTAGAAGTAGTAGTAATGATATTAGAGATGAGTGTTATCAGTAGTAGTAGCCCTAGTAGAAGTAGTAGTAATGATATTAGAGATGAGTGTTATCAGTAGTAGTAGTCCTAGTAGTTGTAGTTGCACTAAGTTGTAATAATAATAGACAGTTAACAATAATAATAATAATGCATTGGATGACTGACAGAAGTGTGGCAGCACCTGTCAGTAAAACTAGTTTTAGTAGTGCTAACCATAGAGATAAAACAGAACACTAGAGTGGCCATAGCAACTGCTACAGTGGCGATGCCGGCGGCCATCTTGTGACTGTAGGATAAGGCCAATTCTAATGGTAACTAATGTAAAAACAGTAACACACCTTTAAAAAATAAATGTTGGATATTGAGATGCAGTGATATTTTTGAACTCGTAATAAGTCTGGCACTATCAGTAAGTTTTTCCCTGAAATACAAAAAATAATATTAACATTACTATACTGCAGTGGTCTCTACTTTTATCCAGATCCAATGTATGTTTGTATTTGTAAAGGTATTAGAACAGATGACCATTGCGCCAAGTATAAGCGGATAATGACAATGAATTAAAATATGCCATTATACCAAGTTGTAAACCAAGAATTGCACAAAATGTCTCTGTGCTGAAGCAAGTGCTAAGTAAGACTAGACATTAGATCAAGCAAAAATATAAAGAAGTTATTAAATTAACATAATAATTTAAGAGAATATTGTAAAAGCAAGTGCAGCTCCTGATTAATTTATGTGCCGCTTGGTAGAATAACTACAGTCATAATATGGCGGCTGCATGGGTCTCACTGATACAGGATTCTATGCTATTATTATTATTATTATTATTATTATTATTATTACTATTATTATTATTATTATTATTATTACTACCACCTCTACTTTTATTACTACTACAGCCTCTCGCTCTTGCTAGAAGGAGGAAGTACTTTCTTTACACCCAGTAATTCTTTACTTTTCCTCAAGTGATAACTGTTGAGTACTTTTATTTTGTTTGGAAATAACAGTACTTTAATGTCAAACTTATGCGGGATTATTAACATTTATTTTGGGGGTCTGTGTCGCAGGGTTAATAACTGTTCACAAAAAATATAGTACTTCAAACTTAACTTCAAATAAAACATTTTTCTGAGGTTTACCCAGCTTTCCATGCCGCTCTATATTTTCATTATGTGGCTATAAATCTGCGATACAAGAACAAACCAAATCGTTTACATTCTTTGCTCTCAAACAGTAACTGATATAGTGCTGCTATCTCTCATACAGCACATCTGTGTGAGGTAAAGGCTGTATGGACAGTACGTCTTTGCTATAAAACGGCCATTCTTGTAAGTATCCATGAAGTAACTCTAAACAGTGTATAAAGTAATTGCAAGTAATAAGAGTATGCCATAAATCTGTCAGTGGCACATACACAAGCGCTTTTTTATGAGCTTATAAAACCCAAATCTAATGGAAAGACAGGAATTTACAGGGAAGGAACAGAGAAGGCATGCAGCCGGTTTTATCCGCCCCATCTACAGGATGTTTTTACTGTACATTTCAGAGATATAAGTGATACCAGCATTTATATTTTGTCCACATAGCACCACGATGCAGATATGAAAGGAACTTAATGGTTATCTTTAGGCATTAAGGCATTTATTTAATGCTGCAATACTTTATATGGGAACATTTAGTTGATGTATCCACAGCATCCAGGAGATACCAGACAGTGTTCCAGTCCCAAGCCTGGGTAAATGGAGAGTGTTGAATCAGGCATTAGGCATCTGGCCTAAAACCAGTGCCATGCAGATTTCCACTGCACACCAGTGATGTGCGATACCAGTTTTTTTTTTTTTTTTTTACCTACAATTTGATACCAATAGACCCTTTTCCCATGACGTCAGACAATTTCTGTTTTGAGACGATGGGATGTATCTTCATTTCCGGTGCCGCGCTTCTCCCATAAGAAATTCACCCAGACTTTTTTAAAATTGCCGTTTACAAGTTTACACAATATACAGCGATTTTCAAATGAAAATTTACTCACAAAACGTTCAAAACTTGCGAAAGGATATTAATTCTTCAACAAAGGATACTTGGATTTTGAAGTGAGTGCTTTGTTATGTAGCTAGATAGCATTAGCAACATGGCTAAGTGATAGAGCTGCGCTATAAAACAGTGTTAGATCATGTCATGATCTGAGTTTATCTGAATATTTGACAATCTGCTTATCAGGAAATACCACTGGATAGTACTACAGTATATTTTCATTTAGTAAAGCTAAGCATTAACAACTACTAGCTTTAGCTACAAGACAAAACACTTACCTTCATAATCAAATAAGTAACCTTCAATAAAAAATGTATATCCTTTTTTGAGTTTTGACCATTTTGTCAGTGAATTTTCATCAGCAAATCTCTGTACATCATGTAGCCTTATATTTGGCAAATTTTTAAGACTCCGAGTAAATTCCATACTGGCGAGCAGCAGCACTGGAAATGAAGATACATCCCATCGTCTCAAAACGGAAGCTGTCTGACGTCATCGTGAAAAGGGCCTATTGATACCAAGTCTGGTCTTGACAATAACAATACTGATTCTGATACCACCCTTCCAGTCACAACCATTGTTTTTTCTATTATATTATTGCATGTTTGTAAATTATAAAAGCCTATATGCATACATGTTATTATTAATCTTTATGCCACTGGAGGAGCACAACACAATGGTTTGGGTTGGACTTATCTTTGTAGAGCACGCATGAAGGATCCAGTGCAATTTGTATTATACTAATAACATTGATTGTAACTACTACTTAAGTATCGATACTTTCAGATTGGTATCAATACCGCAGTTAAATCCACTGGTATCGAAGGTATTGATACTTTTGGTATTGATTTGCACTTCCCTACTGCACACCAGGAGGCAGATGACTTGCTGTGGTGACCCCTGAAGTCAAAAGTCAAAAGGAAAGAAGAAAGTGGATGCTATACATGAAACAGATTTATTTATCTTATTCATTTCATGGTAAAAGATTAATGAAAGGAAAGGTGTACAAGAGAGAGGTTATAGCAATGTTGTGAAGGTTGGAGATAGCGGCTCGGAGGAAAAAACACCAGGCAAAGCTGGAGGTAGCAGACCTAAAGATATCAGTGCTTTTACCACCTTTGGAGTACTTCTCCCATCTTCGTCTAATGCTCAGTGCTAAAGTCTAAATGCTCAGTCTAAAACTCAGTGCTACATATTTCACTAAAGGAAAGTTATGTTGTTGGGGTGTGTGACAGGGTTAGTAACTTATGCTACTGTAGATATTTTGGAGATAAAGTCAGAGAGGCCAGACTGAGATGGTGTGGACAGAGGAGGGATAGTGAATATATGGTACAAGGAAGCTGCTGAGATTAAAGCTGCCAAACAGGAGACCTACAAGAGGAAGCAAAACCAAAAAGATTTGTGGATGCAGTGAAAGAGGAGATGAAGTCAGCTGGCATGAGAGGATGCATTTGGCTTTTCGTCTGAAAAGGAAAAGCCAAATGAAAAAGACCCACTGCCACCCCTTCCTGATGAAACTCTCCCCATTTTTCCCAACTTAGGATTGACACAAATTGTACAACAACCTTTATGCCATGTAGGAGATCTGGACCACTGCTGAAATTCTATCAAAAATGGACATTCCTTTAGGAGACGAGAAGTCTGCTCTTACCCACCAAGGACGCAAAACAAAGACATATATCTGTCCTATACGAACTGCAGACCAATAAATATACCAGAAGAGGCCTCCTCTCTTCTCTGATAAGAACCAGAGACCTGGCACATCTCATCTGTTTAAAAGACTTTATATGCATTAACATGTTACTTTACAGGAAAATGTCATAGCCATGTTTTGTGCAAACTGTTGAATATAACATGTTTTTAAAGGTGTGTAAATTGAAGTGGAGTAAGACACATTTCTTTTTATGACATTTACTTTGTGTCTAGCAGAGGTAATTTGAATCCCCTCCACTATCAGGTCAGAGGGAAGAACCAGGGACACCCCTTTTACTCCAGTCTTATCTTGGGGTGCGGCCCACATTCCTCAGTTTAGTTTCGTTTAGTCTTCGTCTTGTCTTGGTCTTTGTCTTTGTCTCGTCTCGTCTCCGTCTCTCCTTCGTCTTCTAAGTTTAATTTTTCTTTTCTTCTCGTCATTTTTGTTGCGTTAAGTTCACCTTGCCGGTGATAACATCTTTTCACAATAAGTCCCCCAAACTTTCGTCCAAGTATAATTTTTTGTAGTTTATTTTGAAAAGCCTCGCGCCGCGCAACATCCGCCAGCTTTAACAATCGCTGCCTTGACCAAAGCAGCTATTTTAAGAAGTTATACTTCTAAAGTTTCGAATCGCTGTGAAAGGATTTTTATTGAATTTTTCATTTGGCATTAAAAGGGACATTTGCCATACTCTGAGACTTTGACGCTGCCTTACGCTGACAACAGCTAAACTCTCCCTGAGCGGCATCACGCTCCTGTTCAACATAACGGGACACCTGGCGACTGGCTGAGCTTGGAGGACACACCACGACCCGCAGCTTGGAGCTGGGAACGCCAACCCTGTGACACCCTCCGGCTCTAAATGACAAAGAACAACATCCGAGCCCCTGGCTGAAACCGGAGGCTGGCTGTCGTCACCACCTTCCCCTCCTGCACCGAAGACAGTAGACCAGTGTGGTTATGTATGATACAGAATTGGCACTTATAGTCTCAGAGTCTACTCCCTTATTCCTAAATTTCCAATAATTTAATAAGTCAATTTATTACTTACTCCACTGCAATTCATCATTAGTTAATCAATAATTCTGCATAACGGTTCTGTTCATAATTGCATTCCTTTCAAAATTTACCTGTGCCTCAGTACACTATTCCACCTTATTGTGTAAATAAACGTTATATTTAATCTAAATTAAGTTGAGTTTGGTGGTCTTTATCTATTAAACTGAGTCCCTCCTGGTCAATCCTTCCCTCTTAAGACATTAGTTTAGGTGTTTTAATCTGCACGTTAGCGCAAGGCTAACTGGTACCAATGCGGAGTTATTACTCTTAATCTTTGTCTTAGTTCAGTGTATATATTTTTATATATGTACCCTACAGCCACTTACGTTTTCACCATTTCATGTAATCAAAACAATATTCAGGCTTCAAATTAGCTGAACATTGAAACCTTATTCAACCTCCCCGCTTTCCTCATTTATTATCCTTTCAGCAGAGATCAAACCGTTATTTTTCTCAAATTTCCACTCCTTCCTAATTGATATTATGAGGCTGTGGTAGTGACCTGGTGCGTGTGGGTGATTCGGTTAGGCCGGCCTGGTGGACTCATGCAGCAGTGGCGGTTGGCAGAAGCTGAAAGGTGCTGCTCTGGCCTGATTGGATTAAACTGTCCCCGTAATGGATGATCACAAAGAGGCCAGGGCCAACAGGGCACTGCCAACTCACTTCATCTGCAGCAGCGCACTGCCAGCTGCCTCCGGCTCCGTCAAAACAACCGGGTCTGCTCAGGCCATACTCTCACGTACGAGTTTACTCTCATAGTTTTTAAAGAGTTTTTAAAGCTAGACGCCTCAATAATTTATGGGTTGATTTAAAGGGGCTACATTATGGAAAATCAACATTTGTTTAGCTTTTGACCATGTTATAATGTTGTTCCCTCACCAAAAACAAACCTGGAGTTGTGTTTTGTTTCATTCACGGCTGTTTGAGTAATCCTCTAGTCTCTGGCGCTGAGTTTCTGAGGCCTCAAAACGCTTGTTTCCATGAACTCACGCCCACTCCGGGAAGCACTGACCGATCAACAAGCCCTCTACATCTGCTCTCATCATTTATTCCAAAAAAAAAACACACAAAACAACAAAAACAGTGTACAGCTCTGTTGCCACAGACTCCTCACAGCTATATTTAATTTTGTAGTAAAATAAAAAAAGTAGTTTGTAGTGCACTTTTTAAATTGAACTTTACATTCATCATCATACATTCTTTTGTTACTTTTACTCAAGTAACATCTTTGCAGGATCCTTTTTTTTAATCTAGTATAAATATTGCAATAACAGTACTTTTACTTGTGCGCAGGTTTCTGTCTTTCACCTCTGGTCATGACATAGAGACAAAGCAATGCAAAGGTTTAACATCAGACCCCCTCTCCCCGGTGACCCATCCGGGATTGATCAATTCCCGGATTGCATCCCAGCAGCACCGATCCATGGACCTGCCCTCTTTAACCAAAGCCAACTTGTGGCTTTTTCTGCTGCTTCTGTGATGGAGTTTATTGCGTGTGGTTCATGACAGATACTGCAGATCAGAAAGGTTTCAGACAAATTGTTCTCCTGCAATTAGACAAATTCATAATTTTCCAAGTTAATTCTTTCGGTGTAAAAAGGTTTCTGTACACTTGGTTCTATCTTAGACAAAGAAAATATTAATAGCTACTTCCTCTGACGTTAAAGCTTGACACTTTTTTTTTTTTTTTTTTTTACCCGGGGCTGCAGCTCTAAATGTTGAGAAGTAGTTATTATGTGGTCATTTAACATTTTGTTCTTGGCTAACTTAACAGCTCTGGCTATGGTTGCTTCATCATTAAGTCAACCTCAGCAAAGAGAGGCACTGACTTCATTTATGTAACTTTTTATATAAATTGCATGTAGTTTTATAGATTTGTTATTACAAATCTACAAAACATACTTTGTGATAACTTCCTTTTATGGTAGTTTTTAGTTTGGAGTCTGTTTGAAAACTAAATTAATAGTTGCAGAGTGAATAAAACTTCCTGTACCTTTCCTGGTGTATCTCTTGCAATCAGGGTTGCCAAGTCCGCAGTTTTCCTGTGGAATTGGGCGGCTTTTTTTGTGTTGCCGTGGGTGAAAAAATTGTCAGCGGGTTGGGCAGAGCCATTTTTATGTGAATATTTCTCCGTATTTTGAATGACAAATCTTTAAAACCACTGAAGCTCATCTCTGTCTGAGGAGCTGTTCTGTCTGGAAGAGGGGACGGGTGTCACCAGAGGAGTGCTCCTTTCGACACAGCGGCACTAATTATGGTGGCTCAGTGTTTTCATACACAGTTCTGCTGGATTTGGGTGGTTTTTAATTTGCTGTTGGACGGATTTTGGCTGTCAGACCTGGCAACCTTGCTTGCAATACTGGGACAACAAACCTAGCGTTCCTTAAGTCTTGAGTCTTGTGAGAAAGTGACACGTCCTGGTTTGCCACAACAACAAGCCAGAGATGGATAGGACAGTTTGACGCATTCGTTTGGTGTCTTCTGCACCATCGGACGAAGTAGAAGACAGTTGGACCTAGTTCTGGCTAATTGAACATGTCAAATCTGTGCCTCATGCAATCGAAAATATAATCCTCCCCCTAAGGCAAACAGCTGCAATAATCCAGTCCCTTTTATTCATTCATATTTACTTTAATAAGACGAGTTTAATAGCGTCGTCTGCTGATGTAAACAGTTATTATGTCGTTCACATGCACAGAACTGATGGGGCAGTCAAGAAATTGCAAATAAAACAGCAAAGAAAAAAGCAAATTGCATAGTTCCACTGTAAGTCATGGCCAAAATTACCAGCAGGTTAAAGGTTTACTACATTACACCTTAACTGTGACATCAGATACATTTCCAGTGTTTATTATTACCTAAATTATTTCAATAGTGTGAGTGAGTGATGCTTATAAACTAAAGTGTTGTGTTTGGCATTAACATGGAAACGTGCATTATTATTAACAATACAGGATGCGGTGTTTAATGAGGTCTTTGCTGGTTCTAATATCAGTCTTTCTTTCTTTATTTCATTGCATTCATTATATAAAAGAAAAACAAAAAGCAGAAATATGTTTACATGACAGCATGAAGTTTGAATGAAAAGGAGCAGAGAGAAGAATAAATCTTATGTTTTCTGCCAATTTTTAACAACAAAAAATATTTACATTTCACATTTAATTTTCATTTTAGCATCTCAAAATAACTGAATTAAATTTTTAAACTTCATCACAAACTTTATCACAGACCACTATTTTAATTTACATTTTGATAACTATTCAATACACTTGATTTAATTCATTTTAAAAATATATTAAGTGACCTTGATTTTTTGGTTTCTTTATTGAGGTTGTTCCATAATTTTACACCATATACTGCAATATTTTGTTCCATCACTTTAGTTCTGAATTTAGGTTTTTTAAACACCTTTCAAAGGGTAAATGCTTACTCTTTTTTCAAACATTTTTTGAATATTTATTGGTAAAGTATTTATATTTGCTTTGTACATTGTTTGTAATATTTTAAAATCATGAAATTTAAGTAACTTAACTTAAGTCTAGTGCTAAACTCTGCTGTAGAAGTTTAAGGTAACCTCCAAACACAAACATATTTTTTTTTCTGTAATAAGTTGTGGCAATAATGATGGAAAACAGAACTATTACCCTTGTGCTGTCAAACTGAAAATGAGCTGGAACCTTTTTTTCCTACATTTCAAAACCCAAATCTTAAAATCAAAACAGTTGAGTGTAGACCTAACCCTGGGCCTCCTCCGTGTCCTGCTGCCGTCTCTTGCCATACGTCACAATCATCTGCAGATAAGGCGTGTATTTTCGAACACGTTTGGTTGAATAACGGTCAGCTGGTGTGTGCTGGCCCTCTGTTCAGTGTCACTTTGATAGATGGCGTTCGTTTAACCCCAAAAATGTTGACCCAAGCGTCACAATGAGCTGCAATTGTGATAATGAAGATTTATGTTTCAGCAGATAAACCTATTGTGGTTAGACTTATGTAAGCCACACTCACACGACATTTCTTTACCATCTAAAAATATAACGTGTAGGATTAGCCTTGTACCTAAATTTAAATGTTTGCTTGTTGGAAAAAAAAAGCTGTAAATCTGTGCCTGTGCCGATCGTATTAGTACAGACTCCTTAATGACAGCGAGTGCAAAGAGACTGACTATAATTCTTGTGCTTGGTGACAGGAGTCCACTTATCATGTTTGTCTTGAAGCTCCAGACCCAAACAACTCGACAGAGAGGAGCAACGCTGAACCAGAAGTCTACAACAGCATTAGGAAGATTAGATTTAAACACTTTCTCGACAGTCTATGCCTTTTTGTAAAAGTGAAAAAAGGTGTTGAAAATAGGACAGGTATATTTACTCAAGTAGATGTACAATATATGATGTTGATAATATGTTTTTAGTGTTAGGTTTACTTTTAAGTTGTAATTTTGTTCAAAGTAGTTTTTTGGCAATCGTACAGAGAAAACTACTACTACTACTTTTGCTACTAGTACTTTTCACTAACAAGGACCATGTCACAACAATGGGGTAGATTTGAAATATTTATTAATCAGGATTCCTGCAGGTATCAGCAAGTCTTATTTAATGCTTTATAATGCCATTTTTTTTTTTTTTTTTAATGCCACAAACATACAATTGTGGGGCTTAAATTGTCAAATTTGTATTTGCAAGTACTGTAAAATACAGTTTATATAGCACAAATAATGTTGAAAGTCAAACATCCAGTGTTTGGGTAATTTGGTCTCACTGTAAGCAAACTTCTGCATGTCTACCACACTAGTGTAGGCTACGAAAATGGTAAATTATAATTTATACATATTTATATTTACAAATAAAACTAATATTATCAGCAGTTTTATTCAAAACTATTTTAATGCATGTTGGAATAAAAATGAATTCTGTTTAATGCCACATAAGGCATTAAAGAGGCAATATTGTGTTTTGTTTGTGAATCTTTTAAATTATTTTAGGACACAAAGATCAACCTCTTATGTTTTGTTGGTCAAAAAAACGCAATAATTATTGTAAAACCTTATTTGAAGAAACTCATCATTTGACTCTGTGAAAAATGCTCAGATTAGGTCCCTGTCACTTTAAGAGCCGTCCCTCCCCGCTGTCCTGCTGCTGTCACGCCCCTTCAGCTTGTCCCAAAAACATACGCCGGTGCAGAATCAGTGTTTGAGTGGTGTCCGCTGCAGTTCGGGGGTGGGTTTTTTTGGTTGCTGCGGGGGAGGTGTGAGCTGTAGCAGTGCTTCCTGAACGGGACGGTGCCGTGAGGGGGGAGGGGCGCGGTCAGGTGGAAAAGGCAGACACCGGTGAAACGAACTGTTTTTGTCCTCTCACAAACTCAATCTAAGAGAACAGAGGATTACTCAAACATGCATGAATGAAACAAAATACAACTCCAGGTATGTTTTTGATGAAGGAACATTATAACATGATAGAAAGCTCAGAAAAGATTTTGCATAATATATTTAATGCTTTTTTATTGCCCCGCGAGAACCCTGTTGTTGGAGGATGGAGCAGATATGATGAAGGGATGAAGAGGGAGGCAGGATGCGGGATAAAGGCAGAGGGATGAGAAAATGGCCTCCAGGAGATGATGGGTGGGTGAGTTGAGACTCAGTTTGGGGGGGGGGGGGTTCTGTCTCTGCACAGACTAAGGACCCCGCTCTAGCCGAGCTGTTAGAGAAAGCGAAGGAAACGGGAGGTGTAATGGGGAAAGGGAGGTGGGGTCGAGAGAACAGTAACCAGCAGTGTGATACATTTCGCAGGTTTAAATGGGGCATGCTGGGAAAATAGGAGGAGTGGTTGAGGTGTGCTGTAGTTGAAATGTAGCAGAGGCATGGCCCTGCTCCTGAAGCCAACTCATTAACTTCATCTTGAACAAATGCTACAACTACTGTTACTACTATTGCTGCTTTCATCTAATTACTTTTATTAATTTAAAGATTCTAAAAATGTCCTTGAGTAATAATGTTTTTAGTACATTTAGCATGTTTTAGTAAATATTATCGTGGCTTTGCAGTAATAGTGAGTGACAGATAATGAAAAAGTAGTGCACTATTAATTCAAAACCCTTGCGACAAACTGAGCCAGGATCAGATTAAAATAAGTCTGGTTTTCTTTCCCTCGGACTGGACATTTTGGCCAGTGACAGCAATGAAATGTCCCATAAAGGTTTAATTTGTTTAACACAGTTCAGAGTTGATGCTTTCTTCTGCTGTTACTATCTGTCTATTATCGTCCTGTGTCTTATGTGATAGACTTTAATGGATATGACGTGAAACAGAGCAGCCGAGTGGTTTTATGGACTGGACTTTCCAACTCAAACACTGCTCTTATTGCTACATCATCTGGAGATATATAAAAGAGGCCGAATCTTGTAAAAACTATTAACACTTGTCTCGAATAGAGTCAGCTCCTGTCTGTCACATTGATTTATGCTCCATTGTGGATATTTTTTTTGCACACACTGCCAGTCAAATTGTAGCAGGCGGAAAGTATGAATGGAAAACATAATAATAATAATTAAGGCTTTTTCCATATTTGACCCCACAGGCTAGAGGCAGATTTAAAAATCAATTTCCTGACATTTCAGTCTAATAATTTCTCGCGGGATTTGTTCACATAAATCCTAATTTCCTTGGAATTTAATTCGATTTTAATGACACTTAAATTCGTTTGCTCGCGCTTCCAACCACTGTCCCTCATTTTCCACAAAAGCAGAACTGGAGTCTGCATGTCCTCCTTGTCTTACTGTGGGGCTGAAAGACATGCATGTGTTAGGTGAACGGCTGAATTTGATTGCAGCTTCACCCAGGTTTCAGCCAAGCCATAGTCATGAATGAAATAACCCAGTTTTAATAAGGCATTGGACGAACTGACCCAAATGAGTGCCAGCATGTGATCAAAATTTGCCTGTGTTTTGCAGTCTGCTATAAAGCAATTAAACCTTCGAGTGCGAGAAGAAATCAACTTTAAAGTGCATTTTCAAGCAGAACTAAGTAACTTTGGAACCTTTTGGAGTCTGTGTGATAGCTAAATGAGTTATAGCAGGGTGAATACAGCGCCCTTCATCTTACCCTGCTGTCTCTGGGTGAAAAAACAGCCTTGTGAGAATGAGTTCCGCCGTCCCGGTGTCACGGAAGTCTCGGGTCTCGCGAGAAAGCAACAAATGCAACATGGACGGGGGAAATGAAAATAAAGCTGAGCGAGGGATCACACAGGAGTCAACAGGACTCATGAGTATTTACAGTAGTGCTTGATGCCTCAGTGGGTTAGTGGTTAGCACTCTCACCCGGACCGTGTGGGGCCTTTTATGTGTGGAGTTTGCATGTTCTCCCCGTGGCTGGGTGGGTTTCCTTTGGGTGCTTCGGTTTCCCCAATCAACCTCAAAACATGCACAGTAGGCTGATCCTCCAGGGTAAGTACTCCTGATCAGGATCCTGGCTCAAGATCTGGATAAGGGTCTCTGGGCGCTGCACCGTGGCAGCCCACTGTTCTTGACAGGATGTGCCCGATTGAGGGATGGGTCAAATGCAGAGAAAGAATTTCCCTACGGGAATCAATAAAAAGTATACCATACCTTTACTGAGGAATGTAGAGGAATGTAGGGCTTATTTTTAAAACAGCAAAGCAAAGTTGTTCCCCTTTAAATGCACAGTATCTGAAGATGTCTTTCTTTTCCAACATTAGAAAAGCTACATTTCCTCTTATTATTTATTAGTAAAGTAAGAGTGAACAAATTTGTCATTACATTAAAGTTATAGCTATGAATTTAGATTTAGACCATGATGTTCTGCAATCATCTCTGCCACGTTAACCATTTCATCTACTGACAACATCCATTAAATCAGTGATGACAATTTGTGTATACTCATATATAGGGGCTTGATATAGTATACTTTTAGATGGTTTTCCTCAAATTAAATAAAATATGCATACTTTCATATTAAGCGATATATTCTGCAGTAAGTCGCCCCTCCAGCTCACTTCCCTCTGCCCCAAACAGAGCCTTTACTTCAGAGCTACAGGAGGCTGTTTCCTGCTGCTGTGGAAATAACTCTTTTATACAGTGATCACATACACAGCCCTCGCACTGACCCCTCCATGCGTTTCTGTGGACTCTCTAAAAGGACATCCACCGCTTGTGCAGTTTATCAAAACATTTCTCGTCACACTTCTGTCCCATGACCTCCCTGTGCTTCTCCGAGTTCTCTCCTCTTCCTCCCACTGCTCAAAGACATAGATTTGTTAGGAGAACCGATGAGTCTGAAGGATGTGAGAGTAAATGGCTGTCTCTCTGTGTTTGTCTCTGTGGCAGCCTTGCAACCAAATGGCAACTGCCCACAGTGTGCCCCACCTAAGGCCCGTAGTAGTTTTACATATATGTTGTCATTGTGCATTGTTTCCATTGAAGTGGACAATAAAGCTAAAGTTCACACTAGTATTACATATTCCTGAATTACACAAAGAAATAGCCTGGATGATAACATTAGCGCTGCACAATATATCGCAAAATTATCGTTATCGCAATATCAGCAAACGCAATATCCGTATCTCAAGAATCTATCACAATAGCGCTGTGGTCTTCCATCTGACAGAGATTTACACTGAAGAATCATTTTCCACCAGAGACTTAAAAGAACATGTGTTGTGACTAAATAAAAGTGTTTAAAAAGTCCAGTTTTAGTGGTAATTTAATTAATTTAGTCACAGCTTAGCCTTTTTTTATTCCTGGTTTAGTCTGTGTTAAGTTTTGTTACTGTTTTGACTTGTAAATACAGGAACTTACATTTTTGGAAATGCAGTGAATTTAACTTACTATGTTCAAAAAGTAGGCTCTATTTTCAAATATCACAATAATATTGTTATCGCAATTTTCAACACAGTTATCGAATATCGCATGTTTTCTCCATATCGTGCAGCCCTAGATAACATAATGGGACGGATGAATAGATATTGTCAAAGCATTTAGGTGACAGACAGACATTCACACTCTCACATTTATTCACCAATTCTCCCGATACAGTCTTTGGTTGGTGGAAAAAAGCTGGAGAGAACCCAGAGTAAGACAGTGAGTGTTTCCTCATTTGCCAGGATCCTTCCTCCAGAGTCGGCTCCTCAGAAGCTTTTGGAACATGCTCAGGAGTGGGCTGCTGCGTAGTATCACGTCATCAAAACATGGATCTATAATAAAAATAAACTCCTTTATGAGTGGAAAGTGACCAAAAAGCACAATGTAAGCATGTGTCCTCCTGTCTCTACATTTTGGCCTGATTAAAAAAAAAGATCTTTCAAGAATGCTTTGAAAATACAGTGTGCCATTTTAAATAAAATCATTAGCAGAATGCATTCCTACAAAATTCCCCTGCACTGTGGGTCACAATAGTAATATATTTTATTATTTTCTCTAGTGAGTGTCTTTATATCATAGTTAAGTTTGTCTTAATTGTTAAATTGTCTGCAAAAAAACAAAAGTGGTTGCAGTGCGTCATGGGCAATTTGCTGCAAAGGATCCACAGGTGCATCCTTTGTAAATGAGTCAAATGGAGCAGATGAGATCCGGGGGACGGGGGGGTTAATCATTTGGAACAGCATGACGTGGATCACTCTGAAATGGTTCAGCTGTGAAGGATCCTGGCAAATGAGGAACACCCACAGAGAACGCGCAGACTCCACTCAGAGAGATTGTAGTGAGCTGGAGCGAGAATAAAACCCACAATCTCCTTGCTGAGATGCAGGAGTGCTAACCACCTCTGCCACAGGAGTCCAGCTCTGGGATCGCTGTGGGAAAGGATGGAGCTTTACATTGGTGTTTTAGCTAAGACCATACTAATTGAGACCGAAATCAGTCCAAGTCCAGAGTGAACCAAGCCCAAGACAAGGCCAAGACTTTCAGGGTACGAGACTGAGTTCGAGACTGAGACCAAGGCAATCCGAGACCAGGTCAAGACCAAACCCTGTGAACTTTTATTTTTTTATTTTTTTTATTTAACCTTTATTTAACCAGGAAAGTCCCGTTGAGATTAACAATCTTTTTTTCAAGGGAGTCCTGACCAAGACAGCAGCACAGGTCAACAACAGCCCAATACATGACACACAATTAACAATCATAATAGGGAGTTAGCTAAAAACATCTACAAACCATAAATTTCATCTCCAAACCTTTCAGCAGAGATTTAAACTGAGTTATTGAGATCAGTTCTTTTAGTTTCCAGACTTTTTGTAAGCTGTTCCATGTTGAAGGTGCAGAATACTGAAATGCAGTGCAACTAACACTAAATAAAGGGAAAAAGCTGAAAAAAAGTGATTCAAATACATTAATAATTATTTTAAAAAACAAATGCAACAGACTCCACAAACAAACAGAGACAGATATTTTTTCTAGTTTTTCTGATGTGGAAAACTAATGACTCCAAAATTATGAAGAATAGCATTTGCTCATGTTTGATTTAAAAAAAAAAATCTCTGAGACCGCCACATCTGAGACAAGTAAAATTGGATCTGAGACCAAGACCGAGTAAAACTGCGGCCGAGACCAAGACGAGACCAAGAGCGGTACCAGGACCAGTTCTCCACACCGCTGCGAGTTGATTGGACGAGACTTGTCCCTTTGCTGCCGGTCTCCTGGACCTGGAGTAATGGAAACACGAGCAGGTTTTGGGTTACCTGTCCTGTCCTGTCCTCGTCTGGTACAGTCTCAAAATAATCATTAAGTTTGAATTGGCCTGTTCAATGCACAGCACACTATATACATCAATATAAGTTCATCTTCTCTCATACTTATGACTGGGTCTGTCAAAATAAACAGCTTGTGCAATATAATAGGATTTCAATTTGTTTTTACTCAAAACTAAATAATCTGACCACATGCTTCCTGACCCACTAACACCACGCTCGTGACCTACTTTTGAGTCAGGACCCACCAGTTGAAAAAGATGATGAGGAAGCTGCTAAAGAAGTCAATGGATTGCTATATAAGGCATGGATTACAGCCATGTTTGCAAAGTGGGCTGCAAGGAGGTTGAAAATTGTTTCAACGTACAGCTTATTTAAAGTCTTGTTGAAACAGCTTTTAAAATACTTGTATCATAAATATTGTGGTAAGATAACCATGTAAAATAACTTTAATTGGTCGTATGAATTAACAAGGTACTACATTTTACAGCTTTTTCTCTTTTTGTGCTGTTTTCTGTGTAACTAGACACAGACAGTGCTGAATTTCTCACACACATTTATTCAATGTTGTACTAGACCTGTAATTCTGAACTTTTAACACCAGCTATCACCTCAGAGTGTATTTGGCTTTCAAAGTACTGGCTTTTATGGACAAAAATCGGAAAAATCTTGACTGACGCAGGTCTAAAGCAACAAAATAATCTTGAAAAGTAAACCAGGATAGACCGGGACTACATTTGGGACCAAAACAGAACAAAAAATGACTAAACCGGACTAAATCCTGGACAAAACCCTGCAGTAAACCATGGCATTCACATTAAACTTAAGTCCCAACAAAGCAGGACTAAGACAGGACTAAAACTGTCTCAATCAAAATAAAACTAAATCAAGACTTGAACTGCAAAAGACTCCTGGGTACCACCAGAAGAAGTCCAAGTACCACCAGCGCTGCCTGTCCCACAGTTTAAGAACCACTGTACTAGAGTATTGTGTCTTGGACCAGGCTAAACTAGCCTGAGTAGTTTCATTAATGCAGCCGAAGGAAAATGCAATTTGATGAAATGTTTCTGTATAATATAACCGGATATGGAGTTTCCAAACATAAAAACCCAGGGTCACTCTGGTCCTTGCTATACATACATGGTTATTATCTTTATTTTCACATAAATCAAAAGAAATTGTGGACTACTATACCAATGTGTTTAAAGCTGTACCCAGTGTGATCTAATAATCGCTGTGTTGTTAATGTCATGGCAATATCTAGTCTTGTTCTCCCACTTTTCTGCTTGTCACTGCAGGAAGAGCCAATATAAACCCTTCTTCAAGTAATGCATTTAAACAGCAATGCCCACAGTTTGGAGACAAGAATGTTTTTTTGTTTTTGTTTTTTTATATCTAACCAGGCTCTGACATTACACACATGTAGTCCATTGTTTGTCAGTTGCCAAAACAATGTTGATTATTCCTAATTTGCCAAATGAGGTGGCTAATTCCTCCAGTGAAAATGTATTGCACTCTGTTTAGCTTATAGCGTCATTGTTTCAAACACAGCCATACTGTTTACAGACACCAAAAGGATTTTTATTATAGGCTTAAAGGGGGTATATTATGGAAAACCAACTTTTCAGAGCTTTTTGCCATGTTATAATGTTGTTCCCTAATGAAAAACATACCTGGAGTTGTGTTTTGCTTCATTCAAGCATCTTTAAGTAATATTCTCTGCTCTCTAATCTCTGTCATGGCCATTCTGAGGCCTCAAAACGCTCAGTTGCATGAGCCTCCGCCTCTCCATGCATCAACAAGCCCTCTACATCCAGTCTGCTCTCACTCATTGATCCAAAAAACAGTGTACAGCTCTGTTTCCACTGATTCCTCACAGACATTTTTCATTTTGTAGTAAAACGGCATCATACAACAAGTTTAAGGAAGTGAAGTATGTTTAATTCTTTAAATTATTTTCAAATGATAGCAACAGTCTGCACTCTGCTGCCCTCTTCACCTGTTTCTTTGTGGCACCAGTAGAGTACTTATTAAAAATGTGCTCTTTTAGTCGCATAATGGTGTAAAAAGTGCTGCTGTTCCAAAGGCGACCACGATTTGGATTAAAAAATAGAAATAAATGATATAACCCTTTTAAAAAACATGAAAATCCTTGCCAAACCTTGGTGTAATTTTGCCTGCACCTCCTGTCTTTGTAATTTTCTTCAAAAATAAGACGATACTCATTTTCTTTCACCTCTACAACTCAGCCTGAGGCCAACGCATTTTAATTAACTGTATTGAAATTCACAATGTGGCGTTAAGCAGCAGTGGCCATTTTAAGAGAGCTAATTTATGAAACAATACCAGTTTTCCCTTGAGAATAAAAGCTTGCCGTCATTGATCTGAATGCATTAGCAACTTATGTAATGTTGAACACAAACGCATCTCTAGACATGCAGTGCACAGCCACGCAGAAGCCACTGACGACAGCAGAGGTGATTGAGTTAAATAAGCGTGAAGGCAGAGGCAGAGATTAGATAGACTGTTCTCATTACGGACACTGCTGCTGATATCCCGCACTGTTTGCTCACACACAACAGGATTACATGGCAGGCCCTCGCTCTCCAAGACGTATAGCTTTACTCCAGACCAATAGTGTTTTAATTGAGGTACAACGGCGAGGACTTTGGTGAAGCAATGCTCAAAGCTGGAGTAGACCTTCTAGATGTCTCACTCTGTTCAGGCTTCAGTGCACAAAACTGAATTACACTTATGAAGTCTCTCTTTGGTCTTTAACAGAGTAGGAAAAATCAGAAGCTGTACGTAAATAAAAGTAATTTTTACAGCAAAATAATAACCTGCAAAAGCCAGACTGATGTGTGTAGCAGTGTTTAATTAATGTGGGATGTCTCCTGTTAAAAATGTTTGTAAAGAGGAGGGTCTTTCAGTTTAATACAGTATTTAGAGGTGACTGGATCAAGCACCAGCTCATGACCATCAACCATGATCTGTTTTAGCCAATCACAACAACAACTCATATGTATCCAAGCAACAAACCCCTCCAATAGTAAAACAATGCATGGTGCTGCCACACAATTAGTCAACAGTCCTATAATATACTTTTTCTCAGGCTTTTTAAAATAGTTTTGGACACTTTTGCATTAGTCTTTCACATTTTATATCTTAAAATAATGTAAATGTATGGAAAAAGATGTTTTGGGGGAGCTGTTCCTTTCAATTTGCAGAGAACACTTGGATTAGGTGTCTGTCGCCCCCGATGGCAACAGTGGGGAATGGGCAGAGCATAAAAGGGCTAATTAGCGCAACTTTTAGCACCATGATGCTAACAGATAGATAAATGAGCTGACTGCTTCAAAATGACAGCAATTTAAGCACTATGTATGGCTTTAGAAACATGCAGGAGCACTTTTGTTTTCACATAACGTATGTGTGTCCTGAGTCAGATACGCTCACCTTTTGCTAGTTTTCAGTTTTCTAACAGACGTTCGCAAAGACGTTAATTGGCTAAAGGTTGATAAACAAAAACTCCACATATTGCTCTACCTCTGTGGTAATTTTTGTGTATTTATGCTAAATGTTTATAAAATAATCATGATATGAAAATAATTTTGAGAGGGAAATGCGCAGGGAACGCTCAGGTCACACTCGGACGACATTCTTTCAGTGATCTTAGTGTTTTTGTAGCTAACTTTGTCCGTCTTATTTTCTGATTAACGTTAGCTTAGCCCACAATCTTGAAAGACGGAAACAAGGTACCGGGTGTGAAAATTTGTTAACGTTAATATGCCAGCCTTAAATTAGAGCCGAAAAATCCAACAAATAAGGCTGAAAAAGCCAGAAAGGTGAGCGTGTCCGATATTGCAACTTGCGTGTGTCCGACTCAGGGCCATAGCACTGCCGAGCTTAAACTTCGGACAAAAGCGCTCTTTCATACGGCCGCAATAAAATATTTGTAAAAGAAACTATCCAACCATTATATCGTTATAAACGTAAGAAAAAATGTACTTTTCTTGTATACAATTTGCATTAATGAAGATGATAAATGAGCGACTTCATGACTTGTTGAAGATAAAAAAGTAATAGAATTTTAGCTGAAAGTGTCCGACTCAGGACACACACACGTTAAATACAAAGAGCCGTGAGACTGTTTTCAGATTGTTAGAAAAGGATGGCCTCAGCATACAGGATTACTCAAACAAACATGAATGAAACAAAATACTACTACAGGTATGAAACAACATTAGAACGTGGTTAAAAGCGAAAAAAAAAAAAAAGTTGATTTAGCTGATTAGGCGACCTTTAGGAGCACCACTGGGAGCCTGAGATTGCTATTCATGAGTTTGTGAACTTACAAATCTATTTACTGCTTTCACTGCTACTTTTACCTCTAATGCTAGTATCTACTTTGACGCTGAGGTTAAATAATACTTTACTTGAGTAATTAAGTAAATGTTTTCTGCAAAGACTTATTTAAGTAAAAGTATGTAACATGAACACAACCTCTGGGGATGACACACACACTTACCCACACATGCTCTGGAGGGTCGAGTGCAGTACAGAGTGACCCAGGCCTCACCCCTCAGTCGTGCAGCTCGCGTTAGTGGATTCCCAGCGGTATCTTTTTACTGTTTGTTAGGATTTGTCGCTGCAGCCCCCTCAGGCAGCAGTGTCATGTCGCCGCTTCATATCCTGAATCCCGTTACTGAGCGTCGTAAAGGACAGCAAATATTGATCCTCAGTCCGTTCGGTACACGGTGAGGCTTACGTCTCAAATAGGACTTTGTTTCTGATAAGAAGGTAAGGTCAGCTCAAGACCTAACACCAATGCTTATATTGAAATGTTATATAAGGAACAAAGCAACAAGATGAGGGTGAGGAAGTACTCAAAACCTGTACTCAAGTAAAACTACTGTTACTTCAATACTGTATAATATTACTCAAGTAGAAGTAAAATGTGCACAAAAGGCTAATCCTACTTTTATGTGCAGTCCTGATCAAGATCCTGGCTTAGCATTTGTGTTCTTTAGACCTCGGGGCACATTGGCAACTTATATTTTCAGAAACTGTTCATTCCTTTGTCAGCATATTATAATAGAAATGATCAGTGAAGTAAATAAATCGGAGTCTAGGCTGGAAAATCAAACATTTTATTGCATGCAAATTTTGGCCAATCACATTCTCATTAAAAAAAAACAACAACAAAAAGACGAGTCTGTTCCAATTCAAATAAGGGACTATTGGTTGATTAGTCTTTAGATTTAAACAATGTAAATGGCTATTCCAGCAGAAAACTGGCTCCTTACACAGCAATACAAAATAAAGTAATACAAAAATGGAGAAAGAGGAGGAGAAGTTGAATGTGGAATAATGTTGGCAAAGCATGCATGAGATATTGAACAAGTTGGAGATAACTAAAGGATCACAATAGCCCAACTCTAAAGGTGTCTTTTTTCCTAGCTTTTAATCTTAATTCTCTTAATTAGCAATTCATGTTTTTAACTTAAAAAAAATGCAATATTTATTGAAAATGTCTTCTATTTGGGGACCTGTTGCTATCTGCGCTGAAAAAGCTCAGATTATGTGCATGTCCCTTTAAAGCCCTCTCTCCCACTGCTAGCCCCTCCCACTTAATTTTGTCAGCCCAAGTTGAGAATGGACAGAGCAGGGCTGAGGCGCGGTTTAGACAACAATGTGTTTGAGTGTCAAGGCGCTTAAAGACGACAATTGCAGGGCTCGAAATTGCGACTATTTTAGTCGCATATGCAACCAAAATTAAGTCTGTGGATGTTAAAATATATTTGGTAGCACCCTGTGCGACTGCAACAAATTGCAATTGTGCAATCTTTTACATAGACTACAGACACATACAGTCAATTTATACTGACAGATAAGACCTTGAGCTTTCCTACTGTTTTTGTTTCACGTCGATAGGTCCAGTAATCACGGAGATAGTCACCGTTAAAGATTTAAAAAAGCTAAGGATACTAAAAATAGCCTAATTACAAGCTGCGCATACGATTAGAGCTCTATTGGCAGGAACATGTGCAATGTTTATGTGTGATAGTTACTGGAGCTCTGATGTTTTACTCAAAAACATCCAGAAAAGACAAATTTAGTGCCCATAGGGAGGAGAGGAGACTGGGGAAAGAAGCTGTTCCTCTGCTCAAGGCACAAAGAGGGGAGGGGGCGGAGCCATGCCAGCTGCACTGGACAGAGACAGCACCGGGATCGAACACCAATGGTTCAGAAAAGTTTTGGTCAAATAAATATTCTACAAAAATAAAGAACAATGTGCCATCAGGTCTGAGGGTGTATTTCTTCTCTAACGAGTCTGTGAGTGCATAACGAGAATCATGTGCTGCAGATTCAGGTGATCTTCACCTGAGCACTGAGCTCCACTGAGAACAGTGAGGATTTATTTTATGGAGGTTTACAGTTTGTGAGCAGCCTTTCTATAATGTTATGTGTTTGAGCTGAGCTCAGTGACTCTGATCCACACACTTTCACCTGTAGTTCCCCTGTTGTCCACAAGGGCCCCCCTCAGTGTGCTGGACTGTAGGTTGTTGAGGGCAATGTTCACTTTGTAAATGATACTTGCTCTGATACTGCAGCAGTGGAGTCTGGTGATAAATTACATGAAAACATTCAAAAGAATTGGAGTTACCTTTCCAGGCCAGAATAATCTGGAGAGCCTATCCAAGTTAGGAGCACCAGTGTCAAATGTAAAAGTTAATTTCTGCCCTGTGTCTAAAATCAAAGTCAAAAATAGCAGTTGTTATCAATGAATAAAAGAGTTATATACATATAATATACCGTATATTACTAAATGCATGTTTACATATATTTTGTTTGGCGCTCCTACATTTGTGATGGTGCTCCTAACTTTGGAAGCTTAGGTGCTACCATGGAAAAAAGTTAATTTTGAGCCCTAAATAGGATTGCGTCTTGGCCTTTTGTTTACACAAAAACAGAGTTTTTTTAATCTGAATTTTTTTTAAACACTGGGAGAGTTGTTTTGTTCTTGCAGCAGGGAGCTGCTCAGGATGCTCCGCACTTGTGTAGGTTGAATAAAAGTATAAAATATAACTTTTCTTTTTTAATCCTTTCAGTTCTAAAAATGTTTTAACTGTATTTTATAAAACGTTAGACAATGCACTTGTTTTAAGCAGAACCATGGTCCAGCCAATGTCCCTTGTCCAGCTGTTGGCAGACGTACTGACAAAAGCACACAGCTCTGGGCAGGTGACCCGTGGAGGGGGGCGTAGAGAAGGGGAAGTGTTTTTTGGCGAGACAGCAAGCGTAACCAGACGAGAAGTACAACAGCGCTCTGTTGAACATGTCCTCACTGCAGGCCTGCTCCGAAAATGTGTCTGTGAACTCCTGTCTGCAGCTGTCCAATGAAACATACACCAGGTAGAGCTTTGAGTTGGACCGACAGCCCATTAAGACTTTTTCCTTTGAGAGAAGAACGTTTGCTTGGCCTACAGCTTTCTGCAGCTCCCTCACAATGTGCCGGGCATCGTCTCTTTTCCAAAGACAAAGCTGAATTAAAATTCCAAAAGCAACAGAAACTAAACATATAGAAGCAACTACAACTAGCTCCAAAGGAAAACTGTGATGTCTTTGAATAGGAAAAAATATTACACCTGTTATAAATGCATACAATGATAGCCAGGATAAAAATAATATAACCCCTCCGACGTAGACCAGGACCCATTTCCACAGTGGACGCAGCCACACTTGAGTTTGGGCCACACTGTTTATGATCCTCAGAGCCTCCTGGTAATTGTCCTGGTCCTGGATTATAAGGCGCAGCTGGTCCGGGACGTCCATGTCACTGAAGACCCCAGCGTCCCATGAGTAGAGGGTCTCCTCGTTGGCGGCAGTGAGGGGCTGCAGGGCCTTGCCGTTGTAAACAGACGGAGGCTGGTATGGGACTACTGTAGACCCTCTGAGCTCCCTGTTGGGGGTGCACAGCACTTTGAGGAGCTTGTGCATGAAGTCTGGATGGACGGCCTCTATGTAGGTGAGGTGGCAGAGGTGCAGGGGGATCGAGATGTCTGGCTCGAGCAGAACCGGGACTATGGGCTTCCTTTCTAAACAGTCCCTAAAAAGAGACATGTTCGCCTCAAGGAGGCACCAGCGACTCCTCACAAACTCTGGACTCAGGACCAGCAGGACTTTCTGGCTCTGCTGGATACATTCAGACATGTTCTCCAACACTGTGCGTCCCGGGACAAAGTCACGCTCATGGTAGCAGACCTTCAGGCCAATGGCCTCCAGCTTGTCCACAAGAGAGTGGGTCCACTTGTAGTCAGTGCTGCTGTAGCTTAAGAAGACATGGTAGCACTCATCGTCCCTCAGTGTGGGCGGGACGAACGGAGAAGTGAGCTGTGATTGGACGTCAGCGGTGTCAGTCGAGTTTAGACCCTCCATTATCTGTAACAGACAGTAGGACAATAACATTTTGTTCAGTGTGGTCCAGCCCTGGTTACTGTGTGCCAGAAACTAGAACTGAGAAAAGTTCAGTGTTGTCATAGACTAGTAGGATTAATTGCATTTTTTTAGACGTGTTTATTAATTATTAATTAGTCAAGATGAACGCGTTAAAGTCCCACTACTAATTTTAACATAAAGCAGGTGCTGATATAATACTGTCTCATTTTTTAAAATTTGGTGACAGAAGCTTGTCTCAAAAACATTTTAATGCAATCCTAGACAAGGCCAGAAGATCACAAGCATCCAATATATCCAAAACTAATATTGGTATTTAAATCTAGGTTTTATTTCTAGTCTAGATGTCTAAGTGTGGACAATCAACCTATTTTGCTGTAAAATGCTCAGTCCAGCTTTTTTAAAGTAAGCATTTCCCATTTTTTGTCTTTGTTAACACATGTGAGACCTGTTGGTGCCATCAAAGTCAAATAAGCTTTAATTTTTTATGACGTGATAATATATTTTTATCTTATGAATACAATATTTAATTGGCTTATACCACTGCATTCACTCTTTTACCTTCTGTAGCTCCTGTTTTGTTTTCGTACTTGTCGTGATGTTTGCTTCAGAGCGTGTTTATATTCTTTACTGAGCCTATAGCCACATTAGCTCTACATTAGCTCCACATTTAGCCCAGCTCTGGTGTTCACAGACAGTCTCTCTTCTTCCAAGTGAATTTAAAACCCTGCTCTCACTCTTCACTTTTCCGTCGTGCGTTTCTTTCAGAGTAAAAAGTGCATGCGCGGACCATCTCTGTAGGAGCTGCAGCAACAGTGGCAGACCTGCTGCAGTGCATTATGGGACTCATAGTTCTAGTGGTAAAAAACGCTGTTAGTGATCAAAACTTAGAATTTAAGAATTGTCTCGTGGTCCGGATCGCTGACACCTCTGCTCTCCCACTACAACTCTTAACACCGGAGAGTCTTACCTGATACGAACGCAGTCAGCCAGAGAGTGACCACATCTTTAGGGGAAGTAAGGACGAGATTAAACTTCGCATTAAAGAGACAGTGCTGTATTTCAGTTTGTTCAGTGATATAAAAAAGACCAACTGCGCCTTTAAATGGAGTGAACACTAAAACAAAAGTTATTTTAGGGGACTTCCTTTTTTTTAATCTTCCTTCAACTTCCCCTGCTCTTTTGTTTCGAATGCAGCAAGTCCTACTGTGTAAGGATGGAAAATGTAACAAACTGGTTCTAAAATAGGTTGCATTCACGTTCTAGAATTTAATTATGTCCACAGAGACCTAAATAAATGTATAGGTACTATTTTTAAAAGAAATATCCATACAGAAAATCCATGATGATGACCTGATAATTGTTTTGTTACCAACTGGGTCTACAACCACACACAATAATCTTATGACCTAATGCCGAGTCTACTGATAGCAATCACGCCTGTGTGTTTGAATAATATAAAAAATTTTTTGGTGGTCATATTTTTGGTGGACTGGCTTACCCTAACCCTATGCACCACATGATTGGCACAACTGTGGGATAAGAAAGCCAGAAGTGGAAGAGGCTGTGCGAGCTGGTGCTGAAGCCTCCCTGCAACATGTGTCTGACCTCCACAACAAAGAGCAGTGTTAGGTTTTGTGCCGTCTCAAGGTCGTGGTTGCACTCGAAAAGTGCACAGGATTCACAAATTTGTAAAGGCCGTGTCCTTTTTAAACAAGGCAGCTCTGACAGAGCTACTGACAACCTGACCAGTCCTGCTGACCTTCACCAACAGAGTTGATAGTAAGGGTTTGGCACAGGTCTGCAGGGAGATCATTGGTCACTTTGTGGGTAGGCTCAAAGCATTACACCAGGCCCGGGCGAGGATGGGTGGGTACGCTGCCTTCTGGGAGCCGTACCAAATTAAACTTCTGGTCACCCTTTGAGTCCTGTCAACCACCAACTCTCTGTAAGTTTGGGAGCAGACAGCATTTCCCCAAACAAAAAAGTGGGGTCATTGTTGCCCCAAGTGCGCCAGGGATTGTGAAGGTGTCTGTGGCGATTGACAGTTTCTGTGGTGAACTTGCCAAGTGGGACTTCTTCCCTTGGCCACTGACTTTCGGGAGGGCTAGGGTCATGGCAAGTACTGGAGAATATGTTGAGTGACTTTCACAAACAGAAGCATAAACTGGAGTGGTCTCCCTTTTACACAACTTGTGTGGCCAAACCTGCAGCCTACAGCACAGACAGCCACTGCCACTGAGGAGGAACCTGAGCTATGCAAAGCATGTTGGGGGTTACTGTTTGTTTGACACACCATGGATGCAGCTCATTCTCACTGGCCCACCTCTGCAAATGCCATGGGATGACAGGAAAAAAGTGTCCATGTTCCTATAATGTTGCAAAATGGTGAGTATGTGTCCTTTAAAGCCCTGAAAACTATGGCCCAGAGTTTGCCTGTCGTGTGGGCTCGGCTGCAGACTCTGCAACTTTTGTCTGCCACGATTAGCAGGGATGACTTCATGAGTCAGAGGAGGAGGAGGAGTGAGGGGACAGGTCCACGAGGAGGTCACAGGTGGAGCACAGAGGAGGAGAGATGGGTGCTCCTGTGTTACATGCACTAAAACACTGAATACTGCTCTGTTTGATCACAGTGTTAGTTTGAAATCATGTTAAAATATGCCAGAACATACTAATAAGCTCCTGTATTATATGTGATTAATCACGATTAATTAATTACAAAGCCTGTAATAATTTTTTATTACAGGCTACATTTTTTTATCGAGTCCTACCACTATTTTTATTTTAATGCTCAAATATTTTAAATGCAGGCCATTCAACAAAAGAATAACATAACAAAAAATATTAATGTTCAAAATGTAGTTTTGAATTTGAATTTTGGATTATTTGTTTCATAGTCTGATCTGATTTTTGGTCAAATTAAAAAAAGGTTTTATTGTCTTACCTTTACTTGTAGATGAAGTCCATGCGCCTGTCCCTCTGAACAAAAATCTCCGTTACTTTGTTGTAAAAGTCCTCCTTTTCTTCTTTGAGCTTCAAAAGTCTCTCCATCTCAGTAGAGATCATTGCCAGTGAAGTCTTCCTTGATCAGTCCTGTTCCAAATTAATGTTTTGAGTCATTTTAATGCCGAGAATGATCTTTCCACAGACGCCGTTGTAGCTGGCACAGTGAGCACACGCTGGAGTAACTTTTGCCTCCGGTACAATCTGGATCAAATGCTTTTCGGCCAAAAAGCTAAGAAGCTGTCCAGGAGTTTTGCATTCATTCTTCACCATTTGTGAGTTATACAGTCAGATGAGACCAGCCTTTAGTCTCACAAAGTCAAAGAACCTGGCATATTTTGACAGGCTCTGCAGTTTAGGTGTTATCAAAATGAAGAATGAATAAATCAATTTTGAACAATCAACTAATCCAAGGAATACAAGCTCATTAAAATGATCAAACTCTCAGAATATTATAAAACATCTGTTTCTTCTCATCTCTGACAGTGTTTATTTGTTTTACTTTCACTGTCTGTCAGGCTGAGCATGGCACATTTCTGCTCAAATCGCTCGTAGAAATGTCAAACTCCTGTCTCATGCGTTTGACTACTCCCATTGTGTCATGGATTTGCGCACAATATCCAATGTCCATCACTTTGTAAAAAGCACTCTAAAAAGTGCATTGGATTCATTGAAAATGCCCTCGTATGCCATAATTAAAAACCATGTTGAGGACTTTTGACAGTCAGCTGATCATATCCAGTGGCCATCATTAAGGCCAGGGACACACGCAGTCGGATGGTTTGACACAGTCGGTGAAGTGAGTCTGTTTGGTGAGTTCCACAGCATAGGGCATAGTGGGACACAGTTGGACATAGTTCTGGTCGATTGAACATGTCGAATCAGCATCAGGACGTTGTGCTCAACGAGCTCTGATTGGCTGTGTCCCGTTCACAATTTGTCAAACAGCTCGAGTTTAACATCAAAATATAGGGAAATTCCTGTTCTACATCCACTTCATTATGTTTGCACATCTGTGACGCTAATTTGTTGCAGTTAGCTTACCTTAGCTTTAGCCTCATGCAGTTACAAATATAATCCTCCTCTGAGACAAACAGCTGCAATAATCCAGTCCCTTTTATTCATTACTGTGATCAGATCAGTTTAATCTAGTGCGCAATAATTATTATTGACTGATAAATACTTGCGTTAAACACCTGTGTGTTGTGGAGTTTTATTTACTAGAGGTCAAATAACCACAGTGTTTAGTGACTAGCGCCACCTGCTGTTGTAAGTAGTTATTATGTTTTGCACATGTGCACTGCTCAGTCGTGGGTCTGAATCGCTCCGGTGTCTGCAACGAACTTTCAGTGATGTGAGGAGACGAGCAGTCGCCCCGCCTTCGCTGACAGTGGTCGGGCGTTGGGTTGGTGTGTCCCAGGCTTAAGAGTACCATTATCCCACCTCAGTCAGGATTTTCACTCATAAAGCGAAATACAGTGCGCTTGCATCATCAGCTCACACAGTTCATTAAATAGTACAAATAAATAAATATCAACAATAAAATCCATACATATCCACAATATTCACTTTATAGGACATGAGCATTCCATTTTCCACCACTCATGCTCAAAGTTCAAAGTTCTGTGTTCTTTGATTATGTACTGTGTGTGTGCGAGTGCGCAGGGAGGGGGCACAGTCTGTTTATCAACCTGACCACTTGTGGAAAAAACTGATCTCCATCTCGTGGGTGCTGTTCTTGGTAAACGTTGTTTCACCGCATCATCCAGTAAGCAGGTGCGCTTTGTGGACTTAAAAAAACAGTTCCCTAGTGCATTAGTCCCACAGCTTTGCCTGCACCTCATTCAGCCCTGATGACATCACAGCGGCTCCGTCATAAGTCTGAGCTACAAGCTTTTCATCACAGTCATATTTATCTGACACTCCCAAGACATAATCAGCTATAGCAGGGGCTTGTCTGTCATCACTCACATCATCAAACCCCAAAAACACCTCCTTCACTTCACAGCCACATACCCTACTTCTACAGCAACAAATGGCGCTGCATTGATCTCCTTTTTAATATAATTTCTCATGACATCAGCGACTACTTCAATTAAATTATTCTGTATTCTGTTTGACAAGCCACGAAACACAATAGATGTCACCAAACGTCTTGTTAATTTTTCATATTTCTCTGCAAAAGCATGGAAAAGTTCCACGTAGTTTTCACAATTAGAAGAACGCTTTCATCATTTGCAAAATGTCAGCTCCTCTTTAGCAAGAAAGCAGGTTGCATTGATAAGGTATTTTAAAATCTACTCACACATTGTCACAGGTGGAGAACAGCAAGCAGGGGAAACAGAAAAGGCGTGCATGTTTAAACACGTCACTTCTTGGATTTGGTCCTAAAGTCTGAACTATGGCATAGCATGCTTTCCCGCTACGAACCAGACCTTGGTGTATACAGTCTATTAGATAAAAAGTGTTACATACAATGAAGTAATTGCTGATTTGAATTTGGTGGCAGCAAGTTGGAAGAAAAACAAGAATTATTATTTTTTTTATTAAAAAGGGATCTACAAGAACTGTGTTAAAAATTCTGATAATGACATGACCAGCGATTTCTGGATACCTTTTTTCACACAGTAAAAGTTCAATTTAGTTTTATTTTGAGAAAGAACACTCCTGTAAAAATAGAACTAGTAGAACTGTAGAACAGTAAACCAGCTCTAAACCAGACTAAACAAGGTCTAAATGAGGACTAAACCTGGTCTAATCCAGGACTAAACCATGATTATATTTCAGACTGCTCTGATTGGACTTTTTCAACTTTTGCCTCAACACAGTCTCTCATTAGACGAGTGCTTCTCAATTATTTTCTGTTACGCCCCCCTAGGAAGAAGAAAACATTTCACGGCCCCCACTCTCTGCCGCGACTATAAATATAAATTTGTCTATAAAATTGTTATAAGTACACCTCTGCATAGCATTGTATCCTTATTAACATTAAAGAAAAAAAAAAAAAAAGAAAGAAATATAGATCAACTTAAAACAAAGAATAACTCTCTTGAGGTTTGTACACTGCACTTCATATCTCCTGCTCTGTGCTGTGTGTGCAAAAAAAAAAAAAACCCTTACATCACAGAGCTAATACTCCCTGCACACTCTGACAATGGGAGCGCCACTGCCACCTACTGTAGTGTATGTGCAATTACACTTTATTCTAGTACAACTAGGGCTGTCGCGGTGAGAGAATTTCCCCTGCGGTAATTATATGCGACACAACACGCGGTGTGTGGTGTAAGCGGTATAGCATAAGCTAATAATAACACCTGGAAACATGACATGTCCAAACAAATTTGGATTATAAAAATAAACTGAAATATAGTTAAGCCTCTGCTCTAACAAAAACCCGAGTCAGACACGAGTGACAGTGTCTTTGCAGCGCGTGTGGTAGCTTTAGAAAAATCCACATGTTCACCTTATGTGGTTTGAGAGGTGAGCTAAGGAGGCTAGCACTGCATCCCATTAATGTCTAACTAAAATGATAAACTACGGTTACTGTGGTCACTTGTGCCCCCATGTGGTTGGCTTGATAACGGCGTGGTATGACAATAATGCAGTCATCGTGACAGCCCTAAGTACGGCAAAAAAAGCATGTTCCCCAACTCCCCCACCCCCCCACCCCACGGTATCGCATCGCACCGCGCCCCACCCCACTATTTGAGAAGGACTGCATTAGACAATTATTTTGAGAGCAAGTGTGTTGATCTATCACTGGTCCAGCCAATGTCCCTTGTCCAGCTGTTGGCAGACGTACTGACAAAAGCACACAGCTCTGGGCAGGTGACCCGTGGAGGGGGGAGTAGAGAAGGGGAAGTGTTTTTTGGCGAGACAGCAAGCGTAACCAGACGAGAAGTACAACAGCGCTCTGTGGAACATGTCCTCACTGCAGGCCTGCTCCGAAAATGTGTCTGTGAACTCCTGTCTGCAGCTGTCCAATGAAACATACACCAGGTAGAGCTTTGAGTTGGACCGACAGCCCATTAAGACTTTTTCCTTTGAGAGAAGAACGTTTGCTTGGCCTACAGCTTTCTGCAGCTCCCTCACAATGTGCCGGGCATCGTCTCTTTTCCAAAGACAAAGCTGAATTAAAATTCCAAAAGCAATAGAAACTAAACATATAGAAGCAACTACAACTAGCGCCAAAGGAAAACTGGGATGTTCTGGAATAGTAATAAATATTGCACCTGTTATAAATTCATACAATGATAGCCAAAATAATAACAATATAACCCCTCCGACGTAGACCAGGACCCGTTTCTAAAGTGGACGCAGCCACACTTGAGTTTGGGCCACACTGTTTATGATCCTCAGAGCCTCCTGGTAATTGTCCTGGTCCTGGATTATAAGGCGCAGCTGGTCCGGGACGTCCATGTCACTGAAGACCCCAGCGTCCCATGAGTAGAGGGTCTCCTCGTTGGCGGCAGTGAGGGGCTGCAGGGCCTTGCCGTTGTAAACAGACGGAGGCTGGTATGGGACTACTGTAGACCCTCTGAGCTCCCTGTTGGGGGTGCACAGCACTTTGAGGAGCTTGTGCATGAAGTCTGGATGGACGGCCTCTATGTAGGTGAGGTGGCAGAGGTGCAGGGGGACCGAGATGTCTGGCTCGAGCAGAACCGGGACTATGGGCTTCCTTTCTAAACAGTCCCTAAAAAGAGACATGTTCGCTTCAAGGAGGCACCAGCGACTCCTCACAAACTCTGGACTCAGGACCAGCAGGACTTTCTGGCTCTGCTGGATACATTCAGACATGTTCTCCAACACTGTGCGTCCCGGGACAAAGTCACGCTCATGGTAGCAGACCTTCAGGCCAATGGCCTCCAGCTTGTCCACAAGAGAGTGGGTCCACTTGTAGTCAGTGCCGCTGTAGCTTAAGAAGACATGGTAGCACTCATCGTCCCTCAGTGTGGGCGGGACGAACGGAGAAGTGAGCTGTGATTGGACGTCAGAGGTGTCAGTCGAGTTTAGACCCTCCATTATCTGTAACAGACAGTAGGACAATTACATTATGCAACCTGCTTCATATAAGTTGGACTCAGTGGTGTAGTCTACGCACAGGTATATGCCGTATATCCACTAGAAATGCTACAGATTTCTGTATACCCACTTCAAAGTGCGCAGTGATGCGTAACAAACATTATCTCTTGGGTACTTTTGTCTCTGTTTACAGAGATCAGCGCCAACTATTTACAGCCTCTCTCCTCCTGTTCCCATCACAGCAGCAGTGCAGCAAACGGAGCTCTGTGGAAGACTAACTCATTTCTCATTGGCTCCTCTGACGCTTGTCCTGCCTCTCCCACGCTGTCATTGATTGTCTTCCGTTCATGAACGCGTGTGTTGTGAACGTGCCTCAGGAGCCCCAGATTCTGAGAGTAAACAAATGATACCATCAGAAGACAATAATACAGCTGTAGAGCTTTATAAAAATACAATAAACCAGGCATTGGACACAGATACTAGAGGCGTATGAGGACTACAGCAGGAGAGGAAGTCACAGAGGAGATAGAGACACTGAGCTATTATGTAAGAAGGCTAATTATTAAATTAGCATTATTTAATAAGCTACTGAGACAAGTCACTGACCAAACGTTTTCACTCTGCTCATTAAACTGAATATTTTGTCAGGTAACAGAGGAGAAAACTAAGGCAGAAGGCTAAAGAATGTACAGTATTAAAGACAAATACAGGTACAGCAGAAGATGCTAAAGGAGGCTGATATCAACAGTGACAGTAAATCTGACTCAGGACAAGGTAGGCATTTTTACTGGGTACTGTTAGGGGCCATCACATAACAGCAGATGGTGACAATTTATGTGTTGAAATTATTTCTATGTACAGTTGTACAGCACATACAATCGTGTTTTTTGTGATATTTATAGAGGATTAATTTAGCCTACTGTATGTATTAAGACTGTTTGGCTGGTTTTGGGAATTGAAGTAGCTGAGAGATGAATTTGGCATGTTACTGTGAGACTCTGAGTGGTCCAAGAACTCTGTCCACTGTGCCTAGTTTTCCAGAAAATAATCACATTTTTGTTTAATAATAATTATAATATAATATAATTATATATAATCATAAACAAACTATAAACCACAGTATATATCTTTATTGTACCATAGGCAAAGCAGGCCAAGTCAGCTGCTCCAGCTCCTCTGAATGCTGAATGGTTTAGTATAAAATCACTCTTTACCCACCCTTTACTTGCCCTGGGTCTTGGTGTAGTGCAGTTTGTTGATCTTTGTTGTTTGTTTTGTTTGTTTGTTTTTTTAAACTAGACTATTCCTGTTTGGCTAAATAATGTATAGCCCATACATAGCCTACAATAAAAAAACATAACATGTTAATAATGGACACTATGTATATGTATATGAGGCACTGCTGGGAAATTATCACAGTATACTCACTACAAAAATGTAGACTACTATTTACTCTGCTGTAAATAATACAGCAAAACATAAAATCTAAAAAAATGTATACAACAGAACAGGCCTATATTGCAGGAATTTTCCCTGGGCCTCCCCTCCCAGCCACTGGCCCTTGGAATCATCCTACCCCCTACCATCCTACCTCCCGCCCAAGCTTAGCCCCCCCACCAGGCGCTCACATTCAAGCCCCAACCCCAGGCCTGGCTCCAGGGTGGGGCCCCGGCTGTGCCATACCAGGCAACGCATGGTCCCTGATATAAAACTATTCATAGGGGTTTTATGAACTGCTCTTGGTCTGGCCCGTCACCTAGGACCTGTTTGCCATGGGAGACCCTACCAGGGGCATAATGCCCCAGGCAACATAGCTCCTAGGATCATTCAGGCACTCAAACTCCCCCACCACGATAAGGCGGCAGTTCAAGGGGGAGTAGGATATGCAAACTCCACACTGAAAGGCCCCGCACAGTCCAGGAATCAAACCCTGGACCTTCTTGCTGTGAGGTGAGAGCACTAATCACTAAGCCACCTAGCTGCCTATACGAGAAGACGTATAGTGAGGAGAGAGACCAGTCTTCCTGGTTAAATTCATGCTTCAGCATAATTTTTATTGCTAATCTGCCCAGTCGTTACACTTTACAGAGTGGATCAAGCATAAAATATATTTTATAGATACCGTGCTTTAAAATGGGCTCAGATAGATGTTTAAAACGATGACATGCACTTGCACTGTTTACTTTGTAAATATATTTAATTAAAAATTAGCTACCCAACTTTTCCCCCTTTGTACTTCAGAAAAACAAATAATTCAGTTAATGGTGCAGCATAAAAGAAGTCAAAAAGGGAGACTCTGAGACCTCATCTGGGCTTTTATTATAAAGCATTTTTGTATATACGCTTGTACATACACCTTTATACAGTGGAGTAACGGCAGCTGCAAGCCCCACTGGGGACCAATTCCTGCGCTGGAACAAAGCACAAAGCCAATTGAAATAAAATATAAATAAAAAGGGGAAAGGAGAGATTTTTTAAAAACATTTTCAAAAACTCTGGAAGTGGGCCTTTAATATTTACTGGTACTGAAAGAGATCTCAGGGAACTTCTGTGAAAACTCAACAAAACTGTTCCAAAGCAAAAACACACCTCACCACACAACAGTAATACTTACAACTTACTGTATTAAACTTTTAATTCAATTAAACTTTACTGAAGTTCAAATTACTCAGCAAAATCTACTACCACAATTACTGCTACTGCTGCTGCTGCTACTACTACTACTACTACTACTACTATCTTTAAACACTTCTGAATGCAAAGTGAAAATGTTAACCATTTTGGCACCAAGGTTAAAATATACTTTTACTACTTTACAGATTTGAGTAAAATTTATACAATATTTTTCCATAAAAAAAATGACTCAAACAAAAGTAATTGATACTTTCCACCACTGCAAATCAGTTGAAGTAAAGTCTACCTGTTCTCCCAGTACAACTCTTAATAACACTGTAGAGTCTTACCTGATACGAACACAGTCAGCCAGAGAGTGACCACATCTTTAAGGCAAGTAAGAACGAGAATAAACTTCACATTAAAGAGACACTGATGTATTTGAGTTTGTTCAGAGGTATGAAAAAGACAGACTGTGCCTTTACATGTAGGGAACACTAAGATGAACGTTATTTTAGGGGAAGTTCTATGGGTTCTGTTTTAGTCTGCTTCCTGTTTTACTTCTTCAGCTTCCCCTGCTCTGTTGTTTTAGACATATATGCCACGCTGCGAGTTTGTGTCTCATCAAAGCGTGTTTTCACTCATGACACCAAGCCTAGGACTTCCTTTTTTTTTTTTTTTCTTAGGCAGGCAGGCATTTTTGTTTGGTTCTCTAACTTTCACTCCATCGTATTGCGGTAAATCTAGAACAACAACTTCCATCCATCCATCCATCCATCCATATTCTTCCGCTTTATCCAGGGCCAGGTCGCGGAGGCAGCAGTCTAAGCAGGGACACCCAGACATCCCTTTCCCCGGACACTTCCTCCAGCTCCTCAGGAGGAACCCCAAGGCGTTCCCAGGCCGAGAGACATAGACCCTCCAGCGTGTCCTAGGTCTTCCCCGGGGCCTCCTCCCGGTGGGACATGCCCGGAACACGTCCCCAGGGAGGCGTCCGGAACAGATGCCCAAGCCACCTCAGCTGACTCCTCTCGATGTGGAGGAGCAGCGGCTCTACTCCGAGCTCCTCCTGGGTAACCGGGCTCCTCACCCTATCTCTAAGGGAGCGCCCAGCCACCCTGCGGAGGAAACTCATTTCGGCCGCTTGTATCTGGGATCTTGTCCTTTCGGTCATGACCCAAAGCTCATGACCATAGGTGAGAGTAGGAACGTAGATCGACCGGTATATCGAGAGCTTCGCCTTTCGACTCAGCTCTTTCTTCACCACAACAGACCGATACAACGACCGCATTACTGCAGACGCTGCACTGATCCGTCTGTCGATCTCACGCTCCATCCTTCCCTCACTCATGAACAAGACCCAGAGATACTTAAACTCCTCCACTTGAGGCAGGAACTCTCCTCCGAACCTGGAGAGGGCAAGCCACCCTTTTCCGGTCGAGAACCATGGCCTCGGACTTGGAGGAGCTGATTCTCATCCCAGCTGCATCACATTCGGCTGCAAACCACCCCAGTGCACACTGAAGGTCCTGGCCTGATGAAGCCAACAGGACAACATCATCCGCAAAAAGCAGAGATGAAATCCTGTGGTCCCCAAACCTGACACCCTCCGGCCCCTGGCTGCACCTAGAAATTCTGTCCATAAAAATTATGAACAGAACTGGTGACAAAGGGCAGCCCTGCCGGAGTCCAACATGCACCGGCAACAGGTCCGACTTACAACCGGAAATGCGAACCAAACTCCTGCTCCGGTCATACAGGGACCGAACAGCCCTTAGCAAAGGGCCTCGGACCCCGTACTCCCAGAGCACCCCCCTAAGGACACTACGAGGGACACGGTCGAACGCCTTCTCCAGGTCCACAAAACACATGTGGACTGGATGGGCGAACTCCTTTGAACCCTCGAGCACCCGATAGAGGGTGTAGAGCTGGTCCACTGTTCCACGGCCAGGACGAAAACCGCATTGTTCCTCCTGAATCCGAGGTTCGACTATCGGCCGAATTCTCCTCTCCAGTACCCTGGAATAGACTTTCCCGGGGAGGCTGAGAAGTGTGATCTCCCTGTAGTTGGAACACACTCTCCGGTCCCCCTCTTTGAAAAGAGGGACCACCACCCCGGTCTGCCACTCCAAAGGCACTGTCCCCGACCGCCACGCGATGTTGCAGAGACGTGTCAGCCACGACAGCCCCACAACATCCAGAGACTTGAGGTACTCAAGGCGAATCTCATCCACACCCGGTGCCTTGCCACCGAGGAGCTTTTTAACCACCTCGATGACTTCAGCCCGGGTGATGGATGAATCCTCCTCTGAGTCCCCAACCTCTGCTTCCTCAACGGAAGACGTGTCGGTGGGATTGAGGAAATCCTCAAAGTATTCCTTCCACCGTCCGGCACATCCCCAGTCGAGGTCAGCAGCCCCCCACCTCCACTGTAAAACAGTGTTGGTGAAGAACTGCTTCCCCCTCCTGAGGCGGCGGACGGTTTGCCAGAATCTCTTTGAGGCCGACCGATAGTCCTCCTCCATGGCCTCCCTGAACTCCTCCCAGACCCGTGTTTTTGCCTCCACAACCACCCGGGCCGCAGCACACTTGGCCTGCCGGTACCCATCAGCTGCCTCAGGAGTCCCTCGAGCCAGCCAGGCTCAATAGGACTCCTTCTTCAGCCTGACGGCATCCCTTACTTCCGGTGTCCACCACCGGGTTCGGGGGTTGCCACCACGACAGGCACCAGAGACCTTACAGCCACAGCTCCTGATGGCTGCATTGACAATAGAGGTGGAGAACATGGTCCACTCGGACTCAATGTCTCCAACCTCCCCCGAGATCTGGTTGAAGCTCTCCCGGAGGTGGGAGTTGAAGACACCTCTGACAGGAGGCTCAGCCAGACGTTCCCAACAGACCCTCACAATACGTTTGGGCCTGCCGAGTCTGTCCGGCCTCCTCCTCCGCCAGCGGATCCAAGTCACCACCAGGTGGTGATCAGTTGACAGCTCAGCCCCTCTCTTCACCCGAGTGTCCAAGACACACGGCCGAAGGTCAGATGACACGACTACAAAGTCGATCATCGACCTCCGACCTAGGGTGTCCTGGTGCCACGTGCACTGATGGACACCCTTGTGCTTGAACATGGTGTTCGTTATGGACAAACTGTGACTAGCACAGAAGTCCAATAACAAAACACCACTCGGGTTCAGATCAGGGAGGCCGTTCCTCCCAATCACGCCCTCTCCAGGTGTCACTGTCGCTGCCCACGTGAGCGTTGAAGTCTCCCAGCAGAATGACGGAGTCCCCAGTTGGAGTACTTTTCACCCCTTCCAGGGACTCCAAGAAGGCCGAGTACTCTACACTGCTGTTCGGCCCATAGGCTGAAACAACAGTGAGAGACCTGTCCCCAACCCGAAGGCGCAGGGACACGACCCTCTCATTCAAAGGGGAAAACTCCAACACATGGCGGCTGAGCTGGGGAGCTATGAGCAAGCCCACACCAGCCCACCGCCTCTCACCGCGAGCAACGCCAGAGTAGAAGAGAGTCCAGCCCCTCTCAAGGAGTTGGGTTCCAGAGCCCAAACTGTGCGTGGAGGTGAGCCTGACTATCTCTAGTCGGTAACGCTCAACCTCCCGCACAAGCTCAGGCTCCTTCCCCCCCAGCGAGGTGACATTCCATGTCCCCAGAGCCAGTTTCTGTGCCCAGGGATCGGGACGCAGAGGCCCCCGCCTTCGACCACTGCCCGATCCTCCTTGCACCGGCCCCTTACGGTTCCTCCTGTGGGTGGTGGGTCCACGGGAAGATGGCCCCACGTCGTCCTTTCGGGCTGGGCCCGGCCGGGTCCGATGGGGAGAGACCCGGCCACCAGGTGCTCGCAATCGAGCCCCAACCCCAGGCCTGGCTCCAGGGTGGGGCCCCGGCTGCGCCATACCGGGCGACGTAACTGGCCTCGTTTTCTTTGTCATCAACAACAACTTTACTACGCAAAAAGACCCATGTCTAATCATACTGATCATAATAAAGTAGGATAGTGGGGGAGGCAATTAAAAAAAATTATCTACTTAATTACAGGCTTTGTAATTAGTTGATCATGATCAATCACATTTTTATCAAGTATACATTTTCAGAAATATATTATATGAGCTATTAGGATGTAACTATGCACTAAAGTTACAATTCAATTCGATTCACGATTTTCTGTTCACAAATTTTTTTTAATTTTTATTAGCAGATTTAGTTGCAGTATAATTATGACCAAAATATTTTTATATAGCCTTTGTATCTCCTTATCAAACCTAAATTGTTGTGCATTTCTTATTAACAGAAATGTAATAAAAAGTAGAGCTTAAAATAATGACATGTAAAAATAATATATATAAATGTTATATATAAATATATAACATAACTTACTTACACTTATATTTCTTGTATTCTGTTTTTAGAAAGAAAGTAGAGATAAAAAATAAAAAAATAAATAAAAAATAGGCCTAATATAAGTCAAGTCTTATAAAAATATCAGTGAGGAAAGACACATCCTCAGTAAAGACACTGATCTCCATGGAAACGCTCCGGGGGAGGGGACACGGAAACTTCAGATAAACTTTAGCTGTTGTTAGCGACTTAGCTTTCCATTAGCCCACTGCTAATGACAGGCTACTTTCTGAACAATGGCAACTGGAGCAAACAGGTTTGTGCAGCCTGAATATTAGCTTTAGCTGTGTCTCTCCTGCCATCTGCCCTGGGCTGGTTGTTGTGGTGAATGAGGGCGCTGTGTGCGCTCCTGACTCTGTCTGTGTGAGCACACAGAGGAGAGAAAGTGCACTTCTGAGCTGCTTCAAGTATTTAAGCTCTTGTAGGGCCTTCTCAGGTCCCCAGTACCTCAGGCTAGCAATTTTACAAGTCCTGTAAACTAAAACTTGATACAAATTAATGTTTCTATGAAGTAAAATGTCCAGATAACAATGTCCTCCACCGATTCAAAAGTTCTCTATTTTGCAATGATTTTTAGCCGATTTACAAAGAATCGTTACATCCCTAATGAGCTAACTTGTATGTTCTGGCACGTGTGACCTCCTCTCGCCCTCGCGTCTGCTTTCCATACCATGTCTGTGTACATGAGCGAAGAAGGAAAAGGAGTGAAGCTGTGGGCTATATGAGCGGGGGCGGGCCAACCTCGAAAAAAACTCTGCAGTTACTTGTAGAGCACTCGTCTTGGCACATGCACATCCAACTGGCCCAAGCTGAAATGCACCGGTGTGGATGTCCAGTCCAGGTTTCCGTGTGCCAGAAACTAGATCACTGAGAAAAGTGCAATTAAATGTGTTAAATATTTTAAAGCATTAATTTCTGTAAGTAATTTATCATAATTAAGCTGTTAACATCCCAGCCCTGTAATAAAGATGATTAGCCTAATAGTATGTGATATAATTAGTAGTAAGTAATAATAAAATGCTAAAAGAAATCACAGACTCACATAAAGAGCAGCCCCTCCCCGCAGCACCATACACTTCTCTCCCCTCAGCCCTGACGCTGCTCCAGTCTCTCCTGACGAAGCCTCTTCTCTAGGTTTTCGTTAAAGCTATGGACCATTCACAATGCAGTCCTAAAGCTGCTCTATCAGACTTTATTGTCTCTTGCCTTCTCTGTTGTCCGCCGTATTTCAAACCCTAAAATGCAGTCTTGTGAGAAAGCTCAATCAAGTTTACCTTCTGGTCTCCCCCTTTGCACGGGGATGGGTTAAACTATTTTTGCAGACGGGGGACAACACAGACTGCACAGTTGCCCCAAATTAGACTGGCACTAATGAGTGAGGTGACTGACAGGTCGGCTGTGAGAGAGGGGGTTAAGAGATGCTGTGGTTCACTTTCACCGCTCAGTCAAGCTTGGCTATTGACTTGAACCATGTGCAATCATAAAATTATACTCTGGGTGCTCAAACATTCTAGTGGGTGCTCTAGCCCTGCAGCACCCACAGGATCAGCGTCTATGATGCCTGTGTGTTTGAATATCACTACTTTTTGATGGAAACTTACCCTAACCCTCAGCACCCTGTGAGTGGCACAATGGTTAACTCTGGGATAAGAAAGCCAGTAGTGGAAAAGGTCATGCGAGCTGGTGCTGAAGCCTACCTGCAACATGTGTCTGACCTCCACAACAAAGAGCAGTGTTAGGTTTTGTGCCGTCTCAAAGGCATTGTTGCTCTTGACCAGAGCACAGGATTCACAAATCTGTAAAGGCCGTGTCCTTGTTAAACAAGGCAGCTCTGACAGAGCTACTGACAACCTGACCAGTCCTGCTGACCTTCACCAACAGAGTTGATAGTGAGGGTTTGGCACAGGTCTGCAGGGAGATCATTGGTCACTTTGTGGGTAGGCTCAAAGCATTACACCAGGCCCGGGCGAGGATGGGTGGGTACGCTGCCTTCTGGGAGCCGTACAAAATGAAACTTCTGGTCACCCTTTGAGTCCTGTCAACCACCAACTCTCTGTAAGTTTGGGAGCAGACAGCATTGCCCCAAACATAAAAGTGGGGTCATTGTTGCCCCAAGTGCGCCAGGGATTGTGAAGGTGTCTGTGGCGATTGACAGTTTCTGTGGCTGAACTTGCCGAGCGGGACTTCTTCCCTTGACCACTGACTTTCAGGAGGGCTAGGGTCATGGCAAGTACTGGAGAATATGTTGAGTGACTTTCACAAACAGAAGCATAAACTGGAGTGGTCTCCGTTTTACACAACTTGTGTGGCCAAACCTGCAGCCTACAGCACAGACAGCCACTGCCACTGAGGAGGAACCTGAGCTATGCAAAGCATGTTGAGGGTTACTGTTTGTTTGACACACCATGGATGCAGCTCATTCTCACTGGCCCACCTCTGCAAATGCCATGGAATGACAAGAAAAAAGTGTCCGTGTTCCTTAATTGCATTAATATTTGCAAAATTAAGAAGAAGATTAATGCAGTTAATCTCCTTTTTAATATAATTTCTAATGACATCAGTGACTGTTTCAATAAAATTTTTCTGTATTCTATTTGACAAGGCAGAAAACACAATATGTCTCCAAATGTACTTGTTAATTTTTCATATTTGTCAGCAAAAGCATGGAAAAACATCTGTCAGAAAACCAGTGTCATTACTGGGAAGAAAAACAAGCAATTTATTTTAAAAAAGGGGACATACGAGAACTGTGTTAAAAATTCCAATAATGATATGACCAGCAATTTCTGGATACCTTTTTTTGAACAGTAAAAGTTTAATTCAGTTTTATTTTTAGAAAGAGCACTTCTGTAAAAATAGAACTTAACAGTAAACCAGCTCTAACCCAGACTAAACAAGGCCTAAATGAGAACTAAACCTGGTTTAAGCCAGGACTAAACCATGATTAAACCAGGATTAAACTTCAGACTGCTCTAATCGAACTTTTTCAACTTTTGTTCCAACAGAGTCTCTCATTAGACAATTATTTTGAGAGCAAGTGTGTTGATCTATCACTGGTCCAGCCAATGTCCCTTGTCCAGCTGTTGGCAGACGTACTGACAAAAGCACACAGCTCTGGGCAGGTGACCCGTGGAGGGGGGCGTAGAGAAGGGGAAGTCTTTTTTGGCGAAGACAGCAAGCGTAACCAGACGAGAAGTACAACAGCGCTCTGTGGAACATGTCCTCACTGCAGGCCTGCTCTGAAAATGTGTCTGTGAACTCCTGTCTGCAGCTGTCCAATGAAACATACACCAGGTAGAGCTTTGAGTTGGACCGACAGCCCATTAAGACTTTTTCCTTTGAGAGAAGAACGTTTGCTTGGCCTACAGCTTTCTGCAGCTCCCTCACAATGTGCCGGGCATCGTCTCTTTTCCAAAGACAAAGCTGAATTAAAATTCCAAAAGCAACAGAAACTAAACATATAGAAGCAACTACAACTAGCGCCAAAGGAACACTGGGATGTTCTTGAATAGGAAACAATATTACACCTGTTATAAATGCATACAATGATAGCCAGGATAATAATAATATAACCCCTCCGACGTAGACCAGGACCCGTTTCCAAAGAGGACGCAGCCACACTTGAGTTTGGGCCACACTGTTTATGATCCTCAGAGCCTCCTGGTAATTGTCCTGGTCCTGGATTATAAGGCGCAGCAGGTACCGGGACGTCCATGTCACTGAAGACCCCAGCGTCCCATGAGTAGAGGGTCTCCTCGTTGGCGGCAGTGAGGGGCTGCAGGGCCTTGCCGTTGTAAACAGACGGAGGCTGGTATGGGACTACTGTAGACCCTCTGAGCTCCCTGTTGGGGGTGCACAGCACTTTGAGGAGCTGGTGCATGAAGTCTGGATGGACGGCCTCTATGTAGGTGAGGTGGCAGAGGTGCAGGGGGACCGAGATGTCTGGATCGAGCAGAACCGGGACTATGGGCTTCCTTTCTAAACAGTCCCTAAAAAGAGACATGTTCGCTTCAAGGAGGCACCAGCGACTCCTCACAAACTCTGGACTCAGGACCAGCAGGACTTTCTGGCTCTGCTGGATACATTCAGACATGTTCTCCAACACTGTGCGTCCCGGGACAAAGTCACGCTCATGGTAGCAGACCTTCAGGCCAATGGCCTCCAGCTTGTCCACAAGAGAGTGGGTCCACTTGTAGTCAGTGCTGCTGTAGCTTAAGAAGACATGGTAGCACTCATCGTCCCTCAGTGTGGGCGGGACGAACGGAGAAGTGAGCTGTGATTGGACGTCAGCGGTGTCAGTCGAGTTTAGACCCTCCATTATCTGTAACAGACAGTAGGACAATTACATTATGCAACCTGCTTCATATAAGTTGGACTTTATTGTCTGTGTAGGTATGACTGCTAAGCTGCACCTGGGGAACCTTCTCTAGATCCTGAGCCATGATCCTGGTCAGGAGTACCTAGCTGGAGGATTAGCCTGTTGTGCAGGGAGAGGCATCGAGCATGTGATGTATAAGAGTTAGATCAAGATTTTAGGGCAGAGCTCTCTCCCGGAAACTAGACACTGGTGGTTGCCAAAAAAAGACAATTGTAGAGAGAGAAATAATTTTACTGCTGAGGCGGTGAAGGGGTAGAGGAAGGCTTTGGCTCGAATCTAAAAACGCTGACAGGAGAAATGACAGGAGAGACAGAACAGTTTAAATTTGGATGCAAGCTTGCAATCAAGCTGTATTTCACTTGTTTAAGACAAAACCTAAGGCAGAAAGAACACCAAGTATGCAATGACTGAAGACAGCTGCAGTAAGTAGGCCTGGCAATACATAAAAAACTAGGAAACCCAGTGTTTGGTGATGTCCATGGGTTCCAGACTTCAGGCATCAGGTCATCGCTTGTAAAGGATTTTAACCAAAGTATTAATAACAAACATTTTATTCATAGTAATGTTCATCTGTCCAATTACTTTTGAGCCCCTGAAAAAGAGGGTCCTATCCTTTAAAGAGCTGCAGTTCCTAAACGCTTTGTCCGATTTGGACGTGGCTACTCAGTTGAAGATGAGAGTCTGCACTTTAAGCACATATCAAAAGAACTGTTTTAGTTCACAGCTTTAAGAACAAAACTTGTCAGTAGTCGTCACAGTCACAATCGTATTTATCAATTAAACCTGATCAAAATGACCATGTAAAGAAACTTAGTGCCTGTGTGAGAGACATAAAGACCTAGATGACAATTATCTCTTCTAAATCCCAAAAAACAGAGGTCATTATACTAGGCTCCAAAAACCTGAGAGATCCAGGGAGTCTCTCTGGACGGTGTCAGTGTACCCTTCGAGTTCTACTGTGAGAAACTTAGGAGTTTTATTTGACCAAGACTTGCCATTTAAGGCTTCTATAAACCAAGCCTGTAAACAGTGTTCTTTCAATTTGTGCAGGATAGCCAGAATCAGAAATATTTGATTTAAAAGTGATACTGAAAAACTCGTCCATGCATTTGTTACATATAGGCTGGATTACTGTAACTCTGGCAGCGTGCCCTAAAAGCTCTTTAAAAAGTTTTCAGCTTGTTCAAAATGCAGCAGCAAGATTATTAACAGGAACTAACTCCTGTGCTAGGTTCCCTTCACAGGCTTCCAGATGAATTCAGAATTAAATTGAAAATCCTTCTCCTGAATTACAAGGCCGTAAATGATACGGCCCCATCCTACATTAATGATGTTATAGTGCCATACCAACCAAGCTACTGCGCTCACAAAATGCAGGGCTATTAGTGGCTCCCTTTCAAAAAGTACAGTTGGAGGTAGAGCCTTTAGTTACCAAGCTCCTGTCTTATGGAATCAGCTTCCAGCTCATGTTAGAGAGGCAGACACAGTCTTTACATTTAAAGTTAGGCTTAAAACGTTTCTCTTTGAGAAAGCGTATGGTCAGGGCAGCTAGGAACAGGGTTAGCTGAAGCTAAGCAGCTCTTGGGGCTATAAGCTGGGGGAAGAATGATGCCCTGAGCTTCTGTCCGCTGGTTTCATCTGCCCCTCCTCTTCTGTCACTATCAATACTGTAATCTAAGGTTCTATATCTTTAATCAATTCATTGCTGTTCACAGGTTGTCCCTCTGTCTGCTCCCCTCTGGGGGAGTGGGGACTGTTTCAGATGCTTGGCTGCTGGTAGATGTCCCAGTGACGATTGGACCTTTGCTGACCACATCTGTGCTCCTGTCCTGACCTGTGGGTCCTTAACCTCACCTCCTATGGACTTCCTGGACCCCTACCTCACCCCCACTCCCCTGTCATCCAGACAGGGGAGTGGGGGTAACTATGATCCTATAGATGAACTAATGAACTTTATTTAACAGTTCTAGGAACATTTTGCCTGTCCGTCCTGGGAAAGGATCACTTCATTATGGTTTCCATAAGATTTCTTCTTTCTTTCCCACAGCTGGGTTTTTTAGGAGTTTTTCCATACTGAGAAGGAGGGTCTAAAACAGGGATGTCCTGGGTCTGTTTTGTTTAGTGTAGTTATTGTTTGTATTATGTCTGATTGTGTGTCTGTACTTGATTAACTGTTGTGAAGCCCTTTGAGGCAACTTTTGTTGTGATTTTGGGCTATATAAATAAAACTGAATTGAATTCAGATCAGGATCAGTCCAAGCTGGTCTATGTCTTTATACAGTGGAGTAATGGCAGCAGTAAGTCTCACTGGAAAGATATCAATTCCAGCGCCAGCTCTGGCTGTTTACACCACAAAACAACAGAAAATAAGAAAAACAGAGCCAGAAAAACAAGAAGCAAAGCACAAATCCACCTGAAGTACAAGATGAATAAAAATGAGAACGGAGGAGAGATTTTTTGAAACATTTTCTAAAACTCATGTAGTGGGCCTTTAATCTTTACTGGCACTGAAAGTGATCTCAGGGAACTTCTGTGAAAACCCAACAAACCTGTTCCTAAACAAAAACAAAGGCCTCATAGTACAATAGTAATACTTCAACTTACTGTGGTACTACAAATTTATAAATGATACATGAAAAATCATCAGAGGTGGAATGAGAGGTACACATACTTGAAATATTATTAAAGTAGAAGTAAATATAGTAAACGTATTACATGAGTAAAGTATTGAATGTAAATTTTACTTACGTCCAACTACTTAGCAAAATCTGCTACTCCTTACTCATTAACAAAAGTATTATTACTTTTCCACCAGTACAAATCAGTAGAAGTAAACTCTACCTGTTCTCCCAGTACAACTCTTCATAGTCTTACCTGATACAAAGGCAGTCAGCCAGAGAGTGACGCACATTTTTAGGGCAAGTGAAAACGAGAATACACTTAGCCTTAAAGAGACAGTGCTGTTGTGCAGAGATATGAAAAAGACAGACTGCGCCTTTAAATGTAGTGGACACTGTCAAAAGTTCTTTGGGTCTGTTTTAGTCAATTTTTTTTTTTTTACTATTTTCAGCTCCCCTGCTCTGTTGTTCTTGTTTGCTTTAAAACACCTAAGTCGATTGTACTGCCCTTTAGAGTTCACATCACATCAAGATCCACATATAGAACCCCAAAACTGTTCTGTTATTTTTGTTTGGTTTGCCAACTTTTGGTTTTACATCAAAATCTTAAAATCCTGACGTTCCCTGAAGCTGTCGTTACCATCATCATGACAAAGGGTACGCCTCATGAAGACTTAAGAGATTTAATGTGGTGAGAAGTTGCTTTGTTTACTGTTTAAAAGAATAAATATAACAGTCAGCCTGGTGTAGACACTATAAAGACAAGCTATTATTAATATATCAGTAAAACAAGAGAAACAAACCTCTAATGCACTTTTAAGAAACATTTAAAATCACTAATGACTTTCATTAAGGAACAGAAAGCGGCACAGGAGCCTGCTGCTGCAAGTCAGTGAGCCACCACAGCCTCAGCATGTGTATATATTAAACAAAAACTGTTAAATAGATACAAAAAAGTAATAGCTGATTTGAATTTGATTGCAGCAAGTTGGAGAAAATTGCCAGAAAATCAGTGCCTTTGCTGGGAATAAAAACAATCATTTTAGACATGCAGAGTTTGTTGTAAGAATATATGAGCAGAAGTTCGCCAAGCAAGAATGCCATCAGTGCACAATACTAGAAAAATAAGCAATATGCGAGAAGAGTGTTAAAAGTTTGATAACGATATGACCAGCAATATCTGGATACACTTTTTGACATAGCAGAAGATCAATTTGGTTTTATTTTTAGAAAGGATAGAATAAAGCTAAACACTAAACCAGCTCAAAACCAGACTAAACAAGGGATTAAATAAGTCTAAACTAGCTTCTTACTTGAAGGTATCTATAAAAATGATTATGGGGAAGATTATACTCTTTAGCTAAATTTTCAAATGTATCTATTACCTGATCATTGAACAATTAATGAAACCTTGTAAGACTTTTAGCTTCCCATATCTTAAAAGTGTCATCAGTGCAGTTCAGTTTTATTTGAATTTAATTTATACCCAGAAATAGAGCTATATTTTTTATTTCATCCAGCATCACTGGTAGGGAGTTATTTACATCTGGTAAAAACACAATGATATCATTAGCATATAATGCAAGTTTATGTTGATCATCTTTTATCTTAACTCGCCTTATCCCTGCATTTGTCCTCATGCTTTCAGCCAAAGGTTCAATACAAAAGGCAAAGCTCTGTGGTGATAAAGGATCACCTTGTTTTGTTCCTCTTTTTAACTGAAAGGACTTAGGGGCACAGTGTACATTGTCACTGTGGAATCTGTTTTTTTTTACAAATCCAGTTTGATCCAGGCTATTCAGGTATTTGGGGGAGAACATCCTAAAGCTCCCTTCAGTCCATTTTAATGGTTTGCTCCATGGATGCATTTTAGTATTGTGTTTACCTAATGCACCTGTGGACTGATTATTTATATTTAAATGAAAGGATTTTGGATTTGTGACCAGTTAACCTCAATACACTTTTCTTTCTCTAAGGTCTGGAAATGACAAATTGAGCAAATGTTCTACTCGCCAGTAAGTGATTATGGAGATGTCTGGGGCAACCTCAAATTTCTATCGACACCTGATACGATTGCTCCAACATATATTACATACAATAAGTCAAAGGCTTTCATTAGCAATGTTGGACCAGGACTCAGACCCGGGGGAATGAAAATGACCCATAATTTGAGAATTGATGTCTTCATTACTGCATTAGTGTACAGTACGAAATGAAAAAGACAGTTCATTTGTTATCTTTAATTCAGGATGGGACAGCTTTTGCACAACTGTGGCGAAATAACACTGACAGCATATTAAAGCAGTTTAAATGTATTGTTGGCAGGGTTAGAGAGTAAGTGGGGCAATATTATGCTACGTCTTTTCTGAGCTTTCTACCATGTTATAATGTTCCTTCATTAAAAAACTAGTTGGAGTTGTGTTTTGAGTCATTTGCTTCATTCCAGCTTCACTTAACTGATTTATACAGTCATTATTTAGTTACTGCGAGTAATCATTGCGGGCATGGTCATGTAATACTCAGCAGAAGTCACCTTCTTAATTTAAGGCAGTAGTTAATGACACGTGCGACTGAAAATGGTAAAACACCATGTATAAATGTCTGAAAAGGAAAAATGGAAACTCTAAACTTGTCCCTAAACAAACTTCTGAGCCAGATGAAGGCCTTAGTAGAAAAGAAACCAAAAATAGTGGGACCAGAGCAATACAGTAGAAGTTATGTCGGCTGGATTTCCTTTTACCAGGGACAGCACCGACTGTTGTGTGTGGGTGTGGCACAAAGCTAACAGCACCATACCATAGTCCAAAGTAAACTTAAATGACATCTCACAAAAAAAAAGTCACTTCAAAACAAAAGCACAAACTTTTTATTTTGTTTGCCTACAAGAACACGCTGAGAAATAAGCAACTTTGATGAGAAAAACCGGTAAAGTGAGTGAGAAAGCTCCTGAAGTTGCTGAAGTCATTGTCAAATCCTAAAAGCCATACACTGTATATATGCTCATATTTTTTCTATATAGTGTCGTTTGGTAACATATTTGTTGGGTGGTGTGCCGCAGGTTTTTTTCAACCAAAAAACTGTTCCATGGCTCAAAAAAAGGTTGAAAAACACTGCAGTAGTACTTTGGAAAAATGTTTTCTTTTAGTCACATAATGTGCTGCTCTAGCAGTGACCAGTGGCTTAAAAATAAATTTAAAAAAAGCAAAGAAAAGCAGTGAAGTACATTTTCTAAAACATACTTTAACATGAGAACAATTTAAACAAAGTCATGTTCCTTATCTTAAATCAAAAAGGTATTTTTGACCAAAGTGGCAAGCAATAACAACAATAGCAGTTATTGTCGTAAAACAGTAATAGTAGTTGTATTAATAGCACTAAAAGTAGTAATGGCAGCATTACTAATAGAAGTAATTGTAATAGTAGTATTTTTTGCTGTGCAATTGCAAAAAAACAATTTTCACTCAACTTTTACTCAACTAATAAATGTATTGAGTTTGCTTCTGCTTAGTAATGTAAGTAACAGTACTTTTACTATTATTTTTCTTAAGTAATGCAGTAACAGCAGCAGAACAGAGCAGAGCAGCTTTCTCTTTTTCCCTCGAGGCTCTTGCTCAGTTATGTCACCCATAGATTCGAGTGAGCTTGGTATAAAACTCACTGCAACAAAGAAAATACAATCAAGTGTTAGAATAACATGTCTGTGAGCTCCCCGGGGCCAGAGCTTTCATTTAGACACAGTGTACTCCTCTCCATACGAAACCTTAAAAGAAAGAAAGGTACATTGCGATCCCTATTGCTCTAAATTGCTGTTTAATGTCAGTGGGGGACGCCAGGGTTGTTTTGATAAATGAGATTCTCCAGGTTTTCAATATAAGGTTGATATTACAATGGCCCCGGGTCAGTGACACAGACAGAACCTGTTCAGTGATATTCCCTTCAAGATGGCCGCCCTCCACCTCTGTCACTGTGGGGCTGATGAGCACGAAGCATTAGGTTGTTCATGAAATCTGACTGGCACAGGATACTGCGCAGTGGGCCAACAATCAGTCAAAGGAGTACTAGTAAAAGAAGTAGTAGTAGTAGTAAAACTGAGTCAAATCCAGGACGTCAAACTTTAGCTTAGGGCTGAACTATTTTAGAAAATATCTAATTCCACTAAAACAGCTAAATACAGTCTGTCTTTAACACTTTTTGGGGTTATTGGACCTGTTTTACCTCTCATGGCCCTATGGTGTTAAAACAAGGACCGTGACGTTGCCCGGTTTGGTGCAGCCGGGGCCCCACGCTGGAGCCAGGCCTGGGGTTGGGGCTCGAAGGCACCCGACCTCCTGTTAGCTCACCACCTACAGAGGGAACCGTAGGGCACCTGGATCAGGCCTCGGTCGAAGGTGGGCGCCTCGACGACCCGGTCCCTGGACACAGGCGCGGTGAGGAGCTCGGTCATCTGGGAGGAGCTCAGAATAGACCCGCTGCTCCTTTGCATTGAGAGTCTGGGCATCTTTGGTTAGACTGCTTCCTCTGTGACCCGGTCCTGGATATGTGATAGAAGATGGCTTTTGTCAGACTTTTAGCTTCCTTGTGTGTGTCTGGAATGCGTAAGCTTTCGGAAAAGTCTGGCCTCAACAAACTCCTAAATATATTTATCTCATCACTCACACTCTGTAGTAGTCTTTACTTGCCCTGTAAGAAGCGTTTGTGTGGAAATGTGCAGCATTTGTTAAAGTGAAACTAAAGTCTACCGCATAGCTAATTAGCAAAGTAAACACAAAGGCACCTTCACACACCATGCAAACACAAATAATCAATCAACCCTAGCTTACAGTTCCTTTAACTTCAGTGAGTAAATGCTTTGGTAATTTATGTGTTTCTCTTTTTACATTAATAAGTCACGTAGACCAATTAAAAGGAGCTTAAACATTTTCCTCTTTTTTACAGTAATCTCTCATGATCGTGTTGAGTGGTGGGTGAATTGGTCAGGGTCACGTGAATTGGTGACTCTAATTTGCCCCAAGTGAATGAATGTGTAACTGGGATAGGAATAAGTGAAAGAAGACAATTTAATGAATGTTTAAAGGTTAAGCTATTTAGTTTTGTTACTGTTTTGCTTTACTCAGGTGTGGATCATTCCCAAAACCTTACACTAAATGTAATTTTATTTTATTGCTAACCTTTACTTTTATACACAAATGGATAATATTTGAAATATGGAAAAGCCCATCTGCTCCAACCTATGGGATCTGCAGATGAAGAATAGATCCTCGAGAAAATAATATTAAAACATTTTATTCCTTTTTAATGTGATAATAATCCAATTGAAAGAGTGAAAGCATCAAAATGAGCAAACCCGTGACACAGCCTTTGCACCTTAACCCCAGTGTCCTGATGGCTTTAGTCATAGAGGTGTTTTTGCCAACGTTTGATCATTTTAACTCAAAAAGTTGGGTTTTGATCAATTTCAGCAAAGGGGGCAAGGAAGAAATCCTTTTGTTTTTGGTGAGGATCTGGATCACTGTCTATGACCAGGATTATATTAACAAAGATCTTGTGCCATTGCAAGAAAGGGCCAATGATGTCTCCAAGTATTTGTAATTTCAATTCAAACTATAGTTAATTGCTTTGTAATCCTATATACATTTAGTGATAACAACAATCTACCCTCTCATTCATACCACCATTTTATTCATTTATTCATCTTTCTTCTATTCTCGTTAGGACTATGGACTTTACCCAGAATACCCCCTGGACAATGGACAATTCCCTCCCAGAATTGTAGTGTACCTGTTTATTGACTGATTCTTCAAATACATGCATGTCTTTGAACGTTGGGAGGAAGCCGGAGAGAACCCACAGTGGTTTGACGCGGTCGGTGACGTGAATGTGTTTGGTGAGTTCTGCACCACTGGACGTAGCAGGGGCCAGTTGGACCTAGTTCTCGCCGACTGAACAATCGGTCGAATCGGTGTCATGCTCAAACAAGTGCTCTGTTTGGCTGCATGTCACATTCACAATTTGTCAAACAGAAAAAAAAACCTTTTCTCCTACAACTGCTTCATTATGTTTTCCACATCTGTGATGCTAATGTCAGTTAGCTTACTGTAAACCACGTGGGTGTCTAGATGTAGTGTTTCTTCTTATGAAATAATCCACAACCACTTGGGCTCTTGCTCAGAGAAACTTTCAATCTCCATCTCTTGAAAGTCCTCTCTCATAACGGAACTCTAGTTAGTTAGTTAGTTTATTCGGTCATATACAGTTTGATAATATTACAAAATGACAAAATCATACTGACCGAAACGGTTTAAGCAGAAGTAATACATACTTATGATGCCAACCTATTTACAAAACAAAAAAATAGATCTTTCCCAAGACAGCAATATATTTACAAGAAGATTACAAAATAATAATTCAAATTATCTATGTAAATATAAGAATTTGACAATGAAAAAGTGGAGAAGAAATAAAAAAACAGACAACAAGCAACAAACCTAGAGTGTGCACCGAAGGAGCAAATATACAAAGACTCATTCCAGAGCTGCATAATTCTCATAAATCATAGATTTATACTTTCCTTTAAATGATACAATTGTACTTGATCTTTTGATTCTATCATCAAGTGCATTACAGATAGTTACACCTCTAACAGTGACACAGAAACTTTTTTTATTTGTTCTAGTTTTAATTTTCTTAAATGTACCTATTCTTCTGAGATTATACTGACTTTCTTTTTCTACAAATAACTTCTGTATGCAAGGAGGGAGTGTATGTTTGTAAGCTTTATACATCACTATGGCTGTATTCAGGTCAACAAGATCAAAAACTTTCAATGTTTTAGTTTAAAAAAAATAGGATTTGTTGATGCATAATAATCAGATTTATTAACAACTCTAACAGCTTTCTTTTGAAGTAAATAAATAAAATGTTTGTTTTATAAGTGTTTCCCCATATTTCTAGGCAATACTCCTCAACTCCTCAGGTCCCTGCTCTCCCTCTTTCACAATAAAACCATCCCCTTCACAATAAAACACTTCCCATTACAATACTCCACTATTGAACCTTACACTACAACCCCCTTACAAAAACAGAAGCATCCCCACTTCAAACATGCAGAACAACAAAACACGTATACAAGCTTTCTGAGTGAAACACACACACACACACACACACACACAGACATTGCAGGAATGTACTAGAATTACATGGTACCAACACACATGTACATAGACCTATATTAACAGAAAAAGGTCCAAACAAAAGTATAGAACTTAACATGAAATAAGGAACAGTCCTTCTATCAATGTAGTAAGATAACAGAGGCTACATCTTCACAATACAAAAAAACAAAAAAAACAAAAAAACATCACACAGCAGTCCTATACCGTTCGGCTACACTGTCACTAACTTGAACATGAACAGTAGGTGGGACGGGAGAGACATGGGGCATTTGTGTTGCAGGTTTAACACAGGGAGGACATTCAGAGAGACTGTAGTCAGCTCCACTTTGTCATCAAGCACTGCTATATATTTCATTTTTAAGCAATCAAAGCAACCAAATTTAAGCTGCTTCCAGTCCAGCATCAATCAGCGTTCACAGGTATGCATTAAATTGATTGATTGCCCTCTGCAAATTATTTTCCTCTATATAAAGCTTTAAACATCCATCCTCAAAAGAACTAGTTTATTGTGCCATAAAACTAGTGTCTTGGTTTACACTTTATTTTGATTAACCTATAAACCATTTACCATCCACTTTTTGACTATGAAATGGAGAGACTTTATATTCTTTTGAGATAATTCCTGGAGCAATGTATTGGCTTTGACAGTTCTAGGACAGGTACATGTCAAATGAGAAGCCTGTGTCTGTAGATTTTCCTCTTTGTGGGTATTTTGGATGATTAACATATGGTTTGAGCATTTTGCCTTTGTCACAACGTCCACTTACTCGACATAAATTTACAATCATGGCTGCTGCAGTCTTGTTTTTCTTTATTTATGTGCCCAAGGAGACGTACTTAATCATCTCTCCTATGGCTCTAGCAGATGTATGCACTATGTTCTGGTGTGGTAGTGATTAATAGAAAGCCATTATATAGACATGAGTGTAAATGTGTTTGCATGAGACGTATGGCTCTGTATGGATTTGCTCAGACAAGCATGACTGCACTTCTTCTGTTTACTGCCTCAGCACTGCTCTTATCTAATTTATATTGCTTACGTCTCCAAAGTCTACCATCAAATCCCTCGACAAACACGCTTATCTTTCATATGCCATATATATGTTGCACCAGTTATGGTGATTGTATAAGCAATAACTACAAGGATGTATCTGTATTCTTGAACGTCCCCCATTATACTAAATTGACTTTTTTGTGTTTTTAACCATGTTATAATGTTTCCACCTCAAAAACCTCCCTGGAGCAATATTCTGTTTCATGTTCGAGTAACCCTGTTTTCTGAAGAGCTCAGTCTCACAGCTCTACGTAGACTCATGAAACCAGGAAGTGCTCCTGTGCGTTTCTAAAGCCCATACACCGTCTGGACTCATTCTGATCATTTTAGCGCCTAAATTGTCGTCACTATGAAGTTGGCTCATTTATTTATCTGTTAGCGTCATGTTGCTAATAGCCGTGCTAAATAGCCATTTTATGCTTTGTCCATTTCCCACCATTGCCAGCAGAGGGCGACACATATCTAATCCAAGTGTCCAAAGTAACAGCTCAGCATACTTTATTTTAAGTTATTAAACATGAAATACTAATTCAAAGATGTCCAAAACTATTTCAGAAAGCCTTAAAAAACATAATATAGGTCCTTTAGGTAAGGTTTGGTCCAGACTCTCTGACTTTTGGTTTGGACCACATTGTCTCAAGCTGACTCAAACAACCAAAGAAAATGGGTATGGTACAGAAGCCTTAAGCAGCCAGGGATTCATGTTTTTTTTCTCTCGTTATCTTGTTATAAAGATTTAATTGATTTGTTTTCCTGAGATAATTACATAATTTTCTTGTTATAACGAGAAAACAAGATTTGTTTTTTCCGAGATAAAGGCTTATGACTTGTTTTCTTGTTATAATGAGAAGCCTTGTTTTATTGTCATAATGAGGAAATTGTTGTTTTCTCGGAAAAACTAAACAGTTAAGTCATTATAACAACGTTAGAAAATAAAAGTTATGAATCCCTGGCCACTTACGGCTTCTGTAGTATGAAGCGTGAGAATGTCAATGTAAAAAGTGTGTGCAGGTCATGTGTTTGTGAATGCAACTCAATGCTAAACCAATAATAACTGGAACAAAAGAACCAGGGTCATTTCTGCAGGAACAGAGAGAATAAACTTTTAGTGACAGACACTTTTAAAATCTGAGCCCCAGGTGGCTCCCATCACTAACAATGAAAAAACAAAACAAAGAGCAGCTGTTGAGTCTGTTGAAACTTTCACACCTGAGGTGTCATGGCCTCTCGTCTGCCGGCTGTGAAAGTTCCACCGGACTCTGGTTCAGACAAAAAAACAGCTGCTCTTTAGTAAAACAGAATGTCTGGTTTGTTTGTTGTGACAAAGCAAGTTTGGCAGTAGTTCAGGTGCTTGAATCAAATCCAGGAAGCTAGTGCCATCTGCCAGTTTCACAGCAGTGGTAGCCAGAAGTTTCAAACATGTCAGAGGTTTCTCAGCAGGCTCCAGGACAACTTCCTCCATCCACAACCTACAGAAGCTTTGCAACTTCAGCTGGCTGCGTCGTATTGACGTTGTTGTTATATTGGCCTATTTGCACTTTTGTGAGATAGACCTGGCATCATGGGGAAGAAAAAAAATGGAAATGAGTCATAGAATGTGCAGGTCCCAAGCCCGGATAAACTGCAGTAGGTAATCTGGAGAAAACACTTATGCCAAGATACCCATGAGAATGAAACCTTTGAGGGAAAGGGGGCAGGTGCAGCAGCAGTTGTAGTAATGCAAGTTGTAGTAGTCATTGTTATAAAAGTTGTAGAAGTATTAAAATAATGTCAGGAGTAACAGGAGCAGTAGTCCCAATAGCATTAGAAGTAGCCACCTCCAAACAAGTAATATGGAGTTAGTTTTAAAGGACATTACGTCACTTTTACCCCACATAACCTGAGTCCAACTTTACATAACCAAGAGTCATGGAGTTTTTCAGACGATGGAAGTGAGGAATTTGTGAGCAGCACTGGGAACATGGGGCTCGTAGATTAGGATCATCTAAAGACACAGTGGCAGCTCCTAAAAGAGAAGCTAAGACAGACAGATATTTATCTCACGTCTGGATCTCCACAGAGAGGCAGAGGATGAAATGTGTTTGCCATTTTGAGCAGCGTCAAACTTTCTAGGATGACTTAAGAAAAGTCTCAAATATCAAAAATGATTGAATATATGTACAGCTTCATTGCGTTTAATTAAAGGTGCATTCAACAAAAGTAACCATAAAGAATCTAGATCAATAAAATCTAACTTTGACTAGCGTGGTCAGCCACCCCGCCGCTTCTTTTGTGAAAGAAGGAGGGTCTGGTTCCCTGGCCCATGTTGAGTATCCTCTATCGATTATTTTCACAGCCGTTTATCTGCAGTGCATCATACAAAAGCAGGAGATGTCGCCAGCTTAATAAAGAGTAAATTTTATAACTTCTCACTCTGTTTGATGGCATTGTTGCTCGTTAATTCTGCTGAAGTACACTAAAGTTGTTCAATCCTCTCTGTGATATTTTTCTTTGTCTTGTTTTTTGTCATTTTACATTTGACATTCAACACAACAATCACATTCAAATTAACTTTTTTTTCCCACAAGTCTTTGTACAACTGGGTCCGGGTGCAGCCCCTGTTCAGAAATAAGTGCTCATAATATGGCGCATTTATTTATTTATCCGGTTATTTATGTTGGCCAGTCTACCAAGATTCAGGATTAATACATAAGGCATTTTGAGCAATGTCAAACTTTCCAGGATGACTTAAAGGTTCTATATTGTGCTTTTTTCAGGCTTTCTGAAATCATTTTGGGCTAACAGATAGAGAAATGAGCTGACTTCTACGTAGTGACAGCAAGTTTAAGCGCTGAAATTAATAGAATGAAGTCTGATGATGGTATATGGGCTTTAGAGTAGTGAGACCAAGCGTTTTCAGTCTTGGGAAATGTACAGGCTCAGGATATAAGATTACTCAAATGAAACAAATTACTACTCCAGGTTTTTTTTATTTTTATAACATGGTTAAAAGCTCAGAAAAGTTGATTTCTGAGTTGATTTAAAAGTCTCAAAGATCTAAAATAAATTCCGATATCTATGGCTTCATTGTTTGTGCAGTGCTCAAAGGTACATTTAAGCACATCAAAAATAAAGAATCTATATTAATAAAAATCAAAACGTGTACTGAAATAACTTCTCCATTTTCCAACAGATCTTGGCAAAATTGAGGATTGAGATTTAGGGCGCTCCAGATGTTTGCATGACTGCTGCTGTGCCTTGGCAGCGAGGTGGCTTTAAGTTCAACAATAACGAGTGGAAACTCTGATCCTTTTCTACCAAATAAACAAATCATTTTTGCAGCAAACCTATTTTTACTGTGACCATTTTGTCAAGTGACTGAATAGTTGAGTGGGACTAATGAAGCGTTCATATTTTCAATAGTTTATAGTGGTGGAGACATTCTGAGTAAAATATTTTGTCTTCAGAAGGGAGTGGACTAATAAAATGTGTCATTGCCTTGAGCTGTGTACCTTTTGAAGTTTGATATTTTTAGATTTTTGAAGCCATGTTGTTTTAATGGAGCCAGAAGTGACCATATTTGGGAAAAGGTCGGAGTTTGGAATTCCGCTGTTGCTAATGGTGATGCTAGAAGAAAAATGTAATAAAACATTCGTGTCAGACATTGTCAGCGCTCAAAAAGACTCCATAGAGTCTCTACATTTGACCAAAAATATTAAAGCATAGTTAAAGACTTCCCATTTGTGAAGTGATTAGTTTCCTGCATTTGGTTCATGAAGTTAGGACACACGTTCCGTTTACAAAAATCAATAAAGACATTGTTTTAAAAGACACTGACTAAAGCATCAGCTTTTAAAAGTTTGAGCAAAAACAAACAAGATGTGGTCGCAGGTGTGAAAACCCTCTTATTGTTAACAGCTGGACATGAGTGGCAGCTATGTGGGCAACTATCTTTGGGGAGCACATTAAAAAAGTTAGTAAGTAAAAAAGTTTAAGTAAATTTGTTTAATATAATAATTAATTTAAAGTGAACGGCTTTTTTTTCTATGTTTCCATAACATAGATGCATCCTGCTGCCCTCTGCTGGTCTTTTCTCCTGTTTCTTTATGGCAACAGTAAAGTAATTATTGGAAACGCTTTCTATTCAGACAATGTTTTTAAAGGTTGTAAAACGTGCTGCTGTGTCTCAGGTGACCAACAATGGATTAAAAATATGAATAAGAGCATATAGCCCCTTTAATTAAGGGGTTTGGCAATTCCCTGATAAGCCTTTACATTGTTTTAACCCCCAATAGTTTGGCGTATAGGCTCCTGCCTGAGTTAAAATTTTGATTATTCTTGGCTCCGTTAGTGGCAACCAATGTGTTAGGGCCGTTTAGTCAACACAAGATCCTATGAAAGGGAGCAATCTTTACTTTGTTTATGATTTAATGGTAGCTTCAGGGGATGGTCACCCCACATCCAGCTGACTCACACAGAGCCAACTTATAACTTGAATTTTGTTTGGGATTAATAAAGTTCTGTCTAATTTAATCTAAACCATGAAAGAACTGGATACGACTCTCCCTTATCTCCCAGTTCTGCTGAACAACTTTATTTCATGCGGCACACCAGTAGCATTTAATGATTTTTGTACAGGGACAGAAGTCATTCAAAGTGATTCATCTGAACCTGAGCGTCCTGTGATTCCAGGACACAGCGCCGCAGACAGACAGTGACAGCTCAATACATTTGTCTGAAGCTCATCAATGAGGCCTCATTGATCAGAAAAGCCACTCTCTCTTTCCTTTCTCTGTTTAATTTGTGCTCCCTTTTGGTCCATTGGCGTAAATCGTGTGCAAACACATTATAGCAACCAATGTGTAGACTGAGAATACACAGAGAGCAGGCTATTAATGAGCCTATTACAATGTAGGTCAGCAGGAAGGACAGTAAATGAGGATCTTATACACCAACAGCACGTATATGATGAGGAATTATTGTGCTATTGCTATTAATACAAACAGAAACATACACAATGTATGATGATATTGTGTAAAAATTAGTTGCGTAATGTGTTTGGCCTTATTACATTACGTCCAGATTTGCATGACTTTTTGATTTTTGTTTACTTTAAGACAGTGTTTCTCAAACTGTGGTATGGGTACTGCTGGTAGTACGCAGCCCTCTGGTCTTGAGGTACTCAGGAGTCCTTTGCAGTGTAAGTCCTGATTAATTTGGAGCCAGTTTTGCCTCTGGGTTAGGCCTTTTTAAAACCTGATTTAGGCCTGGTTTAGGCCAGGTTTAGACCTGGTTTTGCTCTGGTTTCGTCTTGGTTTTGTTTTGGTTTAGACCTTTCTTAGTCCTGGTTTATTTCTGGATTGATCTTGATTTTGTCTTAGTTTAGACCTTTTTTAGACCTGGTGTAGATCTCGTGTAGACCTGGTTTAGTTCTAGATTCGTCTTGGTTTAGGCCTGGTTTAGACCTGATTTAGTCTTGGTTTTGTCTTGGTTTAAGCCTGGTTTAGTCCTGGATTTGTCTTGGTTTAGGCCTGGTTTAGACCTGGTTTAGTCTTGGTTTTGTCTTGGTCTAGACCTGGTTTAGTCCTGGATTCGTCTTGGTTTAGACATGGTTTAGTCCTGTATTCGTCTCGGTTTTGTCTTAGTTTAGACCTTTTTTAGACCTGGTTTAGTCCTGATTAAGACCTTTTTTAGACCTGATTTAGTGCTGGATTCATCTTAATTTAGGCCTCTTTTAGCCTTAACTTGGTTTAGACCTTGTTTAGAAGCAATGACTAATGTAAAGTGCTTCTGAGTGTCTAGAAAAACGGAATCAAAATCAAATCCATTACATTGCAAGACAGGGTCAATTTGTCTTTTACCAACATAACTCAAAATGCAACATGAATCTTTCGGGAATGGTTACGGATGAGGAAAGGAAGAAGTTTTTATTTTTTGGTGTGGACCTGGATCACTGCCTGGATGTAGGGAGGATCTCTAAAGCAGAGCGTAGTTACAGAGTCATTCATTCACCTTGAGTGAGTTTCTGTGGAGTTGTGACGTTATTCTGGTAAAACTGGAACAAAACAACCTATTACAATGACAGAAAGGGCACATGTTGACAAGAAAACAAACAAAATTATTCACTAAAATCAAACAGAAGGACTAAGTTTACTGCATTTACACTTTACATAATCCATCATTTTCTATGAAGCTCTACCCTTAAATCAAAACTAACTAACCCCTTGATCAGCTTTGTATTGGGCCTAGAAACCAGAAATGAAGCAATTAAACATTTTCACCTCACCTCAGCACAAGACATTTTTTAAATAGGTTGTGGTTTCAAATTCTGAACTTATTCAACCATCAAAACCAACTTCACCATGTCATTTTTGTGCCTAAACCAAACTTAACGGTAATGGAAAACTCAGAAAGTATGCAGTGTTAAAGGAGGAGACTTGGTTACGCTTTGTTTTGCCTCTGTGCTGTCATGGGTCGTTCTGCCAGACAGCCTTCACAGTCTCCCCACAGCACAAGTCAGCTCACGTCAGCCTGACTTTCCTTTACAAGTGTGCTGTGTTTGTCTGCTTCTGGAGCTCCAAAACTCACCGCTGTGGACATATAAAGGCTTTGAGATGCTCTGACGTGATAATGAGCTAAACAAACACCGCTTATCGCCACTTTTCCTTTTTGAACCACAGCCAGATGCTTGTCCTAGAAGTGTAAGGCGTTTTTGCAGACTGCACATGGCGTTTAATCCAGCCACAAGGTTGTGAGTCCTCTCTTTGTGCTGGTCCCAAGCCTGGATGAATAGAGAGGGTTGTGTAAAACCTGCACCAAGTCAATGTGAATCACTCCACAGTAGGACGCAGGTGATAAAGTAAAAGCTGAAAAGAAGAAAGCTTCATTTCCCTTCTATTGATACCAAATATTCCTTTTTTTTATGATTTTAACCCCTTAATTGATGATTTAAGGTGATCATGGCAACCTGTTTTTGGGTGAAAAAAAACAACAAAAATTATGAGTTATTTTCAAAATAATAAATGCAAAGTGAACTTGTTTCTTTAGCCAATTAGCAGCAGCACTGATTTTTTTATGCAGTATTAGTTTTTGTGTAGTGCCACATACTTATTTAAGGGGTTAAAATTATTTAAAAAATATATTTGGTATCAATAGTAGCACAGATGTGGGAGAACAAGAATTGGTCTATGAAAGTAGAATTTAAAAACAATATATACAATTTTTTATAGTGATAAAATGAAGTGCACATTTTCCACACTTAACGGTATGAATGTGATTGTTTTTGCATAAACAACAACACCGTATTAAAGGACACGATGATCAACAATCTGCATCAAAAAAAGAAACAGCACTTAAAATGTGCACAATGGTACTACTACTTTTCTGAGCTTTCTACCATTTTTTTATATTGTAATGTTGTTCCCTCATCAGAAGTAATCCTCTGTTCCCTGGCATGGTCTTTCTGAGTCTTCAAAACGAACCCCCGCCCACTCCAGGAAGCACTGACCAATCAGCAACCCCTCTACATCCACTCTGCTCTCATTCATTTATCCAAAAAAAAAAAAAAAAAAAACTGTGTACAGCTCTGTTTGATTCCTTAGAGCGATCTTGGTATCTTTTTCTGGCCTGAAGCGACACCTGACATTTAACTGTCATGGAAAATGAACCTATGGCCTTTTAGCATTTGCATTTGTTCCTGTTGTAATCACGTTAATGACCCTAACGATCCATAAAATCTATAAATACACAGCCTGCTGTATGGCAAACAATATATTTTATTATGTGCTATTACGTCTATGTGGGTCAGACAGCACAGTACAAAACATACAGAGATGTGTATTCACTCACAGAATAATTGTAATTGCAACCAAAAAAAAAAAAACACAAAGTTGCACCTCACTGGTCTTTTGTAATCTGATTTCAGAGTCTTCCTGAGGGACAATTTGTTGCAACACACGCAGATAACAATAACACAATATTAATAAAAACAAAAATTATTCAAAACATTGATCAGGGCAGCTCCAGGTTTTCTCTTGTGAAATTTAAGACCTTTTTGAGACTTTTTAATGCCACTCAGAGTGAAATTTAATGCAAGCAACATCAGCAACAGAACATAATAATACAAGAATCTGTATGAATTTTACACTATTGAATTATTCTGAAACTCAAGGGTTTCATTTTAAAGTCTGACACAGATTAAAGAACTCCAGTGCTGAATTAAAAAAAAAAAAGATGAATAAATGGATCATACATTTCATTGATAAGATTTATTCAATCAATATATTTTATTATGGTGACAATACTTTTTGTAATATTAACATAAGGTTTTGACAAATTTAAGGACCTAGATGAACAAAATGTAATACCCACTCATAATATTTAATACTTTTAAGGCCTTGATTTTGGCTCAATCAAATTTAGTACCTTTTTAATGCTTTTAAAACCTTGTCACATGTAATTGGTTGAGATAAATGTGGCAAAAGGTAATAAAGGCTTGTGTCCTGTAGATAGATTAAGATATTAAATTATAAAACAATGCAATATTAAATGCATTTGTATAAAGATATGTTTTTGCTATGTGCATAATCCAATGTATGTGTGTCATGGAGAGGAGTTAATATACAGGACGGTGAATGATAAGTTAGATAATCACATACAAATAAAGTTTTAAAGACACAGCTTGCTTCAGAGTCAGTGTGATAACTAAAGAATTTGTTGTAGGGTGAATAAAGCTCTCTGTGTCTCACTGTGGTGTAAAAACAGTCTTGCAACAATGGGAAAACCAACCAAGTGTCCCTGAAGTGCGAGAAAGCGACACAATCACGGTTAGCCATAACAACACGCCAGCGATAGCTTTGTTTCTTCATTTTTTTGTCATCTAGAGCGGCCAAAGGAGGAGAAAACAAAAGTCAAGCCAAGTGTCAGTGGTACTTTGTTTTTATGACAGTACTGTTCTCCAAAACGTAGGGGGAGCTCTGTAGAGAAAAATGCGATCAAAACAGAAGAACATGCAAAGGGTTTTGTGCGCACCAAACAAGAACAAATATTGTGTTCTTTTTATTTATTGGCACATCCATATTTACACAAGTTATGTAATACAGAATAGTCAAGTCCTAATTTTAGATCAAATTGCGTCGATCAAGAGGAAGTTTTATTCTGTTTATTTGTACTGATCCCATCCATTACCATACTAGACCTTTTTAATGGATTTTAAGGATCACTTTCATTATTTTTTTCATTTATTTAGCTTGTTTGCCTTTTGATTTTGCCCAGGGATCATTCTGACTGTCAGAAATGATTTATATTCCTTGTTTATTATCAGCAGCACAATAAGAATTACATTAAGCGCAATGGGATGTCTAAGTACAGAATTATACTTGGATCTTGTGCAGGACATTGCTGCGAGATCTCAAAGGGTTGAATTAAAATAGTCCTGATTTGTTTAGTCTGTGCCGCAAATGTCACTAATCATTAACCACGTCTTAAATCCTTTGAACAAATGATACTTTTTGTTTTGCTTTCGGATTAATTTTGGATGTAACCTGACTCCGTATCTGCGCTAATCTGGGAAAACGTTTGTATGTAAACAAAGACAAACAGTGCACGTCATGAGTGTATGGAAGATTTAAATAGAACAAATTGAGGGCTTAACTGTTCTGTACAAGTCCAGATAAAAATAAACATTATTACTCAACACTTAATTGTCCCCAGTGCTCTATTATGGCGTACACTGGATATAAATACTCCAGAGGTGGAAGAAGTATAATGTACTGAAGTAAAAATGCTGTTACTTCAATATAGGGTGAGCGCAGTAAACAAAAATACTGTGTTACTTGTGTCGAGTGTATAAAGTTTATATAAGTAGAAAGTACCTTTGAAGTACTTTACTGCTACAACAACTTCTACTACCATTATCACAACTACTACTGTACTACTACTGCACCTGCTATTACTGTGATCAAAATATATTCACTCATTCAGAGATTTTAGAAAATAGTTTGACAACTTCTATTACTCTTACTGCTGCTACTATTACTACAGTACTACTTACTACAGCTGCTATTACCACTACAAGTATTATTACTAGGGTCAACAAATGCTTTTACTCATTGAAAGATTGTAATTTTACTTTTAGGTCCTATATTGTTCTTTTTTCGGGCTTTTTGAAATAGACTCCTTTGCATTTGTTTTGTAACTTAAAATCATGTGTATATCGAAAATGTCTTATTTTAGGAGCTATTACTTTGACTTTGCCGAGAACGCTTGGATTAGGTTTCTGTCGCCCCCCTACATCAGGAATGGGCAGAGCATTAAATGGCTATTTAGCACAGCTATTAGCAACATGACGCTAACAGATAGCTAATTGAGCTGACTGCTTTGTAGTGACGGCAGTTTTAGCACTAAAATGATCAGAAGGAGTCTGGTGACGGTGTATGGGCTTTAGAAACGCGCTGGAGCACTTCCTGGTTTCATGTGTCTACATAGAGACCGAGCGTATTCAGCTCTTGAGAAGGGCAGCACCTCAGCATACAGGATTACTCAAACATGTGCAAATGAAACTAAATACTTCTCCAGGTTTGTTTATGAGGTGCAGACAACATTATAACATGGTTAAACGTCAGTTTTGCAAATATTATTGTTACCACATTTATTTTTACAAGTAATACCTCTTCTGCTGTTGCTACTACTACTGCTACTTTTACCACCACTACTGCTAGTACCTGGATGAAAAATTCTTACTTGGATTCTTACTTGACTATCTCTACTACTATTCCTCTTATTTCTTCTTCTTCTTCTACTACCACTACTGCTATCACTACTACTGTTAACACAAGGGTCAAAAATAGTTAGACTACTTTTACTTACCTTACTGTTTTTATTACTGCAACTACAACAACTTCTACTACTTTTACTCCTATATCTTAATACTACTCCTGCTTCTAGGGTCCAAGGGTTTTTTACTCATTTAGAGATTTCACCTCAAAAAGTGTGTTTAGGGAAATATTCTCAGAAAGCACTGATACGGCACACGTGGAGAGCTCTATGCAGTGAATGTAAATCTGGTCATGTCCAGGTGCTGACATTTCGGGGGGGCGTCAGACTGTGAGCTGTGTTTCATCTCCGCCGAACTCGACCTTTAGTAAAAATGAGTTTCCTTGAAGTGGAGCCAAGAAACATCGCTCATCGTTAGGCTGCACACGAGTCCTGGCGAACGGACACGCAGCTGAGAGGATTTACAACATACTTCCCTTCCTGTGAGTTAACAGAGCTATACATGAGGCTGGCTTTACAAGGTATAGCGGCTGACGCACTTTCACTGTCAGCGCTCAAGAGTCTTATACTAAAGATAAGAAAAGGAGAACTTTTTACAAACTGGGTTAAACAGTCTCTATCTTATCTAGGGCCACTCAAAAAGCTATGACTGAATCCCATAAAACATTTTAGCTTTTGTACTGAACAATTTCAGACTCTCTATCCCCAGACAATTTCTCATAACTCATCCTGTTAAAAGTTTCAAGTTTAAAGCCCCAAAAGCAGAATTCAGAACCAGGAAGTGTTTTATATGTGACTTTATTTTCTGTCTTTGGAGGAGGTCACAGGTCAGAGTTGAGCCAAGGAGAGCAGCAGAAGAAGAGCCACAGGAACTGAAGCACAAACTGAACTGAGTGAGTGTGCAGTAACACCCCTCACCTGTAGGGGCCAGTGCACCCCCTACAGGTGAGGGGTAATAGACCCTTTTCACGTGACGTCAGACAACTTCCGTTTTGAGACGATGGGATGTATCTTCATTTCCGGTGCCGCGCTTCTCCCATAAGAAATTGACCCAGACTTTTTTCAAATTGCCGTTTACAAGTTTACACAACATACAGCAATTTTCAAATGAATATTTACCCACAAAACGTTCAAAACTTGCGAAAGGATATTAATTATTCAACGAAGGATACTTGGATTATGAAGTGAGTGCTTTGTTATGTAGCTAGATAGCGTTAGCAACATGGCTAAGTGATAGAGCTGCGCTATAAAACAGTGTTAGATCATGTCATGATCTGAGTTTATCTGAATATTTGACAATCTGCTTATCAGGAAATACCACTGGATAGTACTACAGTATATTTTCATTTAGTAAAGCTCTGTGCTCGAACACTGACTCTGCTGTAGTGATCAGTCTGTGACAAAATAATAGACTTTTCACATCTACTGCCAAAACTACAAACTAATCTTTACTTTAATTCATCAGCAAATCTCTGTACATCATGTAGTCTTATATTTGGCAAAATTTTAAGACTCCGAGTAAATTCCATACTGACGAGCAGCAGCACTGGAAATGAAGATACATCCCATCGTCTCAAAACGGAAGTTGTCTGACGTCATCGTGAAAAGGGTCTATAGTACAACTATTATTGTTCATTTTAGCAATGTGGCAGTGGGCTTCTTTGACAGGATAATACAGTATATCTCAGTAGACATTCGGGAAAAATTAAAATTAAAAACTGTCCCTATAGAGAGAAAGAGAGACAAAGAGAAAACAAAAAGATCTAGAGAATGCCTCACATTCCTGATGATGCGCAGTATAAAGTGCTACCTAAACTTCAGTGTGTTTCCGTGCTGCTTTGTTATTATACACCGAGACAGCATGAGACAGAATCTGCAGCCTAATTATAGAAGCACACAGTCAAACTCTGATTAGATCATTGTCATTAAACATTATTATATCAGTGGATGCCATCACTAATTTCCTGCATTTCTACTCTTATTTAAAATAGATGCAATGTGGAAGCCTCCAAATATGGGAGTATAGTGTTTTACAAGAAAAAGAGCAGGCATTATTGAGAGAATAAAAGGTTTTTAACAAATGGGGTCGTCCAAATAACTCCCATTAAATCCTGCTCCATACTTATTTGACCTTTGTGGTTTGCGTTGGAGCATTTGGTGAGGACCAGATGTGAAGTTGTCGTCTGTCAGACAGGAGTCACCTTGCCAAATCGTCCTAGGGAGACAGATAGGAGGTGTGGAAAAACTGTGGAGCCAAAAATGCACTTTCATTCATTCAACTTGTTTCACTTATTCCAGTTGTGGGGGGTTGCAGGTGGAACTTATCCCAGCAACTATGGGCCTTAGGCGGGGACATCCTGGACAATGGCCAGATGGTAGCAAGGCTGACACAAAGACATTGGCTGTGTCGGAACGTCATCCCTACCCCCTAACCCCTCAATTACTATATAGTCCAGAACTATATAGCGAACTATAGTGCACTCATTTTGTGAATGATTCGGACACTCGCGCACTATTTTTCTCTCAACGGTGGTCATGTGACTCTGATTACGACGTGACAGAAGTAAAAGCGTTTCTAACTGGTTTCATTCAGACGTGTTGTGTACAGTTTAAAGTCCTGTTGCGGTCCGCTGTTCTCCTCCCAAACTCATAAAGCATTCTGGTCTATACTGACCTCTAGTGACCATCGCTGTCCACTACTTTTCAAAATACATTGTGGGAAATTTTGAGTGCACTATTTTTTATCCATTAGACATTCAGACACCACAAAAAAAATGTCATGACCACTATTTATTGCACTATAGAGGGATTAGGGAGGACGTTCGGACACAGACATTAGACAGACAGACAACCAATCATTAACCAGTTCACCTAAAGAAGCCAAGAGAACCCAGAGTAACACAAGGAAGGACATGCAGAAAGTCAGCTCAAGGATCAAACCCACAACCTTCTTGCGTTAGAGACAGGAGCCCACTATGCACAATTCCACCATCACAAATTTTTTAGACCTAGACAGCACTTTCTCATGAACACTTTCTCTGTTAGCAACAGGGCTGGGTACTGTTCAGATTTTTTCCAAACCAGTATTTCAACCATACCTGGTGTTCTGATATCTATGGTGTCTAATTCATCTTCATCCATAAAACACAATAATATTGATTTGAAGACCAATTTTTTAAACAAAATTCTCAGCTGCAAGTTAAAACCAGTAGTTTGTATGATTTATTCTGTGTTATTTATTTGATTCTTGCATTGAAAGGAACATTAAAGGTCCCACTAGGTATTGAAACTTAGTATTGATTTTTTCCCCCCGATACCAGTAGTATTGTAACTTTTTTTTCAATACTGCAAAATTTATCGTTAAACAGTACCTAACCCTAGTTAGCGACAACCTTTATTTCAGTGTTGACAAGCAGTAGACCAGTGGTTCTCAAACTGTGGTACGGGTACCACTGGTAGTACTCCTTCTGGTTGTACTCAGGAGTCTTACTTTAAAGCCAGTTTTATTCCTGTTTTAGTCTGGTTCTGGTTGGAGAAACATTTGTTTAGATGTTGTTGTTTAGATCCTTGATTAAACCTGATTTAGTCTTGGGTTACTCTGGTTTAGTCCTAGTTTAGTCCTAGCTGTGATTTAGTCCCTGTCATGTTTTTATATAGTAATGTATTTTCTGTGTTAATCCATAGTTTATCCTTTGGTTTAGACCAGATTTAGATTCATTTTAATCCATTAAAGTTGGTACTAAAGCTGAATATTTTCTGAGGTGGTACTTGTGGTGTGAAAACTTTGAGAACCACTGCTGTAGACTAATCAATGGAAGACAGATAACACTTAATGACATAATAAGGTCATGTTTTTTCACTGCTGACTGTTAAGTGAGTAAAATGTTTCCCCCAAAATAAAAGAAAGAACAAAATAAATTGCACATAAATTCCCTACAGACTGTCGGTAACTCATCCCTCCTCACTCCACTCATTCTTGAGGTAAAAGCACTTGGACATTTTCAAAATTCCTGTTAGAAGAAGTCTGGACAGTTTTATTTCTGTATTACCTAATCACTTATCTGTTGTAATCTGGATTTCCCGTCTTAAGGATAAATAAAGTTTATCTTATCTTTACGGGTTTGGCTAGAAATAAGTTACAGTAATGTATTTTTGTTTTTAACCATAAGCTTGCTAAACAGTTTGTTATAAAGGGCATTAACAACGGTTCCAATGGCATGTAATGTAAAATGTAAAATTAAAATATATGCAAATTTTTGTTTTATTTGAGGAAAACGTTTTAACCATCTAATAATAAATTGCGGTGATGATTATCTGTAAAAACAGGATCTTAAATGTGAACTACCTATTCTCCCTGGATTAGAGGAAACCTAATCATCTGTAAAACTCATCTGTAAAAAACAAATAAAACAACACAAAACTAATTTTAAAATTTTAAAACGACATATAGGCCATTTTTTAAAGTGCTCTCCAATAAGTGATGCTCTGAATGAATAGCAGGGGACGTTTAAGGAAGTCGGTATTTTAGCACAAGATACGTCTTGTTACTTAAAGAAATAGTGCTAATAAGAAAAACATATAGAAGCAAAGTAAAATGCACATAAACATTTACAAAGCAAGACATGATGTTTATAAAAGGCAGGGATAATTGTTGGAGTACATCAATCCAAAGCTCAGTGCTAGAAGTTTAAAGGTCCTATATTTTGTATGTTTTTTCGAGCTTTTTAAAATTATTTTGGACACCTGTGCATTCATTTTTCACATTTTATAACTCAAAATAACATCTATGTATGGAAAACATTTTCTTTTTTTTTGGGAGCTTTTATTTTGACTTTGCAGAGGGCACTTGGATTAGGTGTGTGTCGCCTCCTGCTGGCAACAGTGGGGACTGGACAGAGGATAAAATGGCATGTCTATTAGCAACATGGTGCTAACAGATACGTAGTGACACTAATTTAAGCGCTGAATTGAATGAATGAGTCTGAGTCTCACTTCCTGGTTTCACGTCTCTAGTGTAGAGCCATGAGACCGAGCGTTTTCAGCTCTTGAGAAGGGGCGGCCTCATCATACTCAAACAAGAATGAAAGGAACAAAATACTACTCCAGGTATGTTTTTGAGCTGCAAACAACATTATACCGTGGTTAAAAGCTCAGAAGTCGATCAGTATAATAGGGACCTTTACGGTAAACTCCAAATTTCAGTTTGATGTCATATAATTTTATTTTAAGGGTGGTAATTTTACATTTGTTAATAAAATAAAAGCAGAAATGGAGCTACACTGTTGTTGCTGGTGAGTGGTGTGGTTTGGAAACACTACTGGGAACAGATTTCATTGTACACAGCTGCTGGGACGGCAGTAGGAAAATCAGCTTTAATATCTCATCTGTTTTATTGGTCAGCACTTATCAACACTGAACTCAATGGCTCAGCTAACGACAGCGGATAATTTACTGCAGCCTTTTTTGTAGCCGCGCATAAAAATGGCACAAATAGAAAGCCATAAATACAGAAAAGGGAAGTGAAGAGAAACGCAGATAAATATTTGTAAAACATTCACACAAAGTTTAACGAGGCGGAGAGGACTGCGGAACGTCATGGTCCCACGCTAAACACAAGTGAGGGAAGTACTCAAAATATGTTCTGTAATTGTAAGTAAATGCATTTTTGGTTACAGATATTACCGCTCAAGTAGAAGCGCTCAACAAACTTATTACTTGAGCAAAAGGAATTGTAATGCATGTAAAGTTTAGTCACAGCAAGGATCGGAAAAGCTACAGCAGATTTCCAAATGCTCAGGCCTCTGTGGAGAGCCCAGCAAATGGTGCTTTACCAAATCAGTAAGCGAAAGACTGTGGGAACAAACAAACTGGGAGCCAGATCAGGAGAAGACACGCATTGCACAAACCCCCATCCAGCATCGTCCTGCAAGTGCTACAGAGGAACCTCCAGGGTAAAACCATGGGCGACCCAGAACAACATGGAGAAGAGCCGCCATGAGTGAGCTGGATACTCATGTGGCCAAAGTGAAGCTGCAGCCCAGGACAGAGCAATGTGGAGGAGCCTAAAGCAGTGGTTCTCAACTGGTGGGTTGGGACCCAAAAGTGGGTCGCAGAACTGTTTTCAGTGGGTCGTGGGCCTTTGCCAGGAAAAAAAGTTTAATATTAAAAAATAAATCATCTTTAACAGTAGGTGGCAGTGTGGGGCATACAGAATATAATAATATAAAAGAAACTCAACCAGAGCAAAAAATACAGTTCTATAATGTTACTGTTATACCTAAGGTTGACATGCGTACTGCTTAATTTTCCTCAATATCTTTAAATCTTCCTCAAATATCTCTTAATTTCCTCAATAACTTTTAATTTTTCTGAAATATCTCTTAATTTTTCTCTATCTTTTAATTTTCCTGAAATATTTCTTAATTTTCCTCAAATATTTCTTAATTTTTCTCAACATCTTTAAATTTTCCTGAAATATCTCATAATTCTCCTCAATATCTTTTAATTTTCCTGAAATATCTCTTAATTTTCCTCAATATATCTTAAATTTTTTGAAATGTCTTTTAATTTTCCTCAATATCTTTTAAATTTCCTGAAATATCTCATAATTCTCCTCAATATCTTTTAATTTTCCTGAAATATCTCTTAATTTTCCTCAATATATCTTAAATTTTCCGAAATATCTCTTAATTTTCCTCAATATGTTTTTTATTTGGGTTGTGGCTTGTCATTATAGAGTGATGGTGGGTCATGAACCCAGATCAGTTGAGAAGCACTGGCCTAAAGGACGACCTATACGCCCCCCAAAAGGAAGTCAGTTTCTACAAATGCTACTACTTATAATGTTCCCACTTCTACTGTTAATAGTACTACTACTGATACTTCTACTACTACTACTACTACTGGTGCTAATACTGCTGTTACTTTCTACTAGTGTTGTAGTCAGGACTATATTAATCGAGACCAAGGCCAGTCTGAGACCAGAGTGAACCCAGACCATGGCTGACACTTTGAGGTTTGAGACTGAGTCAAGACCAAGACTTTTAAAGGCTGAGACCAAGTCGAGACCAAGACCAAGGCAATCCGAGACCAGGTCGAGACCAACGATTGTGAACTAACACTAAAATTAAGAGAAAAAATTAAGGAGAAATTATTATTTTAATGATCCAATCCACCACCAATAAACATTATCCTAAATTTTTGTGATGCTGAAAACAAATTAGATTTTCTTATGTTTGGAAAAAAAAAGAAAAAGAAAAAAAAAACACATCCGTGTAAAAATGGATTCAAGATCAAGACTGAGTAAAACTGCAGCCGAAACCAAGACCAGACCAAGACCACTCTTGGGCACTACAACCTTTCTACTACATCAACATATGATTAATAACATTTAAATATACTTTATTTAATTCCACAGCAAAATGTACTACTGCTACAACTGCTACTACTTCTAATATCCCTGCTAGTACTACTATTACTGCTACTACTGCAACTTATACTACTACTACCTCTGCTAATACATTTTATTCATAAAATGTAACTGAGCAAAAATATCAAGTGAACTGCTACCTGCCTTTAATACTTAATTCTGATGTACTGTATGAAGATAATAGCAGGAAATGTGGCTTTGCTGTTTTGCTGATGGATAGAAAGAGAAACAAATGGGCAGTAAGTTTTAATGTTGTATGTAGAAGCCACAATATCACACCTTTTGGATTTTCTTCTAAACCAGGAAATGCTTCAGTGAATATTATAGGAAGTTACTGTTTATTGACCTCTGGGATTCAAATAAAGAAAAGTTGACTTTTTGATTAAATTGTGGTTTTAATCCTCAGACAAAGAGTGTTTTGCTCTGGTTCTGTTTTCTCCTGTCACTGCTCCACTCGCACAGGAAATCTCAAATATGGAGATCAGATATTTTTCAGTATTTCTTGGCTTCAGATCGCCGCAGTTTTCAACACAGAATATAAAAGTGAGTTTGTACCCCTCTGTTGCACTCCCCACCCTTCACTGCTGTTGACCAAGAACATGCAATATCTTATCTCATTTACTCAAGAACATTTGTAAAAGGAAACGTACTTTAAATTTTCTTCACACTTCTACCTTTACCTGGGTACAGTTTTAGGAAAACATAGTACTTTTAATCTCAACATAAGTAAAAAAAAACAAAAAATAAAACTAATAGCAGTAGTGGTGGTAGTATTAGTAGCAGTAGCTGTTAGTAGTAGCAGCAGTAATAGTAGTAAAACTAGTAGTAGCACAAGAAGTAAAACTAGTAGTAGAAGTGGTAGTGGTAGTAGTAGTAGTAGTGGAAGTAGTCTTAGTAGCAGTACCTGTTAGTAGTAGCAGTAATTGGGGTAAATTTGTAGCAGTAGGAGTAGTAGTAAAATTAGATGTAGCACAAGAAGTATTTGTAGCAGTAGTTGTAGTAGTGGTAGCAGTAATAGTAGTAGTAGTAGTAGTGGACGTAGTATTAGTAGCAATAACTGTTAGGAGTAATAGTAAAATTAGATGTAGCACAAGAAGTATTTGTAGCAGTAGTAGTAGTAGTAGTGGTAGTAGTAGTTGTAATAGTAGTAGTAGTTGCAGCAACAGCAGCAGCAGTAGTAGTAGTAGTAAAACTAGTAGTAGCACAAGGAGTAATACTAGTAGTGGAAGTGGTAGTAGTAGTGGTGGAAGTAGTCTTAGTAGCAGTACCTGTTAGTAGTAGCAGTAATTGGGGTAAAATTTGTAGCACAAGAAGTATTTGTAGCAGTAGTTGTAGTAGCAGTAGCAGCAGTAGTAGTAGTTGTAGTAGTAGTTGTAATAGTAGTAGTAGTAGTTGCAGCAACAGCAGTAGTAGTAGTAGTAGTAGTAGCAGTAGTAGTAGTGGAAGTAGTATTAGTAACAGTAGCTGTTAGTAGTAGTAGTAAAACTAGACGTAGCACAAAAAGTATTTGTAGCAGTAGTGTTAGTGATAGTAGTAGCAATGGTTGAAGTAGTAGTAATAGTAGTAGTAGTGGTAGAAGTAGTAGCAGATAGTAGGCAGTAGTAAAATGTGTAGTAGCACAAGTTGTATTTGTAGCAGTAGTAGTAATGGTGGGAGTAGTAACAGTAGTAGTTGTGGTAGTAGTAGTAGCAGTAGTAGCAGTAGTAGTAATGGTGGTTGTAATAGTAGTGAATGTAGCACTAGTAGTAGTGGTGGTATGATTCATGATTGTAAAAGTATTAGTAACCCTAGCACATGAAGTATAGTAATAGTAGCAGCACGAGAAGAACAGTGAGTACAGAGTTCAGTAAGTACTTTATACTCAAGTAAGCTTTACATTTCTTTTACTTCTACTCAAATTCCATTGAGTTCCTTTTCATCCACTTGCGTAATCATATTTTGAAGTAGCAGTACATTACTTGAGTATTTGTAGTACTTCCTCCACCTCTGAACATCTTGCCCTGTCCTTGTAGGGGACGATTTACTGCAGCCTTTAAACTCAGCCCCAAATGAAAGATGGTGATTGTCAGAAGTTCAATATTGTGCTGGTTTTGACGCAAAGCATTTCTTCAGTGTGACCGGGACTCGCAGCTGGCAGAGCATCCCATAATATCCTCATCATTCATCTGTACGGGACAGGTTTAGCGTGTCCTCTGCAGGCCCTGGTCCTCCTGATAGATGGGAGCTTTCATTAGGAACAGATCTGCGATGTCTTTGCCAAATCCCATTTTCTTCATCAAACTCCACCTACACTGGGGTGGTAAGCATTAGAGGAGCAGAGGGCTGAGGGAACAAGAGGAATTTAACAAATGTGTTTGTTTGTCAGGACAGCTTCTGTGGGCCCATAACCAAGTGTTTATAGTAAAGTGGTAGAGCCTCATATTGACAACACTGTAAAAAAAAATCTGTAAATTTTACAGTAAAAAATTGGCAGCTGTGGTTGCCAGAATTCTACCGTAAAAACTACAAGAGGCCTGTATTTCATTTTATAGTATAATTTTATCACAAATGTTGTTTTTACAGTTTTTGACTTGAGTTTTTATTATTATTTACTGCAAATTAAAGTTATTATCTTTCAAAAAAATAGGTTAATGTATATTTTAGTTTGTGACTTAACTTTTAATCAACATTTACTGTAAAATGTAAAGTTATTATCTTTTCAAAAGGTGTTAAACTGTAATAAACACAGGACTCAATTATTTTAACAGTGCTATACTTTATACATTACAAAAAATAAAACTAAAAAATACAATTTTGCCTTATTTTTAATATTACAGTTAATTACTGTAACCAAAACAGTATTTTACCGATATATCAACTACGGTCTTTTACTGTTGAGATTCTACAGATTTTTACCATGAAATCTACAGATATTTTTTACAGTGAATGACGAAATGAAGAAGAAACAGTATTTAGCATCTAAGGATATTTGTTAAAGGTCTCCTATTATGCTAAAGAGAATTTTTTGAGCTTATGCACCTCAAAAACAGACCTGGAGTAGTATTTTGTTGAATCTACACATTTAAGCAAGAGCTCACCTGGCTCTATGTAGAGTTTTCTTATTTATTTTATTTTTATTTAACCAGGAAAGTCCCACTGAGATTCAGAATCTCTTTTGCAGGGGAGTCCTGGAGCACCCGGAGAACATGCAGACTCCACACAGAAAGGCCCCACTCGGTCCGGGAATCGAACCCGGGACCTTCTTGCTGTGAGGAGTGCTATCCACTATGCCACCGTGCTTATAAAACATGAAATACTATGCAAAGGTAGCTGAACGGCCAGACAAACTCTTTTCCTATTGTATACAAAGAAGTTACTCTGGTGCTCCTTCATGTAAGTTTTATATCTATGGGCTGAACAATGACAGGCGGAGTAACCAATCAGAGAAACAAAGGGCGGGGACATAAGCGGGGCACTGCTGACCTGTAAGCATAACAAACATGGTCAATGGTTGCTGTATTTTTATTTTTTTTTTCATAAAACACCAACAGCTCTGTCCTTATTTGTGAATGTGCACAGCAGCAGAAGCTGGTTGAACAGAGACTTGCGGAGAAAGTCAGTTTGATTGAATGTGGTTGTTACATTGGACTTCAGTGGGACTTTACTGTTGCTAAAATGGAAACAAGATGAAGAAAAAAATCCCACAGAGAACTGAACAACAACAAGGATTTCAGCAGAACCAACAGGTGACGAAGGAAAGACCTAAACGCTGTTAATCAGGTCAGAGAAGTTATTACATTCGCTCTGCTCCTGCATTCATAGGACGCGCTGCAGATAAACAGCTGTGATAGACCAGTTCCAAATCAACGGGAGAGAAGCAGTTCTCTGTGAGTGAGGAACCAGACTGTCCTGCTCTCAAAAAAAAGTAGGAGCATAATACAGAACCTGTAAAAGTCTTGCTGAGAGGCAGCAAATATCTTGTTTTTGTTGATCGACGAGGTTTATTAGTTCTTGACTTCATTGCAGATGTAATAAATCAAATTCCATTTTGATACATTTAGTACTATTTTACTTTAGATTATTGGTTTGATCAGAATGCACTGGAGTGGGAGTAAATAGGTTTGAATGGTAAAGAATTAAGAAAGTCAGTAGGTCTGACTGCCCATGTTTAATGATATTCATTCATTTTCTTCTGCTTGTTCCCGTTAGGGGTCGCGGGTGACTGGAGCCTATCCCAGTAAGTTTCATGTCCTGCCATGATAGAAGAGGGTTAAATGAGTGAAATTAGTATTAGAGGCTCTCACTGATCTCTTCTGTTTGTCTTTGTGTGTAATGTGTGTATTTTTCTGTTGCGGCCTTTTGTCCAGCACAAGTCCCCCTCGGGACAAATAAAAATACTCTGATTTCAGACAGGCTGGGACAGTTTATAAACATCGTGTGTGTTTGAGTTTGTTAGACTTACATTTACACACTGACAGTCGTCATGTTCAGTTTTTAGTGGTGGGATATGGCACAGAGTAAATCTAGTCTTCATAACTGTTGCAGATATACCACTGCAGCATATGCACACACATCTCCTTGTGGTGACACAGGGATGATCAATTGTGCTGTTTTTTGGGGGAGATAAAAGCCCAGAGCTAAGTAGAAACATGATTCATCAGACATTAACCTGGCATACCATCGCTCTCTCCCATAATCCCTCCTGATCCAGCCCTGTCAGGTCCAGCAGTGATCAGCTGTGGGCCTTTAGTCTTCAGTTTCAACATGAGATGAGTCAATAGTCTCTCAATGGTTTTATAACCCTCACTCCTCTTGTGTCTATGTCAGCTTGACCCTCTAATGAATGTATGATGGTTGAACAAGCATTTACGAGAATATGCTGGGGGAAAACTGTTTCTTTAATGATAAACACTGATCAGGCTTAACATTATGACCACTGCCACCCCTTACGCAACAAACTGTGAGGCACTGTGTATTCTGACAACTTTCTATCAGAACCAACCTTAACTTCTTCAGCAGTTTAAGCAACAGCTTTGACCCTCTTAACTCCGAGGACAAAATGTGTATCAGCGGGGCCCAGAAAAGGTCCCTCTTCTTAAATATTTTCTATTACTATGAGCCCATGTAAAGCCTTCTTGTTATGTGACAGTAATTGTCAAAAAACAAGACCTTAATAAATCATTCATGCTTTATTATCAAGCTCTAATTGATGACTGCCGATAAAACAGTGAGTCTATGTCAGAGGTCTGCAGCCTTCAAAGAGTCAAAAATACAAAGTTTGAGTCTGTAAAGAACTGCAAACTATTTTAAAGCCAAAAGCGGCAAAAGAGCCCATGACTGAAATACAGCATGGGTGGTCATTAATAAAGTCAAACTAACAAAGAGCTGATTATCTCACTAAGAGAACTAGAGTTACATCCTGTAACTATGTCTTGGTGCTGATGTGTGGCACTTCTCGTCAGTGTGCAACTGCGTGGACAACTGAGGCTAAAACAATTTATTATAACAGTTTAATAGTGAAGCCCTGAGCATAAACCAGAAAACAGGGAAGAAGTGTTATATTGATATGATAAGATGTTGCAGATGCAGATTGTTTTATAGTCGTCTACTTATTCCTTTATTGACTTTACATAACCAGATATCAGATGCCCAGTGAGCTGCATTGAGTTGCAGATGTCTGGTCTATATCTAGTTACAGAGAAAAACAGCACAAAAAGAAGAACAAAGAGAAGCAAAGTGAAATGTGGATCCATCTGGACAAAGCACTCAGTCGCAGGGGTGATTCTAGAGGGTGGCCAGGGGTGACGTGTCCTAAATACCTTATGAAACTCACACAGTATATTGTAAATTTGTTTCAAGGGTTATTCTAGCGTTATAAAAGGGAGGAGATCTGTTTATCATGTTTACAAAGATGATATCAAAGTTTTTACCCCTCGGCAAAAAGGTTGACCCCAGTGTGGCCCGACATTTAAAAGTAGTCTAAAACCAATGAGTTTAATTGCTGGTTGTCATGGTTTTTGCAGTGGTTCTCAAACTGTGGGTCAGGTACCATTGTTGGTACGCAGGCATCTTCTGTTGGTGTCTTCAGTTTGCAGTTAAAGTCCTAATTTATAATAATTTACTGTTTTATTTATGCTTTGTTCTGCTTAAGTTGTAGCTTAAATGTTATTAAAGTCTAGCTTAGTCCTGGTGTAGGCACAGTTTAGTCCTGGTTTAGTCCTAGGATCTGTCCTAGTTTATTTAGTCCTGAATTAGTCCCTTATTTATTATTTGGTTGAGACCAAGGTTAATTAAGATTTAGGATCATTGTAGTCCATTAAAGATAGCACTTGAAAAGCCAAATATTTTCTGAGGCGTTACTTGATGTAAAAAATGTGAGCTTCTGCTGTTGTGTTGGTATTTTACAATGGAGAACTGTCCCACTTTTCCTCTTTTAAAAAAGAAAATGATTGCAGAAATCAAAGCTGTTGATGTGAGGGACAGATGAAAAATTGTACAGCACCTTTTAAATTTACCAAAAATAGCAGACTACATTTGATACGACTGACTGAGGCCTGTACTACGCTTGATAATAAATCCCATTTGTCTGGTCCGAGCAGCATAACCTCACATATGATACACATTTCCATATACGCTGGATGAGTGAATCTTGGCCGTTGCATTGTTATTGCTCAACCCCTGTTCGGATCACGCGAGAGCGAAATGTGGCCTTCCTACAGAGGTCACGGAGACGGTTTACAAAAGGTTAGCGCTGTTCATAAAAGCATGCAGAGAGACACCTGAGCCGCTGTTTGAAATACTCAGCTCTGTGTTTCATCCTCGGTCAGAACATTTGCAGAGAGGACAGACAGGAATGGGGCTCTTTCTATTAAATCATATCACACTGTAAAAAAATGTAGTAGGGTAACACTTGTATTGGTATGTATTCAGTAATTTATCTTTGCTTATTCTGCTTGGAGGTCACAGGTGGCTGGAGCCTGTCCCCAGCTACTTTGAGCCTGAGGTGGGGTACAGTCTAAACAATGGCAGGGCTGACATTTAAAGACGCACACTGACAGATAACCTCTCATATTCAGTCACGAGGGGCAATTCACAAAACACCTGCATGTCTTGGGACGGAGCGATGGAAAACAAATAAATCCCACGTGCAGACTCTGAGATGAATTGTTGTCAAGGAATTGAACCTACAACCTCCTTGCTGTGTTTGAATATTACTAAAAATGTACTAACATTTATATAAAACTTGCAAATTAGTCTAGCTTATCAGATAAACAATTGCAGTAAATTCAGTAAGTAATCTTTCGCATTTATTTTAAGCTATTTCTCAACTTTGTGAAAGAAGAATTGTTCTTTAATAGTGAGTTTTTAATATTTAATATATTTTATTGGGAGAAAGGTACATTACTAGTTGCATTTAGAACAATGGATGTAGTGTCCCACACTGTAAAAAAAAATCTGTAAATTTTACGATAAAAAACTGGCAGCTGTGGTTGCCAGAATTCTACTGTAAAAAATACAGGAGATCTGTATTTAATTTTACAGTAAAATATTATCTCAGCTGTTGTTTTTACAGTGTTTAACTTGAGTTTTAATTATAATTTACTGTATAATTTAAAGTTATTACCTTTAAAAACAAATACATTAACTGTATATTTTACAATTTATGACTTAAATTTTAATCAACATTTACTGTAAAATTTAAAGTTATTATCTTTAAAAACAAATACATTAACTGTATATTTTACAGTTTATGACTTAAGTTTTAATCATTTTCATCATTTACTGTAAAATTTAAAAAAAAATTAGCTTTAATAAAAATGTGTTAAACTGTACATCTTACCATAAAATACTTTCTTTTTCACAGTAAAAAACTGGCAGCTGTGTTTGCCAGAATTCTACCGTAAAAAATACAGAGTAACTTTTTTAACAATTAAACTTATGAGTCAAAAATGTAAATAAAGGTTAATACAATATTTAGACCTAACATATAAATCAATAACTGTTTAAACTTCCAGTAAAATAATCACTTAACATAACACAACTGTAACTTTAACACAGAAATACATTTATTTTTTTTCAGAAGATGACAATTGAGTATAAATATAGATAGGTTTGCATATACTTTTTTGTAAACAGCAAATATATCAAATTATTATACTTGATAACAAAAAAATTAAACAAACAAAAAAGAGTGAAAAATGAAGCAAGTGAATATTATTATAACTCCTCACCTCTTTATATACTGTAACATAAACACAGGTCTTGACATTTATCTCAGTCCCTGCCAAAAGTCACCGGCTCACCAGTGTCCCAACCCAGCCAGACACAATCAGCCCAAAGAAATGTAAACTTTGGTTCTGTGCATAAAGAGGGATGTGTGTGAGTTTATAACGTACGCTGTCATTTTGGTTACGCATAAAATGAGCTAAAGGAGCGATATTATGCAAATGTATCTTTTCTCTGGGGCTGAGTTTCCGAGGCCTCAAAACGCTCAGTTCCATGAAGCCCCGCCCACTCCAGAAGCACTGACCAATCAACAAACTCTCTACATCCAGTCTGCTCTCATTCATTTATCCAAAGAACACTGTACAGCTCTGTTTCCACTGATCCCTCACAGCTCTTTTTCATTTTGTGGCAAAATGGCATCATACAGAAAGTTTCTCTTCAGCTGTGTCTTTATGGCACCAGTAGAGTAGACTTATTAAAAACATTTTCTTTTAGATAATGCTTGATAAGGATTTTAAAGGTTGTAAAATGGGAAAAGCCTAATACTGGTTTAAAAAATAAGAATAAAAGCATCATTTAGCCTCTTTAAGGTACAGGGAATTTTTTTGTTTTTTGAAGAAACATCACCAGTTCTGCCTAAAAAAATTATAATTATTATGTTTGGATTAGCCAACCTCACAATGTCCTGTATTTTTTTTATTTGTTTTACAGTGTATTCTATATGTTAGGGATGTTAGTGGCCAACTGGTATGAGATCGAGGGAGTTTTTATCATCCTCAGCTGCAATAAACACCGTCTCCAGCCAAGTTTCTGGTATCATTTTGCAAGGACAAGAATGATAGTTTATTATTTCTGCCTTCCTGCCAACTTCTGACCTTCTTATCACATTCAGGTCGAGAACTGGAGGAAGGGATACTCAATGAACGATGTGTATATTTTAAAATTGTACCTGGCAGGCCATCACACACTGACCTGCACAGCACAAGCACAGGAACAAGCCATTCAAAGTGTTTTTATTGTGACGATAGAGGTTTTATTGTCTCGGGTTGTCCATAATAACACTCGGGCCGTACAGAGTGATCTCAGAGCGGTCAAACAAAGACACGGTGGTTGAACAAACAGGCAGTTGCCATTTAAAACCATTGGCTTCTACCTGAGACCAAACAGGCTAAGTTTAGTTACCTATTCATTTATTCTTCTACTTCTTCCGGTTTGGAAATATCCGGAAGAAGGTGGCTGGAGCTTTTCCCAGCAACTATGGGCCCTGAGGCGGAGCACACCCTGGACAATGGCCTGTAACTCAATAGTAATGGTAATTTATATTTTTTGTATTGATTTTAGCCTATTGTTTTTGGTGTATATTGTTGCATCAGAATTTCATTGCCCCCTCTTTATTTAAGAACCCCCCATTGCCCCCTCAATGATATTTGTCTGGAGCCGCCCCTGGTAGCAGTGATAATAGATGTAGTAGTTGTGATAATACCAGGAGTTGTAGCAGTAGTGGTAGCAGTGATGTTAATGTCCAATACGTTCAGGCTTGTCCTGTATACTTTGGAGCAATGGTTCTCAAAGTGGGGTCCGCGAAGGTACTGCAGGGGGGCCCCGAGTGGCTGTCTAAGTTAAGTACATAAAAATAAATTGAGTTTAAAATGAATTACTTGCTTTATTAGTTATATACTTGTTTAAAAATAAGAGTTTAAAAACAATTTTTGTGTGTTTTTTGTGAGGTTTTTATAGAAATCTATGGAGAAAAACATGACTTAGTCTTTTGAAGAGAAGGAAGTTTTAATGGTGGGGGTCCGTGGGGGATGTCTAGAAGTTTAAGGGGGCCGTGACAGTCTTGACTTTGGGAATGGCTGCTTTGGAGAAATGAGTATTACAGTTTATTTTATTGTCTCAGAAAAATCCTGCACTGCTATAATAAACAACTTTGGTCACAATAACTAGAGTACTTAACTCTGACTACTGTACATGCTCCAGGGCGGCATGGTGGTTTAGTGGCTTAGTGGTTAGCACTCTCGCCTCACAGCAAGAAGATTCCCTGTGTCTGGGTGGGTGTGCTCTGATTTCCCCCAACAACTTCAATACATCCACAACAGGCTAAATCCTCCAGCTCCACTCTTGACCAGGATCCTGGCTCAAGATCTGGAGAAGGGTCTCCGGGCGCTGCACCGCGAGGCCCACTGCCCCTGACAGGTCACCCCAGCGGCATCGAGGGATGGGTCAAATGCAGAATGAATTTTCCTACGGGGATCAATAAAAGTATACCTTAACCAGGTCTCTGGGCTAAATAAATGTAGCCCCAACAATGTACGGGGTCAGTCACTACACTACCATGACATGCTGCCCAGTTCTTGCGTTTTCCATTCCTTGAATCAATTTTGGTCTATTTTAAAACTAAAACAATAGCGAACATGTAAATAATACAAGATTATAGACATTTAAGACATGTATGTTTTGTCTTGACAGGAGGACTGAGCCCACCTAACCCACTGATAGCATCCAAAAAAGAAAAAGCTAATGGATGGATGAATAAATTGCTCAAGAAAAGTAGGTGTTCATTTGTACTTGTAACTTTGTGAACACATAACTGTGGGGCCAGTATATTATTTTGGAGTCGCAGGTTTCAGGTGTCACCGCAGTTTCCTGACACAATCCTCTTCATTTGTCTGGGCTTGGGACCGGCACAAAGGTGACCTTTGCACCTGTAGTTTTGGGACTCAGAGACTCAAAACCTGGCCTATTGCATGACTGTGGGGGGAAGTCTTCACCTCAGCACATATGTTAATCACAGTTTAATCCTTTTAATGCATTTTCCCAAACTTTGCAAATGCACATATGACATATACAGGTACACATATCATAGAGGCTAGTCTTTTGCTAGCCAGTAAGTATTTTTACTTGCCACAATTTAATTAGTTTTTGTGTATATTTTACGGTGTACAACAAGCATAAAGAATAGTAAAATTTGGTTTTATATATGGACAGGGCTTTGTCAAATATTAATAAACCGGTCTGGCAGAATAAACTGTGTCTCTGTGGATGTGGGGTCACATTGTTAAAAACATGTTATTTTGTTTAAATTTTAATTAATTACTGTATACTAGGGCTGCAACAAATAACTGGATTAATTGATTATGATCGATAATAAGACAGTAAAAGTCACAGAAACCTTAGGAGAGAATTGGATTATTATGTTTTTGATGATTTTGTGTGTGTGTGTGTGTGTGTGTGTGTGAATATATGCACTATCCAAAAATCCTCAAATACATTCACTCCCATTTCTCTGTCCAATTATCAATTAATTAATGTAAAAAAAATATTGCAGCCCTACCATCTACTAAATGATGTACACTCAAGCAGCACAAGGATAATTTTTAGTCTAGAGATAAACAGGCATAAAATTCAACCTGCCAAAGTGACTAAGAGGAGAATTTTATTACTCTTGACTGTGACTTGACTCATAAAAGTCATATTAAAATGATAAAGTCAGCATTTTATCATCTAAAAAACATTTCACTTCTCAGGGACTTTATATCCACACAGGACATCGAAAAACTGGTCCATGCATTTATTTCAAGTAGGCTGAACGACTGTAATGGTCTCTCAAAGTAAAACAACAGATAGACACCTATGTACACCTTATGTGGTCATGTTCAGAAATACATGCATTTTGGGAAGAGATAAATGACATAATCTCATTTAATATTAAATGTCCTACAGAATTAAATCCTCTTCAGTGCATTCTAGGCTTACCTGCTACCTCTCCAGATCTTCAAAAATATAAAAAGCTCTGAGTATTTTATGGTATTGTGCAACAATACACAATTTTACAACAATGGTTAGATGAAGCAAAACCAAATGTTACAAATTGGCTCTCTAATGTCTTTCAATTTTTTCCATTAGAAAGACTAACTTATGTATTAAAAGGGGATATTCACGAGTTCTGTAAAGTCTGGAGGCCTGTCCTAGAATTCAGGACAATACTAATATCTTATTAAAGGGATTTGTAAATGTAAATGTAAGATGCAACTAATACAAGTACCATAGGACCCTTGTAAGCAGTTCCTCGAAGAACTGATTTTAAAATTCTTTTGATGGTTCGTAAGTCTTTGAATGGTCAAGGTGCAAAATATTTATCTGACCTTTTAACCCTGTATGAACCCCGTAGGCCTCAGCTGGCACTGGTCAATTGGTAGTTCCTTGAGTCCAGACTAAATATGGGGAAGCTTCATTTAGGGCCAGATTTATCAAAGGTTTGTGTGCACGCTAACTGAATAAGATGCGCTAAAATTGGAGCAAACCCAGACGCAGTTGAGATTTGCGTGTCTTACAGGAGCAGAGCGAACGCAATGCAGATTTTGCTCCTATGACCTAATGAATCTGTAAACTGAGGCGTTCTTCCCAGAGTGCGCAAAATGGAAGGCGGAGAAAATGCAAATTCATTCATTTACCGCCCGCAATATTATTTATCAAGGCTCACCATGACTTTGCGTGCGAAAATAGCGTATAAATTTAGCACGTTGGAGAAGGACGTGCTAATCTTTTGCATAGATATGGCTGCTGTGATTTGTGTGAGACGAAGGAGAAGAAATGAATAAATACGTAGGGTTAGAGTGTTTGCCACGCGTCCAGATCTATTTGCCATGACGGACGATAAAATTATTCACCAGCGCTTTCAGCTATTCTTAGTTAAATTTTTGCTTCCGTTTGTGTTCCACTTCTGCACCTTCCATGACATGCAATGATGCCGTTTAAATAGCTCCGCCCCCTCTGTTTGCACCTGTCACCGGTCACGCAGTTTGTCTTAGTAATTCCCACGCAACACACCCATTAATAGCGGCCGCATATTTTCTCACTGCACTCGCAGTTTAGCACCCGTCTTAGTAAATATGGCCCTTAGTGTCTATGCTTCTCAACTGTCCCCAACTCACCCGAAAATCTTGAAACATTGCTTAACACTTTTAAATCTAAATTAAAGACCTACCTTTTTAGCATAGCCTATGATTAATTATTATTATTTTATGTGTGCTTATTTCTATTGTATGCCACTCTTTGTTATTGTTTTTACTGTTGAACTCCATGTAAAGCACTTTGGGTTGTCTTTCACATGAAAGGTGCTATACAAATAAATTTGTCTTGACGAGCCAAAATGAAAATCTGACCAGCATTTGGCCGGGTGCCTGGTGTTAACGTCAAGCCCTGATCGTAGAGAACATTAGGCATTGTTTTTAATACATAAACACAATATTGAAAAGATTAATCATACTTTTACAACCTACACACTTTTTCGATTACAGAGAAACGCAGCTGGGTTGTACGAGGTTATAATCACACTGTATGTCTTAATGTATCAGGATAATTTATCACATGTAAGCAATTGCAACAGCACTGGCTAAAAATGGAAATGACATCCAGGGAGTCCCATAATATTTACCTCAATACATACAGCAACCTTTGTCAATAAATCTCCTCTCTACAGTATATGATCCATTGACCATCTGGTACCACTCTCTTAACGTCACCTCACTTCTCACTGTTTTCTATGAATAGCAGAATAAATGGATTAAAGAAACATGTCAAAAATTTACAACTCGCCAGATGTTTGCAGCAGCTGGGTTCAAGAGAGGAATGTGCGAGAAGCACTCGGAAGACCCTCTCTCAAAAAAACAAAACAAAAGAAAAAAAATAAAAAAATTGATATGTGTGTTATTGGAGCGTTAAAGGACTATCGACCGCTGCATTGATCTGAAAGGTTTGTGGTTTGTGGTTAGCTTTCTACCACGTTATAATGCTTCCTCAGTTGTGTTTTGCTTCATTCACGCATGTTTAAGGTATCCTCTATTCTCTGGCACAGCTGTTCTGAGCCCTCAAAACGCTCGGTTGCACAAACCTCCGCCTCTCCCATGAAACCCCGCCCACTCCAGGAAGCACTGAGCAATCAACAAGCCCTCTACATCCAGTCTGCTCTCATTCATTTATCCAAAAAAAAGTTGTACAGCTCTGTTTCTGACATTTTTTCATTTTGTAACACAATGGCATCATACAAAAAGTTTTAGGAAGTGAAGTGCTTTCCTTTCTTTGATTAGGTTCAAAACAATCTACCCTCTGCTGCCCTCTGCTGGTCTCTTCACCTGTTTCTTTATGGCACTTATTAAAAACATTGTCTTTTAGTCAGGTAATGTTTTTAAAGGTTGTAAATCATGCAGTGCTGTTCTAGAGGTGACCTTTAAACAAGTTACCTTTAGCAAATTGAAGTGACTATCAAATCTGGGAGCTATCAATTGAACGACCTTTGGTTTTTGCTATCTAAAAACATCTTATCTAATGTTTTTAGTTTGCTCTCTCATAAAAAGAAATGGGGAAAAACAGTTCTCTTGTCATCAAACTGTGGGCCCAGCCTCGTTGATTACGTCCTTTGTGAAAGACAGCAGAAAATCCAACAGAAAAAGTGTGTCTTCCTCTGCTGGCCGTGTCTACACAGAGAAACAGCAAAAAAGGAAAACCATAATTACAGAAAAGTGTAGCAGTCAAGGTGAAAAAGTTGCTGGGATTCTGTCAAAGTTTTGTCTGAGGGGGTCAAATAAAGAAGCCCTGATTTTTTTTTCTTTTGCCTAGTTGTTGTTGTTGTTGTTGTTGGCGTATTGGTTTTCATGCATGGCCTTCTCCTCCCCATTTATCAAGGTTTGGGACAGGCACAAAGATTACACTGGCTTGTGACCCCCTATATTTATATCTTAAATAAGCAGCATGCGCTCGTACTGGTTTGAAAATAGTACTGCAGTCTAAACTAACTCAATTGTTATCAGTAAAACAAATATTTGACTTAAACATGTTTGCATCATATCTTGGCACACGTGGGTAATTTTTATGAAATGTAAAAATATATACAGCTCATAGCAACTTTCCCAATAGATAAATTACTCATTTGTTCCAGTGAAAGGTCTCGTTTACTTCAGCAGTAACTCTTTCCCAGAAGTCAGATTTGGGCAGCGGTGAGCCATCTGTCAGATCACAGCAGTGCTCTGCTCTTTGGCAAACACCACAATCATGTCTTTTTTTTTTTTTAACATCTCTTCACCATCTCCTAAATCTGCTCCGGGCTGACACAGACTGGGCCCTCAGGTCTGACAGACAGTAGCAGGGCTTACTGTACTGTCTACTTTTAGTATAGGAGTAAGTCATTTTTTTAATCTCTCATTGAGTATTTAGTGGATATTTAATGAGAGGGTGTAGAAGTAATAGTAGCAGGAGTAGTACTAGTAGTAAAAGTTGTAGCAGTAGCAGCAGTATTAGCAGTAAAAGCAGTAGTAGGAGCAATAAAAGTAGTAGTAGTTGCAGGAGTAGTGGAAGCAGTAGAGACAGTTGTAGTGGTGTAGTAGCAGCAGTTGTAGTATTAACAGTAGTAGTAATAAAAGTAGTATTAGTAGTAGTACCTAGGTAAATACTTTTTTTAACTTGTGTAATGATATTGTACTTTTACTTCTATTACTCCTGACAGATACATCCAAATTATTACATATTATTATATCATATTTACAAAGATTTTTCTGAACTTAACAAAAGCTGACAAGTGTTTTCATCAGTCCCTTCATGCATCTGTAGCTCCTTACGCAATATTTCCATCTGCTTCGTTGGAGGAAAAAGGCTATGTTTTTTTTAACGTTTTATTACAAACAGATTCAGTTCAGCATCAATAATCCCACTATTATTTCTTCTTTGCCTCTGTCCTTTTAACCTTTTAAATGTGGCTGCAAGGAAAAAAACTGAATAAATTCCCCAAAGTTAGAAAAAATAACCAAGATGGCACCTGGGCTAATACAGACCGAGTTTAAAAACTTCTCTGACCTGATAAATGGTGTTTGGTGCTTTCCTCATCACCTGTTAATTCTGCTGAAGTCTGTGTTGTTGTTCAGTCCTCTGAGGGATTTTTTATTTTGTCTTGTTGCCATTTTAACAAAAGTAAAGTCCTGTCGATGTCCAGCCATGGGCGTCGGAACCATTCACTTCTGAAAAGCAGCTGTTTGGACCCTCTCACTTTCAGAACATGAAATATCACTCAGTCCACTTAAAGTGTTTTATCTATCCATTTAACTTTCTCAATGAGAAAAGGCGTAATTCAACAAAACTCTCTTTCAAGTGAACAGCGGAAGCAAGACGTTCTCTCCTCAGTGCATCGTGTCCATTTGTTTCATTTAGTTTATTTAATTAATATTTTATTGTTAACATCAGTGTAGACGTCAGTTTATTAAAGCCAACTTTATATAAGAATATTCCATTTAACCCACTGTTTTACAGAATCAAAGGTATTTTCTTAATTAGGCTACTTAGTATTTCACAGATGTACTGTAATAGGCTTCAAATAAGCTACATTCTTCACACCTTTAGAGCCCTGACCCACCATTTGAGAACCACTGTGCCAAACTAATTTTCACTTACACTTAACAGATTCTTGTTGTACCAGGACAGTAAAATATAGATGGTGATGGCTTCAAACAGCACGCCAACATTTAATTACATTTAGTAACTGTGAGGCACATTTCACACAGCCTCTGTGGGAATAAACAGCACCTTGTGACAATATAATCGTGACTTTGTTCATTTTTAATGAGGAAACAACTGTCCAGATCTCTCTGTCCTCTGCTAGACACAGACTGGAGTTAGTTTAAATCAGTTTTTGCTCGAGTTTTCTCCTCTATTTAGCGCAGAGCAGGTGAGACTCAAGAGGAGGAGAGGAAAGGACACAGTGTTGGCACAATAAAACAATATATTTTTCTGAAACATAAATGTCAGAAGAGTAAACCAGGAGTTTCCCTCACAGAAATGAAGAGGGCCGCGGTGCACTCCGGTAGTAGGTCCATAGAGCATTGGATGGGCTCTGCTGTGAGCATTTACGAAGCATAAACCAATTACAGCGGGATATTTGGAGGAAGATCAGGCAGGGCCTGGTTTGCTGTAACTACACACTGACAAACAGATAAAAGCATGACCACTACAATGACTGAGAGGAGGAGGTGGGGCCCTACGCAGCTTCCGTTCTGCGAATAGCAAGGTCTGGCTCTGGGTGTGCACTTGTAGAGGGTGCACTGAACAGGAGGAGCATTTTTTTCCTTTATTGTAGCCTTACAACCAGAAATTTAAATGTATCATTGAGAGGTTTATTTTACTCACTTTACATCACATGACAACAACTACATGAAACTGCAAATGAAAATGCAAAATATTTTTTATTGTGACGCAAATTAGAAATATGACAGAAAAACAGAAAACTTGAGTGTGCAAAAGTATTTACCCCCTTTTTAAAGAGGCCCCTAAATGAGACCCAGTGTTACTCAGCCTCAGAAGTCAGAAATAGTGAGATAAGGTCGGCCTGACTGCAACTCAACTGTGATAATGCCACAAAACACCATTTAATTCATCATTACAACATGTAAAAGATAAGGAACCACACCAAACCTGCCTAAAGAGGACCAGCTAAAACTCACAAACCAGGCCAGGAGTGCATTCATCAGAGAGGCAACAATAAGACCAAAGGTGACCCTGAAAGATCTGCAGAGCTCCACAGCAGAGACTGTTGTATCTGTCCCAGGACCACTCTGAACCATACACTCCACAGAGCTGGGCTGTGTGCAGGAGTGGACAGAAGATAACACAAACCTAGCACCTGACTGTGGCCCCTGACTGTGGCCCCTCTCTAAAGTGAAGCCTGGTGATGGCAGTGTCCTGCTGTGGGGATATTTGTCATTGGTAGAGACTGGGACACTGCTCAGAACTGAAGAAATGAAGGATGGGGTTAAATACAGGAACAATTTTGAAGAAAATGACTCAAACTAGTGCTGTACAATGCATCCAACCTGAAGGAGCTGGAGCTGTTTTTAGAAGAACAATGAGCACAAATCCCAGTGATTTTATGAACCAAGCTCATAAACACTTATCCTAGAAAAGTTGGAGCTGAAAGTCCTTCAGAAGGAGCTTCTACAGAGAACTAACTTGAGGAGGTACATACTTTTGCACACTTAGTCACTTTACATCAATGACAACATCTGTGAAGACACAAAAACAGCTCAAACTTGACTGAATTAAAGGGGGTGTCTAAAATGTTACTTTTGTGTAGAAGTAACAGAAGTAGTAGTAATAGTAGTAGTACATTTTGTTGTTATTATAAAAAAGCAAGTAATAGAAAAAGCAGACATGTAAACATATTTTTGGAAGCATACAACATTTCTTTTTATTTAATCTTGCATAAAACAGACCAATAGTTTACATTAACAGTGAAATTAGTGTCAGGACTGGAGCCAGTGCCATTAATCTTCCAGTATTTGTGTGAACGTGAGTGAATGGTATAAACAGTTTGAGTGAAATGTCCTCCAAGGCAAACACACGGAGGCTGCAGCGAGGCTCGACAATGGGAAAACTCAAGTGTCACAAACAGAGCAGAGATCCTGTTCAAATTATGATAAATATATGCTTCCAGTATTGTGGTACTTGAGATCTGAAGACCACTTCTTACGATGGAAATGGACATGGTGTTTTTATTTTACTCTTTTGTTGTCTTGAACATAGAGAACTCTCAAAACCAAACGTGATTTATTTATATCTATCAATACTTCTTTTAAAGGCCGTACAGGTTCAGTATCATTCATTCATCTTCTTCTGCTTCTTCCTGCCAGGGGCCACAGGAGCCTGTCCCAGCAACTAGTATGGGCCAGAGGCGGGGTACATCCTGGACAATGGACAGTCAGGTGTCTATGGTATCCCCAGGGCCGGCACTAAGCAGCTGCATCGGGCCCCACAGACAGTAGAGGGCCCCGAGGCTTATCTATTATTAGCTGGTTTGATTCATTTGTCAACTCTATTTGATTAATATTCTGGTCATTTTTGAGGGGGTCTGTCTGAAAGTGGGGGCCAATGCAGTCTGTTTAGTGATGTTTTACTTCCTGGGGCCCCCTTGCTAAGTTTCCAAAATAAAAAAAGGTAACACTTTAGTTTAAGGTCCATCTATTAACCACTAACTAAGTGCTAATTAGCATAGCAGTTGGTGGTTAATTAGCTCTTAATTGGTAATTATAAAGCTCATTTTTGTGGTACTATTCCCTAATAACGCTCAAACTCCAAAAATCTTATTTATGTCCAGCAGCTTCCTTTCTTCCTACTAATGAGCAGTAATTATACGTTTATAAAGGGGAAATTGTTAGTTAATTGCTAACTAGTTGTAGAATATGGTCACATAAAATAATGGATTAATAGGTGCTTTATAATTACCATTTAAGAGCTAATTAACCACTAACTCGCACGCTAATTAGCACCTAGTTAATGATTAAGATGGACCTTAAAATAAAGTGTTACCAAAAAAAAAAAAAAAAATTCTAAAAGCTTTCAAAGAAAAACAGAATGAAATTAAAATGTTATTTAGTAAAATTTAAATGGTCTCAAAAATACTCAGGCTTGGCCCCCAAACCTATGCTGCTTAGGGCCCCGAAATGTTCAGAACCGCCACTGCCAAGACACTAACTGTACCTAGAAACATACGCAAAAATGTGAAAGTATAAATGTTTTTGTTCATAGTTTGTTTATATGTGTACAGTAGTTGTATTGTTGTCTGTGTGTATGTATTGTTCTCTCTTTGACCTCTCACAAAATGTTATTTCCATGTCTTGCCCTACAAAGCCTGGTTTTCTGTCAACCCCACATGTTTTTGTTTCCGTTTGTTTGTTCACTTCCTGCACATTACAATAATAAACCCCACACGTTGTCTGTTGGAAACTGGGTTAATTTCATTCATAAAGGATTCTAGTCAAGGTATAATTCAATTTTATCCAGTATATTTTCATTCAGGACGCGCCTGCTTCGAGCTAATGTGTAACTTAATCAGCACCACAGCATACACTGTAAAAATGATCACATTTGACCTGATTAGCAGAGGTAGAAACTAACTGGATTCTTCAGAAATTCACTTAAATACCTTAAAGAAAATGTACTAGTTGCAGTATTAGTAATAGCAGTAGTAACAGTTAGAGCACTAGCAACATTATAAGTAGCAGTTGCAGTAATAGAAGTAGTAGTAGAAGGGTTTACTGCTAAAATAGTCAAAAAAAACCCTCAAAATAATATATCTCTTAAGGAGTAGATTTTTTTTTTACCTTGGTGACAAAGTTGGTAGTACACTCACCTAGACGCTAGAAGGACATTAGTAGTTGTTGTAGTAAAAGTAGTAGTAGCAGAAGTAGTAATAGTGATGGTACTTAGCAGTTATATCTGGCGTTAGTAGTTGAAGTAGTAGTAGTACTAGCAGTAGTTGTTGTTTTAGCAGTTGTTTTAGTAGCAACGATAACAGTAGTAGCAGTAGTATTAGCAACAGAAGTAGTTGATGTAGTACTTGTTTTAGTAGCTATAATAGGTTTAGTAGCAATGATAGCAGTAGTAGTAGCAGTAGCAATAGTATTAGCAATAGAATTAATAGTAGTAGAAGTAGCAGTATTAATAGCGACAGCAGTAATAGTAGTAGGAGTCAATGTAGTAGTTGTTGTAGCAGTTTTAGTAACAATAATAACAATAGTGATAGTAGCAATAGTACTAGCAATAGAAGTAGTAGTAGTAGTAGTAGTAGCAGTATTAAAAGCAGCAGTAGTAAAAGTAGTTGTACACTGTAAAAAATATCTATAGATTTCATGGTAAAAATCTGTAAAATCTCAACAGTAAAAAACCATAATTGATATATCAGTAAAATACTGTTTTGTTTACGGTAATTAACTGTAATATTAAAAATAGGGCAAAATTGTATTTTTTAGTTTTTAATTTATACAGTGTAGCACTGTTAAAATAATTGAGTCCTGTGTTTATTACAGTTTAAAAGATAAAAACTTAAAATTTGACAGTAAATGTTGATTAAAACGTAAGTCACAAACTGTAAAGTATAAGGTTAATCTATTTTTTGAAAGATAATAACTTTAAATTTTACAGTAAATAATAATAAAAACTCAAGTTAAAAAGTGTAAAAACAACATTTGTGATAATATTATACTGTAAAATGAAATACAGGCCTCTTGTAATTTTTACAGTAGAATTCTGGCAACCACAGCTGCCAATTTTTTACCGTAAAATGTACAGATTATTTTTTTTTTTTGTGTAGTTGATGCAGTAGTTTTAGCAGTTGCATTAGGTTTAGTAGCAATGATGACAGTAGTAGAAGTAGTAGTAGTTGTCGCAGTAGCAATGGTACTAGCAATAGTTGAAGTAGTAGCAGCAATAATAGTATTCATAAGAGCAGTAGTAGTACAAGTTTCTTTATATGCTGCAATTGCAAAAAAAAAAGACACTTTTTTCTAAAGTTTCCACTATAAAACATACTTTTTCTTTTACTTATGTATTAATTACTTGATCAGCCACCATAAAACAACACACACTGCTCCCACTCCCTGTGTACTTTCTTCAGTGGCTGTACAGAACATGTATGACTGATGTTTTTGTGGCTCCCCGCTGCTCTGTGAGTGTTAGAGATTAAACGAGCAGATTCCTACACATTATAATCGCATTAGGGCCGTGAACGTACAGAGTTTAAAGTTCATCTGTGCACTGCGGCTGGAATACCTCAGGCCCACTTCCACTGAAGGTAACGCACACAGACGCGGCGCCATGCCCGGCTGACAGTATTTTCTTTAAATATTGTACTGCCCTTTTAAATATAGTTCAGGATTTACTACATCAAAGCTCACAGGTGGAAAAAGTACTCAGAGCCTGTACGCAAGTAAAGGTGCTGGAATATTATAACTCAAGTAGAAATAACAAACTAAAGTATCACTTCAGTAACAACAAAAATGTTTTTTATTCATTTTAAAATTGTGCAGCAAAATTTACTACTTCTACTTTTATTACTACTACACGATCTGTAACTACAAGTAATTAGATACATTTACACAAGTAATTTACATGTTTTAAGAAATTGTACTTTCTGAATAGAAGTAATTTTACAGGTGGTAAAGTGGGTAGTAGTAGTAGTAGTAGTATTAGTAGTTGTAATAGTAGCACTAGCAGTAACAGTAGTAATGTTAGTAGCATTAGTAGTAGTAGTAGTAGTAGCAGTAGCAGTAATAGTAGTAGTGTAGTAGCATTAGTAGTAGTAGTAGTAGTAGTAGCAGTAATAGTAGTAATGTTAGTAGCATTAGTAGTAGTAGTAGTAGTAGCAGTAATAGTAGAAGTAGTGTTATCAGCATTAATAGTAGTCGTAGTAGAGTAGTAGTAGTAGTAGTAGTAGTAGTAGTAGTAGCAGTAATAGTAGTAGTGATAATAGCACAAGTAGCAGTAGTAGTAGTAATAGTAGCAGTAGCAGTAGTGTTAGTAGCATTATTAATAGTAGCAACAGCAGTAGCAGTAATAGTAGTAGTTACAGTTGCATAAGTAGAAGTAGTAATAGTAGTGGTAATAGTAACAGTAGCAGTAATAGTAGAAGTGTTAGTAGCATTAGTAGCATTAGTAGTAGTAGTAGTAGTAGTAGTAGTAGTAGTAGTAGTAGTAGTAGTAGTTGTAGTAGTACAGTAGAAGCAGTATTGGTATTAGTGGTGGTTGTATAACTTGTTTTTTGAAGCAAAATGCATTCAAAAGTACTTTATTTTCAGTCAAGTAATAATTTTGTTGAGTACCTTACTTCTACTTGAGTAACAATATCATAAAGTACAGATACTGAATACTTATTCCACTACTACAACTACTACTACCACTACTGCTATAAAGTAGTACCCAGTACTACCCACTTTGTCAACACAATCACGTTACTCATTTAGAAACTTTAAAAATCTGCTTATGTAATAGAAACTGTCTAAACAATAAAAATGTACTCAAGTAAAAGTAAAACTCTGTAAATGTTTTGAGTAAAAGTATTTAGTTACTTTCTTGTCCTGTGTTGTATTTTTCTGCTCAAATGCTCTTCTCTAATCTTCTGAAGGAGCATTATCAGATTAACTCTGGCCCTTGTTCTTTCATAATGCAGAAACTGTAACACTTTGGGGCCTCTGAGGACTAAGACGTGAGGCCCAGGAACAGATCTGGGGTCAGTCCTGGGCCATGTTCACAGGTTAAGGCCATGGCACAACGCAGCTGGACGTCCCAATCACAGCACAGAGATTAGAACCAGAGGTGAGTGTTACTGAGGGAAAGAGTCTCACGGTTTTCAAACGTGTGAATAAGTGAGTGACAGCTGAGAACTCTCCAGGGGTTTTATGAATTCTACATAAGCTTCATTAATCACATTTAACTTGTCATTTGACTACTGGTAAAGAAACTTGTGTATGTATCCAGCCTCCTTTATGCACAAAATGATTATTTTAAGATTTGGTGATCGAGTTTTGTTGCAAAGTAAACAGGGGGAAGTAAATATTTTTGTTGTTTTAACGTAAAATGTGAGTTGCAGACTCACTAAGGGAAAACAAAATTCATTTTCTTTGGTTTGAAAGTGTCAGCCCTGCGACTGACGGGCCTCTGTCCAGGTGCACCCCGCCTAAAGCCCATAGTTACTGGGATAGGCTTAAAGAGAATAAGCTGAAGAAGATGAATGAATAAATGTTACAACGCATGAGTAGCTCCTGTCCATTTTCATTTTATAAAAGTAGCTTTTAGGGGGAAAAGTTTGGAGACCCCTGCAAAAGAGTGACCACCTGTCCCACTTTGATTGTTCTGCGCAGACATTTAGGCTTCTGTCCCCCTTAGGATAATGTCCCACTTTTTCATTGCTGCTCAGTGGATCTTGTAAAAAGTGAGATTAAAGTTAAGAGCAACAAGGCAATATGATTGTTCCTTGTGTAAAATGTAGAATAAATATTTGTGGGCGTGTAACTCGCTGGGTTGGAACATATACAGGTAGTTGGTGTGGCCCCTGTGTTTCAGGACTGGCCCGCTGTTGGGCAGTGTTGCAAAAACGAGACTGGGGGATTTAATTTTAGATTTTAGATTTGATCAGTTCCATCGTTTTACTCCAAGGATGAAAACAGCACATTAAATGTTTCATAAACAGTAGCAATAATCTTTATCTGAATGAGGTTTAGACTCAGTAAGTTAGATACGTATGTTATCAAACATCATTAAAGGTTAATTTAAGACTTTTTTTTAGACTTTTTTAAGACCATTGTTCAAGAAAAGCATGTAGTGTACGAAAAGCTGAAACCATTTGTGACAGTGAGTGCTGCTAAATCTCGCTAAGCTCTGGTACTGGCGCTGGTGAAATGCCTTTGAGCATCCAAGTGAACATTTTAGGAAGTTGCATCTAATGTATGTGAGATTTGAGACGTGTTTAAATAAATTTAAGACCTAACAGTCTACATCTCGGCAAATGTAAGACTTTTTAAGGCCTTAAATTCAGACTTTACAATTTAGGACTTTTTTAGACTTTTTAAGACCCCACAGAAACTCTGATCAAAGCTTTTATTTCTTGTGTCTGTCCCTCCTTGTCCCACCAAATCACACAAGTTGTCCCACTTTTTGCTTTTTTTGAGGCGGTCACTCTATGCTAGAACAATTGTAACTGCTGCAAATTGTGGTGTTCAGTTTGCATACCGTTCATTTTGAACTTTGCCCGCTGTTTACAAATTAAACCAATGGGAAAAAGAGAAACAGTTCCCAACAGGCGACTGGCTCTTACGTCAAGAGATTTTTGTGAAAAATTTGGGCACAGAGATCAGAAAAAGATCCTGTGGGTGTTTATGGGAACTGCTCCTCCTCTGTGAACTGCTGAGGATTTGGATGAAGCTGATCATCTTCCACCAGACTTCCTTTGGGGTCCCTCTGTTGTTTTCATAATTTGAGGGAGCAGTTCACACCTGTGCTGTTGTCCCAGACATTCAGGACTTTCTGTTTTGGCTCAGACCAAATGCTCAGGTGTGAAAGTTCCTGTGGACTGTGGTTTGGACCAAGCAGCTGGTGTTTGGGTGTGTGGTTCAGCAAAAAGACTCTTGGTTCCTGGTTCGTTTGTGATGTGAAAGTGTGTTTTATGGTGGTTTGGATTTTCGAACCAAATCCAGGAAGTGACAGGGGTTTAAACACAGAAAGACGGACAGACAGAGTAAGAAAGTGGTAAACAGATCTCAGTATGGTTTAAAAATAAAGTAGATTCATGGATTCTACTGCTTTCAGCTCTATTACCTGACGAGTGTCATTGACTTAAAAGTGCATTAGATGTTGGTATTGTCTTAATTTTATGTTAATAACTGCATGTGTCTAAAGTATCTACACCAGTCTGACTGCTATTTTTGTTCTTGTACACAGTAACACGAAGCAACATTTCACCACATGAAACTGTTTATGAGGCACGCCCCATTTGTCACAGTGATGGTAATGACAGGGAACGTCATAGTCTGGATTTTAACATTATGATCTGAAAACAGAAGTTAGTGAACCAAACAAAAACTAAAAGAATATAACAATTTGTGAGTTCTAAGTCTGGACCTTAGTGCGGACTTTCACCTCCTAAAATATATATCCTAACAAAGTACTAATACTCAGTGGAGGACTATCAATCAGTCAAAATGTATTTGTGTTTTACAACAGCAACAGCTGAACCAAAGTGCAATAATAAAAGGATAGAAACATCTAAACACAAGTCAACTAAAATAATTTAAAACAAAAGTAAAATATTTTCAGAATAAAATAGAGTAATACAAGTGTCACCATGCAGTTAAGTACTAAAAGCAAGTTTAAATTGATGTGTTTTTAGCTTAGCTTTGAACAAAGGCAGATCTGTGATGATAACGCTAGCGGCAAAGTGTTCCAAAGTCTCAGACAGACTACAGCCAACGGTCGCCCCACTGTTTGGATTTGGCCCTGGGGACCTCCAGCAGGTGTTGGTCTGCAGAACACAGAGCTCTGCTGGCTTTGTGTGCAATAACAGTTCACATAAATAAGACTCGACTCATTTTGCAAAAGTTCCTTTGTATCTTTTGCACAGAAAGCTGAATTCTGAGATTTTTGAGTTCACAAACTCAAGAAAGCCATTTCTTATCAGGCTCAAACTTATTTGTCAGAGAAGTGCTGAGTGTTCACCTGCTCAGTGGTGTGGTAGTACTGTCTCATGTGGATGGGTTTTAGGTTTACCCACAGGATAAAGCACTCTTGAAATGTTGTTGAAATATGTTATGTAGATACTAAAAAAAAAGTCATATGAGTCGTCCCTTGGCTTTGACCTGGTCCTGCCTTTACATGGTCTAACAGTGCTCTAATCTCTTTAGCCTTTTGCCTCAGTGATGACTTCCTCTGGTTAGTGACTACAACAAAGGCAGAAATAATGTAACAGCTGTCTCTCCAACACCTAGTCGTGTGTAACAACCCTCTTCAAACTGGGCTCTGATGGTGAATGGTGAGCTCTGTGACTCAGCAGTAACAGTGCAGCTTACACCGACAGTCAGGGCCAGGCCTAGAGAAAAGATTTCTCCAAATCTCTACTCATCTGGAACTAACCGCTTGGTAAAACAAACACAGACCATCCAAAGACGTGGAAACTACTTGAAGTCATGCATTAAAGAGATGGGAATAGCATGGAGCCAGCCACAACACAGTGGTTTGGCCAGGACCACCTAGAACCAAATCACTGATGCATTATGGTCCACCAAGGACAAAACCAATTAAGTTAAATTTATCAAAAAAATGTTCTACAAACCAAGAACAAATAAACTAATCTAATTTCCCACAATCATTTTTGTTTCTTTTACTAACATATCCCTGTTACTCAGTGCATCAGTAGCTGCGTAAGTGAGCCCTTATTAGGCTGCTCATAAACTGCACATTAACCACTGCTGCTCAAACATTTGTTGAATTTTCAGAAAAGTATGCATAGTTACCTAAAGGTTTTTGTTTGTTTTCCTTGTTTATGTTCCTTTGTTGTTGTTTTTTTGTTTGTTTGTTTGTTTCTTTGTTTTTTGGTAGAGCTGAACTAGTGCTTCAACAGTAGAATTTGAATTTGAATCATCTGTGGAAAAAAAAAAAACTTAACCTCAGCAAATATCATAATTTATGTTACACGTTCATCAACACCAGGTATATTTTATGCAGTGCTATACACCTTAAAAAATAACTTAACAGCAAAAGTACAACACTTGACAAATTGAAGTTCTCAACTATAGAATGGCATCAAAATGTCTCTTAAATTTGTGAAAAATGTCAGAACCATTGACAAAAATAAATAAATAAAAAATAATGGCGCTGGGAACCTGTTCTTTGGTCCACCTGTTCCTGGAACATGTGAGCCTTGTCTGCTGGGCCTTTAAGTTGTAAGAATTAATTTAGTACAAAAACACCTCTACCAACAATTCACCAAAAATATTCTAATCTTTATTACTAACGTCAGATGAAAGTCACCCAAACACATACAGTACCTGCAGAAAAAAAACAGAGAAGCATGCCTTCAATGATGTGACAATGACAATCACCTGGCGACAGTGTAGGCTTTATTATTAATGTACTAATGTACTTAATGTGTTTTAATATACTGGCACTGCCCAGTATGAGACACAGTTGGGTTGAGAAAAAGACAGAACGAGAAAGTAATGTAAGAGTACTCAACAAAATTGTTACTCAAGTAAATGTACAAAAGTATTGAGTGTAAAATTTACTTCATTACTTTCATTAACTCAAGAAAAGCCCCTCTGGACAGTGGTGTGCCCCAAGGCTCAATTTTAGGCCCAGTTCTTTTCTCATTGTACATGCTCCCATTAGGATAATTTAATAATAAAATAATACATAATCTACCTTTTAATGCAAAAACAGATTCAATTCAATCACTACAGAAATGTGTCATGTGAAGTAAAAGACTGGCTGTCACTGAACTTTCTAAACCTAATTGATAAAAAAAATTGAAAGTGTAATATTTGGTGATCCTGATTTGCCTACTTTTAATCGATTGTCTACTTACTGCTGCCCCTTAACTGTTGTTTTATTGTTTTTTATTTGATTTTTGTTTTATTGTTTTGGCTATAGTCTGTTGTTTTATTTGTAGCTATTGTGTTTTTCACTGATATTCTATTTTTTTTTAACCCTGAACAGCACTTTGGGGCAGTAGTATCTGTTTTTAAATGTGCTATATAAATAAATTTTGACTTTGACCACATAAACAATTACACAGCAACATAATTACAATATTAATGAGCTCTTTGTGTAAGTGTCCGTGCCTTCTCTAGAAACCTTGCCAAACCAAAAGTCTCATTTTCAAACAGCCAACTCAACATATCACCAGCAGACAATCCAATCTCACAGACAGAACATTTATGGTAAGTATGGATACATGCTCCTCAGAAATCCATAAAATATCGTGGTGTGCTCCAGGGGTCAATTTTAGGCCCTGTTCTTTTTAATCTGTATATGCTCCCTCTTGGCAGTGTCATCAGGAGGCATGGAGTAAACCTCCACAGTTACGCTGATGATACTCAGCTGTACATCTCCGTGTCTCCTGGTGACACAAGACCAATGGATGCCCTTTTTAACTGTATTTTAGATATTAATCCTGGATGGCAGAGAACTTTTTGCAGCTTAACCAGGACAAAACTGAAGTTTTAATCATTGGTCCTGAGTCTCAGAGAGAGAAACTCTTATCTAAATTACAGGCATTTTCCTTAAATCCATCACCACAAGTGAAAAACCTGGGCGTTATTTTTGACTCTGAGCTTGGTTTTAATCCACATATTAAGTATATTACTAAAACAGGTTTTTATCATCTGAAAAACATAGCCAGAGTCCGCCCCATTCTCTCTTGGGCCAACCCGGAGACGCTGATGCATGCTTTTATCACCAGTCGTATTGACTTCTGTAACGCTCTAACGAAGACCAGAAGGCGGGCCCACATTACACCGGTTTTAGAATCATTGCATTGGCTCCCTGTGTGTTTCAGGATCGATTTTAAGGTTCTTTTATTGGTTTTTAAATATCTTAATGGTCTTGGGCCTTCTTATCTTTCTGACTTGCTTTTACCATACAAACCTTTGCGGACCCTGAGGTCCTCTGGTACCGGCCTCCTGACAGTTCCTAAAGTCAGGACGCAGACGCATGGAGAGGCAGCTTTCCAGTGCTGTGGTCCTCGTCTGTGGAGCGGTCTGCCAGAGAACCTCAGGGCTGCGGAGAACGTTAATGTTTTTAAGAGCAGGCTCAAGACCCACCTTTTTAATTTAGCTTTTACCTAATATTTATTAATTTCATTCTCATTTATTCTATTTATTTTTCTATTTTATTCCATTCTTGTTTCTATTATATTATTATTATTATTATTGATTTTATTTTTTTACATTTTTATTTTATCCCACTCTTATTCACTCTATTCTTTTACTTTTTTTATATCATTATTAGGTCATATTTCCAGTGTTTCCTCGGAGGGGGCCCTCTGCACCGGGAGCAGTGATCGGCCGTGGCTGCTGGGGCTCTGTCCTGTGGGTTCTTTCAGCCAGGGTTGTGTGGCTTCTCTGCCTGCAACTTTGCTGTGGGCCCCGGGTTGGTTCCTAGGGGCTGTGTTCTGTGAGCGGCTCCCGGTGCAGACAGCTCCCTGTGATAATGTTTCCTCGCCTGGCTCCTCCGTGCTCAGCCTGACGTTGGTATTTTAATGTGTGTGTGTGTGTGTGTGTGTGTGTGTGTGTGTGTGTTTGTGGGTCTGTGTATATTGGTGTGTGAGGGGATGTGGGGAGGGGGTGTTTTGCTTTTAACCTTGTAAAGCACTTTGTGCTGCATTACTGTATGAAAAGTGCTTTATAAATAAAGTTTGATTTGATTTGAACCAAAATAAGTCTGAATTTTTACACGGACTTGAGAATTCTTAAATCATTATACAGCGGACAATAAAACACAAAATTAAATTAATCCACAATCTGTCTGTTTTCTCTCTATGTAATAATAAAGTGGAAAGCGGACCACGAGTAATGCTACATGTGGCTAAGTCTTGTGCAGTCCTAATGTAATCTGTAGGTCGTATCTTTCATAGTTATTTTTAAGAGTACAGTGTCATCTTAAATACTTTCCTTATTTGTAGATATAGCTCGAGCTGAAGGGAAAGGATTGTGCTAATTAATTTATAGCCAAAGGATAAAGGATATACTATCTCCAGGTCTGTGTGCTCCTGCATCTTTAGCACTAAATCTCCTTGAGTTTTTCCACACCTGCAATGTCTCATGTTATTTAAGGAAACTATTACCAATTTATTTAGTTAAGTACCGCCACAACAATGAGAAGTTCACAGTTCAGAAGCTTCACACATTATTTTAGCGTAAAGAGTGATTCTCCAGCTTTAAACAAGTACCACCTCAGAAAATAATGGACAAAAAGCATCAAAACCAGGACTAAACCAGATGTGCAAACCAAGGGAAGAATAGGGGGTTTATATTGAAAATGCATCACTAAATAAGGACAATACAGAAACAGGTCTAAACAAGAACTAAACCAGGATGAATCCAGGGATAATCCAGGTCTAAATCAGGATCAAACCAGGGCCAAACCAGGTCTAGACCAAGGGATGAAATAAGATTTACACAGAAAATGCAGGTCTAAACCAGGACTAAACCAGGTCTTCATGTCTAAACCAGGTCTAAACCAGGTCTAAACCATGTCTAAAGAAGGTCTAAAATAAGTCTAAAACCAAGTGTTGCATGTCTAAACCAGATCTAAACCAGGACTAAACCAGGTCTTCATGTCTAAACCAGGTCTAAGCCAAGTCTAAACCAGGATTAACCAGGTCCTCATGTCTAATTCAGAGCTAAAACAGGACTAAATTAGGTCTAAACTAGGAGTAAACCGGGCCTAAACCAAGTCTAAACCAGGTCTTAACCAAGACTAAACCAGGAATAAGCAAGGTCTTCATGTCTAACCCAGGTCTAACCCAGAAGCAAACCATGACCAAACCAGGTCTAAACAACCAGGTCTTCGTGTCTAGTCCAGAGCTAAACCAGGGCTAAACCATGACCAAGTCAGGTCTAACCCAGGTCTAAACCAGGACTAAATCAGGTCTCCATGTCTAATCCAGGGCTAAACAGGACTAAACCAGGTCTAAATCAGGATGAATCCAAGACTACCCCAGGACTTAAACAGGTCTTTATGTCTAATCTAGGGCTAAATTAGGTCTTCAGGTCTAAGCCAGGATGAATCCAAGACTAAACCAGGTCTAAACCAGGACTAAACCAAAACCAAACCAGGACTAAACCAGGTCTAAGCAAGGAATAAACAATGACCAAATCTAAACTTAACAAAATCAGGTCTTGAACTGCAAAAGACCCCTGAGAAACCCGTACCACAGCTTGAGAACCACTGCTCTAAACATTTCTGTAGCGTGTTGTGTTGCATATACCGTATATTTTCAGCTGCGCCACATGTTCAGTATTTTTATGTCATTGTCTGTGATTTTGTGGATGGTTCACAGATGTCCACACGAACAGGGAACAGAAGATGTGACGTTCGTGTGAAAACTCCCGACGGAGAACTGGGTCTCCTGATGTTTCTGAAGAATGAAAAATGCCATTAATGCACTCCCAGCATGGGTCAGTGGTTACAGAGAGAGGTATTTGAGACATGGTTTTATTGCACGACACACCTGAAGAGTCATGTGACCTTTTACTTACAGGTTCACCGCAAACAATATTAATAAATCACTAAGTTGCGATGCTAAGAGGCAGTATCTGAAAGGATATTTTAAAATACAATCATACAAATTTCCAGTTTCCATCCTCTTTTTGAAATTGCGATTTTTTTCTCTCCACATTTAAACACAATGGTGGTGGTATTATCATGTGTTTGCTTTACTGAATAAATGAATTATTTCTCTTTTTAGTATTTTCTTAAGGAAGCGTGGGGTTCTGAGCTTCTTCCTGCTGCCTTACCATAAAAGTACCACATTTGGTAAGTTTTATAACTTTGTCTTCCTGCTTTCTTGTTATGACAGATGAATTCTGTTTGTTTTCTCAACATAATAACTTATTTGTTATTTTGTTAAAATTTGATTACTCATGATTAGTTTTTAATGACTTTGACTCAAGGGTAACCAGACATTTCCTTCCCTGCCAACAACAGCATGTCTACATTTCCTGTTTATATTTTATTAAAAAGTTGAACTAACTCCATTTAAACAACTAAAGTTTTCAAATTATATAACATTTAACATAACAGTGTTGTTAGTTATTTGGATGAGATTTAGGTCACTTCACACATTCTCTGTTGTTTCTGTTTCTGCTTCTACTGTATATGAGACCAAAAGTGGGCAGTAACTCGATACTTTTATTCCAAAAACTCACTTATACATTTTTTTGGGGTATTTTGTATTACCCCAGTGGTAAAATACCTTACGATCAGGGTTCGATACAGGTTTGGGTTCAGTAATCTGAGTACAAGAGATAGTAGCTGCAGTAGTAGTAGCAGTAGTATTAGAAGTAGTAGTAGTATGTAGTAGTAGATTTCAAAGTGGTGGCAAAAACAAAACAAAAAAACTTTAAAAAATACTATTTTATTTTATTTTTATTGTTATTTTTAAATTTTTTTTGGTTGACTACTTTTACTAACTGTATTTTTTATTTGACCTTTATTTAAGTCCCACTGCGATTAAGAGTCTCGGGGTCGGTACACCACAGCATCACAGTGGGTCACGAGGGCCTCTTTAAAAAATAAGAGGCCCTTTTATTAGTGGACAAAAACTCCTATACTCCTAATGTCCTATACTGCCACCTACTGTTAAGGAGTGTAAATCAATTATATATATTTTTAAAAATGTGACTTTTTGCCCTGGCAAAGGCCCACGACCCACTTAAATCAGTTCTGCGAGCCACTTTTAGGCCCCACCAGTTGAGAACCACTGCTCTATAGACCCTCATTCTTCTTCTGTGGTGCTTATCTGCAGTGAGCCTTAAACCTCATGTGACGGCCTCCAGCTGGATCCAGTTCCCCTCTCTGTACACTACACACTGGGATGTTGTCTTTCCATATGTTAATACTCCCTCGCACGCACTGACCTCCGGGACTCTGTAACAAATGTGAGGATAAACAGCTCAGGGCCATAATCCACAAGTCCAACAGCGAGCCGAGTCCCCAGAGGCAGGTGGACAGGTGGAGGCAGTTGGACTTCATCAGCGCTGTTTATATTCAGACGGCATTAGCTGTGTTTTGGTTACTGCAGATTTATTACACTTGTACATTAGTTTCCAGGAATCATTATTTAGTTCATGCGAGGCTGCGTCTGTGCAATTGTTTAGAACATATATTTCTTTGCAAAATCATAATAAGCAACCTAGTGTTATTGTTGAACCTGATGAAACATGCAATCAATAAGCCACACATTTTAGATTAGCTATAGTTTTTAAAATAGTTTGTTAATAGACAAGAGGCAGGGCTGGAGGTAACAGAGCTTAAAGGGGCTATCTTTTAATCTTTTATTTATCTTTTTAAACCAATCTTAGCTAACGCTAGAACATTATTTCACTATTAACAATCTTTAAAAACATTATGAGACTAAAAGTGAACATTTTTAATAATTATTTTACTACTCTTAAAACGAAACAGGTTAACGAGACCAGCAGAGGGCAGAAGAGTCCAGTTTTGAAAAAGCTAATTACTTCCTTAAACTTTTTGTATGGTGCCATTTTACTACAAAATGAAAATAGCTGTGAGTAAGCAGTGGAAATAGAGCTGTACACCGATTTTTGAATAAACGAACGAGAGCAGACTGGAGCAGGAACCGAGCATTTTGAAGCCTCAGAAACTCACCGCCAGAGACTACATGATTTCTCAAACAGGCGTGAATGAAACGAAACGCAACTACAGGTGTGGAGTTGTGTTTCGTTTTATAATGGAGCTTTCTTCCATTATGCCAGAAAGCTCAGCATTGTTGATTTTGAATAATACAGCCCCTTTATGATGTTGAGGTTCTCTTTGTTCATGACGAGGATGGACAGGATTAGGAATGAGTGCATCAGAGGGACAGTTGTTTTGGAGATAAAAGTCAGAGAGGCCAGGCTGAGATGGTTTGGACATGTGCAGAGGATGCTTGAGGTTGGAGGCCTAGAGGAAGACCAAAGAAGAGATTTATGGATGTAGTGAAAGAGAACATGTTGGTGTAGGGCGCAGTCGGATGGTTTGACGCGGTCGGTGACGTGAGTCTGTTTGGTGAGTTCCCCACCATCAGGACGTAGTGGGACACAGTTGGACATAGTTCTGGCCAATTGAACATGTCGAATCGGCGTCAGGCCGTTGTGCTCAATGAGCTCTGATTGGTTGTGTCCCGTTCACAATTTGTCAAACAGCTCAAGTTTTACATAATAATATGGAACTTTCTGTTCTTCATCTACTTCATTATGTTTCCCACATCTGTGACACTAATGTGCTGCAGTTAGCTTACCTTAGCTTTAGCCTTGTACTAATGTGCTGCAGTTAGCTTACCTTAGCTTTAGCCTCGTGCAGTTACAAATATAATCCTCCTCTGAGACAAACAGCTGCAATAATCCAGTCCCTTTTATTCATTACTGTGATCAGATCAGGTTAATCTAGTGCGTATAATTATTACTGACTGATAAATACTTGAGTTAAACACCTGTGTGTTGAGGAGTTTTATTTACTAGAGTTTAAATAACTGCGGCATTTAGTGACTAGCACCGCCTGCTGTTGTAAATAGTTATTATGTTTTGCGCATGCGCACTGCTCGGTTGTGGGTCTGAATCGCTCCGGTGTCTGCAGCGACTTTCAGTGTTGACAGAGGAGACGTGAGGAGACGAGAAGTCGCCTCCGCTGACAGTGGTCGGGCGTTGGTTTGGTGTGTCCCAGGCTTAAGAGAAGAGGATGCTGAGGGTTAGATGGTGACTGTGATGACAAAAGCTGAAAAAAAAAAAGACTATCTGTAATAAATCCCCTCTATATTCATTATTTTCTTCCCTTCATGCCTGTTAGGACTTATGAGTGGCTGCTTATGAGGGACACCCTGGACAACAAGTCCACAACAACAACAAGTGACTATTGTGTCCCACGCCCCTGAACCATGGACACGGGAAGTCAATTTCACATGGGGGTGCTGCTGCTCGGGAAAGGCACGGGGTCCGTGTACCTGCTGGCCTTTCGTTTTCCCATTTCCCAGTAAGAAAACAAAAAAACGGAAACAAGCCCTTATCCAATTACTATTTAATATTAGGCTACTATACATCAAAACTCAAAAAACAAAAAATGAAAACCCTGAGTGCTGTATTTTTCATTTTTTCCGATTTGTTTGACCTCAAAGTGTGCTTCAGGAAAACACGGCCTTGCTCACTTGTCTGGACCCAGGCAGCAGAGCTTTGTGCGCAGCTGTTTCAGGGCAGTGCTCGGGCGGTGTGCTCCTGTCACAGCTGCAGACAGGTGAGGGGCGGGGCTCCTGTCACAGCTGCAGACAGGTGATGGGCGGGGTTCCTGTCACAGCTGCAGACAGGTGAGGGGCCGGGGCATGTGCCTAAGTGATCTGCTCCACTGCTACTGTCCTGTCTGCCTTTTAGACTGAGAAGCATTTAGCCAGTTGCACACTTTGCTCCTTCAAACCTTTCACATGGGCTCGTTTTGGATTTGTTCTTATGAGCAAGTAGTGGCCACGCAGTTGTTGCGTGGTGCGCCACAGCCCACAGATCTCTGCACAGTGCACCAGTGTTACCTCAGCATCCGCGAAGGCTGCGCGTAAGAGAAATCATCTTTCGTTTGCATTAAATCTGCTGCGTGTCCTGGCGTTCGCCGCTTTTAAGGACAGTGCTCCCTGTATCACAGCTGCAGACAGGTGAGGGGCAGAGCTCCTGTCACAGCTGCAGACAGGTGAGGGGCAGAGCTCCTGTCACAGCTGCAGACAGGTGAGGGGCAGAGCTCCTGTCACAGCTGCAGACAGGTGAGGGGCAGAGCTCCTGTCACAGCTGCAGACAGGTGAGGGGCAGAGCTCCTGTCACAGCTGCAGACAGGTGAGGGGCATGCGCTGCTCCATTGGCTACTGTCCTGTCTACTCTCAGACGGGACATGCTATTGCTATAGCAACTTGCACGCTTTTCACACAATATCCTTTCATGTGGGCCAGTCTTTGGACTTGTTTTTGAGTATGACCATAGTGCAACGTGATCTCTGTCTCTGACAAGCCACTGTCCCCATATATTTCTATTGCTGATGTGACATGAGGCATGCCATTTAGGATCAGAAAGTGATTCAAATGAGAGACGTAAAAAGTGAAAAATGCGTTGAGATGGCAGCAAAATGGCACTAAATCTGGCGTGCTATTTATACGCACTGTCGTGCTTTTCCGTTGTGCTACAAAGAAGTAAACTGTATACTGTAAACTGTTACATACTGTTACTGTAAACTGTTACATACTGTTACTGTAAACTGTTACATACTCCTGTATGTCAGCCGCGCCTGGCGCCCTGAAAGAGCGGACAATCCGGCCCATTGTCTTTTGAGACGAAGCCAGAGAACATTAAAACGCTTCAATAGCTCAGCAACAACACGGCTTTAAACAGCGTTGGTAAATTATAATATTTATAACTAATGAAGAAAACGCAATTCATCGAATTGTATAATAAAATATTTATTTTTGTAAACCTTTTAGAGTTGCAGTTACAACGTCCCCAACAGTTGGGGGTGCTGGAGTCAAATTTGGGGGTGCTGCAGCCCCCCCCCCCCCCCCCCCCTCCCCCCCCCAGCCCCAGCTAAAATGAACCAAGCCTGGGCAGAGTTAGCTTGAGATGAATTGTAAAAGTTCAAGCCGTTGCTGAACTTTATGGATGTGGGACATTTTATTAGCACACTCGTTGACCCTCTCCTGCTGAAGTTCTCGGTCTAATTGTGCGTGGGTCACAATGGGCCAAATCAGCCATCACCACTGCGGTGCATCTGCCGGAACTGGAGGTACCAGTGTGTGCAAGGGAATAATCAACACATTATTAAACATCTCTTATCAACAGAGATCATGAACTGAAGCTGTAATGTGCAGTGTTGGCCAGTGTCATCTAACTAACAAACAAAGCAACAAACAGCTGATGGAATAACAATTAACTAAAGACTATAATTCTTTGTAAAACAGTACATGAGGGATAATGAGTAATTTTAGATGGCATCTCAAGGCAGCATTGAAGATTGTAATTCCTTTCCCTATCTTTTTTTCTACAGCCTGTGACATGTACGGTAGCCCTATAGGGACGAAACCAAGACTTCAACTGATGTGTTAAGTTTAAAGGTTTAAAGTTTATATTATCCTTTTTCAGGCTTTTTGAAAACGTTTTGGACATCTCTTTATTAATATTCCACGTTTTATAACTTAAAATGTTGGTATATGTATATATGCTCTGACTTTGCAGAGAATGCTTGGATTAAGTGTCTGTGGCTCCCTACTGGCAATGGTTGGGAATGGACAGAGCATAAAATGGCTATTTAGCACAGCTTTTAACAACATGATGCTAACAGATAAATGAGCTGACTGCTTTGTATTGATAGTAATTTACCCATTGAAATGATCAGAATGAGTCCAGAGATGGTGTGTGGGCTTTAGAACAGGATTACTCAAACAAAATACTCCAGGTCTGTTTCTGAGGTGGAAACATTATAACATGGTAAAAAACCTAAAAGAGCTTATGTAACATAAGTACACATCACAGTTTTTGAGAGGGTGTGGCAGCCTCTGCTGTGTCACCTTCCTGGTAACCCTGTAGAGCAACTGCATAAGAGAGACAGTTTGTTTTGTTTTGTTGTGTTATAAAGGGGAATCATGCAACTTTACTCATTTATTAACTCGGTCGCATTTTTCTCTACGCAGCGTGAGCTACATTTTGGAGTAAAGCACTATTGTCAAAAGTCACGAGTCTGGTTGACCTCTGTGTGACCCCGCGCTAGGCTTGACTCTCGTTTTCTCATCCTTGTATTTATTCAAATATTTCCTCTTTGCCTTTGCCTTTTGGTTACTCTGCTATGACCAACAAAAACAAAAAACAAACAAAAAAGCCATTGCTGGCTTCTTGTTATGGCTAACCAGGGCATGTGACTTTTATTGCAAGACCAAAGACTTCAAGGACACCAGCCGGTTCTCCCATTCTTGCAAGGTTGGTTTTTCACCAAGATTCACCGGGGGAGGTGCAACTCACTTTATTTACCCTGCAACAGCTTATTTAGTCATCACACTGACTCCAAAGCTGTTTAATTAGGCTAAAAATGTTGCCCTTTAATGTCTGGCAGCTGTGTTTTTTGTTTGTTTATGTTTTTATTGAAAAGAAATATTAAAAAAGTGAAATTCTGACTGATGTTTCTGACTTATGATCAAGATGAATATAATTCATCTCCCAGCCCTAAAAATATACTTACTCACCAGTTGTTTATTTTACGGTCTTAATGTTCGCAGCTACTGGGAGACCCAGATTTTCTCATGTCTGCTGCGGAGTCATTTAACACTGTTGCTCCTCTGAGTGAGAGCACACAGCCTCCGTATCTGTGATCCTCTGTTTTCCTGATTGTGCTCCAGTTTTCCCAGATGAGCTGATGATGAGAAACAGGCAAATCCCTTCCAGATGTTTCAGACCAACGGCACGCATTTACCGAACAGAGGAGCCCACACAGACGTGACGTCCTTCTATAGCAGAAAGTACATTTTTAGAATCAGTATTTTTGGTAACACTTAATTATTTACAAAGCATTACTTCAAGAACTGTCAACACTATTGGCCTCTAAATGTTATTATTAATATTTAATTCTTGAGTAATGACCTCAATGCAAAATTATAAAAACATCAGTGTTAAAACAGTATTACTATACTCTTTATTGATTAGTATTGTGTTATTGTGTTAATTATTTATGAATGCTTTATTACTGCTGTTGTAGTAGAAATAATAGAAGAAGTTATAGTGGCAGCAGCTGCTGTAATAGTAATAATAGCAGTAGTAGTTCCACTAAATGAAAATAATGAAGTTAATAGAAGTTATCAATTAGACCAGCTTATAGATGAATAAAGTACATGCAACCAAACAACCAACACATTTACCGAACCAAACAGGGCTGGTGTGAATGCACCATTAGGCCCCAAACACACTGCAATCGTCAAAAATGCTGCACGTCTTCAGCAGCTCAGCTGCGTGGCAGAGCTGCGAGTGTGGACAGATCGGCAGCGTCAGCCGTGTCGCTGCTGGCAGCTCCTCTGTGTTTTTCTATAGCAAGGCCATTCAGCAGTCAATATGAGAGTACAGACACATGGACCGCCACACATAGTTGACTGAAGAGGTGTGTGTTTACCGTCTTTGTTGGCTTGTCATTGTTGTCTTCCTTATGATGTTTAAACAATGCATGAGGTGCAGGCTGTGCTGATGTAAATTGTCAAAATACAACAATAAATGCTTATTTTCTGTTTTTGACTGACAACAACTTCCCAGGCTTGTGGCTGGCAGCTTCAGCAGAAAGTGTCCTCTCTCTCTGCTAAGCAGGGAGCAGAAGTGAAACCAGCCTCATGACTCCAGCTCTGTTTGCCGCGCTGCACTGCACTGCCTCCCAGTTCACTTGCTCTGTGTTTGAGTCTTTAGTTGACCAAGACCTCAGTGACTAATCACTCAACTAAGACCAGAGACTGTCAGCTCTAGTAATGTTTCTGGCAGTGATGGAAGTTCACTAGATACTTTAAGTACATTGTCTAAAACATACTTTTACTTAAGCAAATCATTAAGAGAAAATAAACAACTTTTACTCAAGTAAACTTTTAGAATCTGTAAAATTATTTTAGTGAGTATTAATAGTACAAGGAGTCATAGTAGTAGTGGTGAAAATAGTAATAATAGTAATAGTATAATAGTGGTAGCAGTAGTAGAAATAGTTGTAGAAGTAGTTGTGGTAAAACTAGTAGCATAAATTGTGGTAGTGGAAGTAAATACTTTCTACTTAAGTTATATTATTTTCAAGCAACCCCTAAAACATGAGGACGTAACAGTACTTCTTCCACCTCCTTGAATACCACTCAAATTGAAATACCAGCTTCATAACTCGTGCTACAAGCTGACAGTGTTTACGTATTATAGAGAAGGAATGAAAAACAGTGACAGGTCCGATTGGGCTTTTCCACAGTGAATGAATGGCACATTGTGTCCAAACTCAGCTGAGAGGATTACCGTGTGCTATAGAAAAACAAACTTCACATTTTAAGGGTTGCTTTTGCAGAATTGAGAACTTTTCAATGCTCAAAATATTTCCTGTCTCTCCCTCGCACCACTCGCTCCATGTTGGCTCTGCTGCTGCTGCCTGTGTTTGGCAAAGTGTAGCCCTGACGAATGAAGAAGATATTTATTGGTGTGACAAAAATCTAAGTCTACCACTTCATCATGATTAAAATGTATGTATTTTTTCCAACAATCCACTGCTTGTAATAACACACAGTGATGACTGAGTAGGTATCAGAGCATATGATCAAGCTTAATACAATGCACACTTCTGTTCACTGTTGTCAACATTAACCAAAAGGAAGTATTGACAGTCTGGGGTCAAAGGTAATCTATGTAAATTTATACTCAAAATAATTTCTTATGGCCAGTCCTGCCATTGATAGTTATGTAATAGGGCTTAGAGCTCTAAGCCCAGTACTCTGACACGCAAAAAGCCACAAGGATTTAAGAAATGTGGTGGCAAATTTGAATATAAAAAGCCAACTTTTTTTTGTCATCTCCAATAGCAACCAGTTACTTTTGTTTAACTTGTGAACTATTGGTTGCATATCCACCTACTTCCTTTGCAAAAGCAGAAGAAACTTTTTTTTCTCAGCCATAGAGACTCTGCAGCACCACATCATATAAAACTGCAAGATAATCTCCTACCAAAATAAACAAGATGGTGCCAGCTTATACAGAGCAAAATATATAACTTCTCTCACCTGCTTAACGGCGTTTAGTGCTTTCCTTCGTCACTTGTTGATTCGGCTGAAGTCTGCGTTGCTGTTCAGTTCTCTGTCTGATTTTTTTCGTCTTGTTGCCAGCTTAACAACAGTAAAGTCCTGCTGAGACGTCTGACATAACGACCACAGAAACGGTGTTGTGGTCTGTTAAGTTTATGGCAGCCGTTCTGTTAACTAACATTAAACGGGTCTATTGAAAGCCCTGTTTTGCTTTTGCTTTATTCAGTTTTAAAATTTTAAAACAGACTCATTTTTCATCATTAAAAACCCAGATGCATAGAAGAATGTGTGTTTAATAAAATATAGATTTATATGTAGCCAGGGGCAGCCTTGCAATGTTTGCAAATATGATTTTAAATGTTGATACTGGATGCTGCAGGTCTTGTTAATAAGCTAAGCTCAGTATAATGTTTATTTAATGCAGAGGTGTCAGAGATGGGGCCCGACGGTCTTATCCAGCCCACAAGACCTTTCTATACGGCCCGCGAGACAATTCCTAATTTCTATTAATAATAGGTTTTGGTCGCTATATACCGTTTTTACCGCTAGAACTATGAGTCCCATAATGCAGTGCAGCAACTCCGTAACACGCCGCCTCTCCCCCGCTGCTGCTGTGACTTGTCCCATGTCCGATAGAGCTGCTCCGCGCACGGACTTTACCCCAAAATAACTGAGCGGAGAAAAAGTGAAGAGTGAGAGCAGGGTTTTTAAATCCACTTGGAAGAAGAGAGACTGTCTGTGAACACCAGAGCTGGGCTAAATGTGGAGCTAATGTAGAGCTAATGTGGCTATAGGCTCAGTAAAGAATATAAACACGCTCTGGACAAAGCAGGAGCTGCAGAAGGTAAAGGAGTCTGATCTCACAGCAGAGCGGAGTGTGTTTCATAAAACAAAGTCACAAAGTGAAGCTGCTGTGAGCTCGTTTTATCACAGAGGACACGAAAAGGACATGAAAATATATTACCACTTCATAAAAAATAAAACCTCATTTTGACTTTGATAGCAGCAACAGGTCTCAAATGTGTGAAAAAGACAACAAATGGGAAATGCTTACTAAAATAAGCTGGACTGAGCATTTTACAAGACCAGGAATAAAACATGTGTTTTAATACTGTTATTTGTGTTGGATATATTGAATGGTTGTGGTCTTCTGGCCTTGAGCAGGGCTGCGCTATAAATGTTTGAGACAAGCTGCCGTCATCAGATTTTAGTGAGAGTATTATATCAGCACCTGATAGGTTTGTTAGGTTAAAATATATACCTTTTTTTTTTATTTGCAAAGCATATTACACAGCGTCCAGTGTCCAAAAATGACTTTTAAAATGATACAATTTAAATGTACGCTTTTAAACTGTAATTCCCTTATTTACGGCCCGCGACCTACTCTGATTGTTATAATTTTGGCCTGAACCATGAACTGAGTTTGACACTACTGATTTAATGCCTTCTACGTCTGTGATCCTCTAAAACACTGGGGAACTGCCCTCTGTCCTCAGTTAATCCATTAGATATTATTGGCTTTTCCTTTGTTTACATGTACAAACATTTTTGGCCCAGTCGCTCTCAGGCAACTGAAGCTTAAGGAAGTCAACTGAGTGAAGTCAATGAGAAACCCAGACCCCTATAATTTAAAGACCATATAACCTGTTCCTATAGGTCTCCTGGTATTACAGGTACACAAAACAGTATCACAATCAATGGTAACATAAAGGTAGTTATTTTCTTGATTTCAAACCTTGATGAGTACATTCATGTAAAAAAAGCAATACTGCCTCAAAACAACCAACTACTGACAGATCACAAACAACATATAATGCAAAATGTTTTTATTTTACCAGACCATGCACTAAACAAACATTTATTTAGCTACTAATAACATGTAAATAAATTCATTACCCTGGCAAAATGTGCATGTGTTAGGTGAACTTGTGAATCTAAATAGTGAATGAATGTGAGGGTGAATGGTTGTAGGTCTGTGTATAGTATGGCTCTGTGTCAGCACTGCGAACTACCTGAGCACTGTTGAGGAAGGGTAGAGGGTCTCAGACCCATAGTTGCTGGGATAGGCTCCAGTCGCCCCTAACAGGAACAAGCAGAAGAAATAAAATGAATAAAATAAAAAGGTTGGCTATATTAATAGTTACATGAGGCTCAAAAGGACTGGGAAGAGGTCAAAACTTGAAATCCATACCCTCTTCTCTCTGTCGCATGCCGACAACTGTGCTTTGATCCATACAATTGAATAGACACATTACATAAATCAATACTGACATGAATGTACTGTACATGTCCTTCATATTCATTGATCTAAACCAGGGGTGTCCAAACTATGGCCAAATGTGGCCCACGGATCATTTTACATTGGCCCACAGGCTTCATTCTCAGGTAAAGATTGCCACGGGTGCTCTTTTTTTCCTACAGGTAAAGAATGCAGATAAAAAAAAAAATCACATTGGAGTGAAATGTTCCTGGTATTGAAGATTTTTTTTTAAATGAGTGGTTTTTGGGGGACAAAGAATTTAAGCCATACTATCTGCCGGTTACAAAGAAAAGGGCATCTGGAGTAAAACTGCCAAAGTACCAACAGTGAATTATTCACTGTAAAGAGCCCTGATGGAAGCGGGGCAGGTGAAAGAGACTTCATTTTATGGTGAGGCAAAATCAGTCAATGTTACAACCAATAATGTAATAATGGCCAATAATGTAATAAGTTACCAAAAATACATTTTTGAGCCAATAACAGTTGACTATGCAACACCCAACAGAGACACTGACAAGACATAAAAAGTCTTTTGGATAAGAGACAAAACATCTAAAACTCTAAAAACCAAGTCCAGCTGATTTATTTTTAAACATTTCTTGGTGGGATTTAAGAGTCTTCACAGTCTTCACTTTGCTAAGCAGATTATTAATATTCTTAATAGAACATTTTGTACAAGAAAAATTCTCAAACTGGCTCTTACAATCATAACTATGCCATTACTAAACCTGTGTCTAATGAGTAAACTGCACAAAACTGCAACAAAAATAAATAGAGAAAAGAAAAGGAAAACAAGAAATGCAGTCCTATTGCTGTGGTATTATATTATAGACTACAGTTATTACAGATTTTTTTTATGCTTGGCCAATAATATAATAACAAGCCAATAACATAATAACTTGTTACATTATTGGCAAGTTATTACGTTATTGGCTTTATTACATTTAAAATTGCCCAAATTATTATGTTATTGTCAGGTATTATATTATTCACCATTATTACATTATCAGTTGCTACAGTGGCTTTTAATGAAAGAGTCAAAATTATGTAAATGTATTTTTGGTTTCAGTTGCAGATGTACAAAATATAAACACATGCAAGCATACACTGGCCTCAGGAGTTAAATTATTCATTCATCTTCTTCCAACTGGTGCCTATCTCAGCAAGTATGGGCCTTTGGCGGGGTACACCCTGGACAGTGGCGGACATAAAGACATACATGGACATGAACATAAAACCATTCATTCTGGTCAGTCAGTCTCTCCTTTCTTTTCAAAAGCAGGACAGTCTGGTTCCTCACTCACAGTGAACTTTTTCCACGCGATCCTATTACAGCTGTTAATCTGCAGCGCGTCTTACAAATGCAGTAGATAATCTCATATCAAAAGTAACCAAGATGGCGCCAGTGAATACTGACTGAATTTAATAACTTCTTTCACCCGATTAATAGCGTTTAGTGCTTTCATTCATCGCCTTTTGCTTCTGCTGAAGTCTGTGTTGTTCAGTTCTCTGGGGGACTTTTTTCTTTGTCTTGTGTCTAGTCTCACTGACATCTGACGTAACAACCACATTCAAACAGACCAACTTTTTTTTATTCTGTGTACAACTGTCCCTGTTCAGAAATAAGTAGATAGTTGCTAATAATATTGTGTGCGGCCATAAAACAGCAGAACACACAGTTCACCACGTTTGTTTGGATTCAGGTCACGCTGCCTATCCTGCCCTTTGTTTCTCTGATGGATTACTTCATCTGTGATTTTACCAGACTCACTTCTTTGCATAGAATAGGAAAATAGTCTGGCTGTGCAGGTTTGGATGATGGCAGGACATCAGAGAGAGCCCACATGGGGAGGGTTGAACCCAGGAGATCTAACCACTCAAACCAAAATTATTCCTGTAATAAACGTGACCGATTTTAAGACGTGCTTAGTGGCAGAGTAGTTAGCACTCCAGCCTCACAACAAGTAACCCACTGGATTCTCACATTCAGCCTCCCACCATATATGTTTTTATATGTATTGTATTCTCAGCTACAAAAACACAAGCAGATGTTAAAAGATACAACAATGTCAGAAATGCGTTGTCCCATATACAGTATATCTTACACACTTGGCTAGCTTATTTGATTTGCCTTGTAATGGGACGCCTGTACACACCAGCTCCCCAGATGTTAGCACTCACCCCACATATATTCTGCTATCCCATGACTACTTTTTATTCAATGCAATATTTTCCCCTAATCACTTCCATACACTCTGTTCCATACATTACTGCTGGTGACATATTGAGGCCTTGTGTGAAGTTAATGTTTACGTGCCCCGATTTGTCTCGGGCTCTTTCAACATATTCAATCTAATATTTGTAATCCATCTTTTTACGCTGCATTTCGTTGCCAAAAAAATTTGACATGACTTGCAATACACACGGCATGCAGCAGGTGGTGGGGCCACTGCGAGCTAACGGCTTCTTTATCCTCCCCCGCCAACACACGTCCGGAGCAGTATATTTAAATCCACATATGTATAGCATGCTTGGGAAATGACTGATTGCACAAATGTTTCGAATTACACGAGTGCAAAAATAACAATTCCTAGAAATAAAGGAAACTTGGGGTCACGATGTTCCACGGAGGATGTTTGGCAGTGAGAGATTTAGTGTATAGCGGTCAAATATACTATCTCTGAGTACATACCACCCAGCGGAGCAGCTACTGGGTCTTATCAGGACTCTGGACAGTGTTGTTGTGGCCGATGGAAGGTCAGGAAAACATCTGGTACACACAATGTATGCAAAGGAGAGTACCATAACTCCCAGCATGACAGACGTGACTGACGAACATGGGAAAATATCCCGGCGGCGGGTTACTTGGCTGTATGAAGTTAAGTGAATAAGTAAAATAGTACTTGATACTTAATTGGTACTTGCATTGAAAGCAGCATTTCTTTTGCTCTGAACTCTGTATATGAACATTTGGATAAAGGAAATTCTCATGCAAGAGTGTTTTTTATAGACTATAGTTCTTTAATTCTCTTGTTCCTGTGAACCTTGGCTTGAACCTTGGCTGAAAACTCTTGGCTTGGTGATGCCATTTGAAAATGGATTTTAAACTTTTTAACTTGCAGACTGCAGAAAGTCAAAATCAATGGTTGTGTCTGATGAACTTTGTGTGAGCACTGGCTCACCACAAGGTTGTATTTTAAGTACTTTGCTTTGCACTTAGTACACATGACTGTGCTGCTCCTCTCTGTGTGATTGTCAAGTATTCAACCAATACCACTGTTATTGTTCTGATCAGTTAAAATGATGAGTCACATTTCACAGCAGAGGTAGAAAATTATGTTCCCTGGAGTGAAGAAAACAACCTTGTTCTGAACACTTCTAAAACCTGTGAAATGGTTATTGATTTTAGTCGTAGTAAGAATAATATGCCTATTGTCATTTATGATTCTGAGGTACAAATGATTGATAAATGTAAGTTTTTGGGTGTGACTCTCCAAAGATCTGAGCTGGCAGTCAAACACCAGTAACATTGCTAAAAAGTCTCGCCAGCGTCGCTTCTTTTTTCAAAAACTAAGGGAATTCACTGAAAACAAAACCACTTTTAAACTTTTGTCGGTGTGGTATTGAAAGTCGTCTTACCAGCTCTGTTCCTGTGTGGTTTGGTAATCTCTGGCTCTGCTCGCAGGACAACAGGCTGTGACCTACCAGTCCTCTAGACTTTTAACGAGAGCTTTACAGCTCAGTGATCCCTCTGGCCTCCCTGCTATCGAGATGTTTGACCTTCCCTCAAGGAAAAGATATCTGTTACGTGCCAGGGATGGCTAGGGGCGCTGGCACAGTAACTGAAAATAGATTTACGGGTGGTAGAAAAAAAAAACAGGAGAATGGAGATGTTGTACGATTAACAAAAACACTAAGGTTTATTTACAGAGAAAAAAAAAAAAAAGAATACCAACAAAGTATACAAAGAACTAATGAAATTAAGGCGATGGTTGCGGCTGCAGCACCAAGGACCCACTGGCCACAGAATGAAGGCAGCTCTGGCCTTTTATACCCAGCTCTCACTCAGGTGTGGCTGATGAGCTGGCAGGACTGGTGGGTGGAGACAAGGAAAGGAAAAAAAAAAAAAAAAAAAAAAAAAAAAAACACACTACAGCACAAAGGCTGTAACACTCCCCCCCTTAAAAGTTAAGTACCCTTGATAACAGCCTACTATACAGTCAACCCCCAAGTTACCACACCCAGCAGCTACTGAGTAGTAACATTGATGGATGACACATTTTAAGGAAGGATATGTAGTCGTTGTGGTCTTCAGTCTCTGGATAGGGCGTCAGCCACAATGTTGTCCTTTCCCTTCTTGTGCCGGATGGCAATATTATAACCCTGCACCAACAAGGCCCAGCGCATCAGCCGCTGGTTGTGGTTGTACATATGGGCGAGGAACACAAGAGGGTTGTGGTCTGTGAACACAGAGACTGGAACACTGGTAGAACTGACAAACATTGAAGTGCTGAAGAGCCAGGAGCATGGCCAGGGTCTCCTTTTCGATGGTGGAATAATTTAGCTGGTGCTTCTTAAACTTAGCAGAGAAGTAGGAGACGGGATGGGGCATGCTTCATCATCCTGCAACAGTACAGCGCCAGCTCCAGTAGCACTAGCATCCACTTCCAGACTAAAAGGTTTAGAATAGTCAGGTGCAGAAAGGACAGGGGCACTGCAGAGGAGGGTCTTGGCTGCTTGAAAAGCACATTCACATTCCTCAGTCCATGTGAATGGAACAGAGGGGCTACAGAGGGCAGTAAGAGGGGCAACTAGCACAGAAAAGTTTTTGCAAAAACATCGGTAGTAACCGGCAAGGCCTAAAAAACGACGCAGTTCTCAGAAAGAGCAGAGCCAACACTTGGAAGCAAGACTAAGACCTTATCACCAGGCTTAAAGTGACAGTCTACAGCTCTCTTGTCAAAGCGTTTTTTCATCCTGGCTTGTGATAAAGAAAGTGCTTCCTTAGCTAAAACTGTAGCCTGCTGTAACCGTTCTCTGCACTTGGTAACAAAATCTGACACAGGTTTTAGGCGCTGTCATGGACAAAAGCTGTTCTTTAAGTACCTTAAGTGGACCACGTACATTGTGTCCAAACAAGTTCAGCAGGGCTGAAACCTGTAGACTCCTGTGTGGCATCCTTGACAGCAAAAAGCACAAATGGAACCCCTTCATCCCAGTCTCTCCCAGTGTCAAAGCAGTATTTGCTTAACATGGATTTTATTGTTTGGTGCCAGCGCTCTAACGCACCTTGGGACTCAGGGTGATAGGCACTGGACACAGAATGAGACACACCGAAAGACTGTAGGGTCTGCCTGAAGGTCTTTGAGAGGAAATTTGTACCCTGGTCAGTTTGCACAACTTTAGGGAGGCCAAAAGTGGTAAAAAACGGTCAGTGCTTTAGTAATGGATGGAGCAGTGATTTTGCGCAGTGGAATTGCCTCAGGAAACCGAGTGGAAACACACATGACAGTAAGCAAAAGTTGATTTCCTGTTTTTGTCTTAGGCAGGGGGCCAACACAGTCAACAATAACGTGTTCAAATGGCTCACCCACTGCAGGAACAGGACGAAGTGGTGCCGGTGGTACCACTTGGTTTGGCTTTCCCACAGCCTGGCAGGTTTTACAGGTCTTGCAAAAGTGAACCACGTCAGTTTTCAAACCTGGCCAAAAGAAGTGCTGTAGGACACGGTTGTAAGTTTTGGTAACACCAAGATGACCAGACCACAGGTGTTCATGGGCCATGGATAGCACGTGTCGCCTGTAACTCTGGGGAACCACAATTTGAAAAACTGTACACCAGTCATCTAAAACAGGCTGGCTACCTGACCTAGGGACCCACTTGCGCATTAGAACTCCGTTCTCAACTAAGTATGATTGTTTGTTAACAGGGTTCTCTAAAGCAGCAAAACACTTTGTTAAAGACAAGTCAGACTTTTGGCTTAGACTCAATGTAGACAGAATGGAGGGGAGCTGGTACAAAACTCATGCCAATACCTTTCACAACAGTGCTTGAGTGACAGTCAGTTTTAAAACTAAGGGGTAACACACCAGATAAGATAAACGACTGGGAACCCCCTGTATCCCGCAGTACTGCAACTGAGCGCTTCGCTTCTCCCGGGACTGAAACGAAAGCCTCAAAAATAAAGGGCTTAAAGCACTCATCTGGAGAAATGACTGGTTGATTACAGGTAATAGCAGAAGGACCAGCAGAGACAGTTTTAACAAGTCCCACCCCTTTTGGTGGTTTGGCCACAGGCTGTTTGCGTTTCAAAGCGTCACATTCGGCTATAAGATGGCCAGTCTTATGGCAATAAAAGCATTGTTTTGGTTTCACTAACCTGGAGCTGTTTGACAAGTCAAATTGAAAAGCTTTTTCACCAATTTGTGGTGTAGATTCACGCTTAAAAGCAGTTTTGTGCGTAAGGGCAAATTCATCGGCCGAAACAGCAGCTTGCTGGAGCGTTGAGACTTTCTGCTCATTTAAATAGACAATGAGGCGCTCTGGGAGACAGTTTTTGAAGTCTTCCAATAAGACCAACTCATGAAGTGAAACAAGGTTATCAACTTTACTAGCAGAACACCATCTATCAAACAATAGATTTTTTTCTCGAGCAAAATCAACGTAACTTTGATTCAATGACTTTAAGCCCTCTAAAACGCTGTCTATAGGCTTCCGGTACAAGCTCATAAGCTCGTAAAATAGCTCCTTTAAGCTTATCATAATTGAGACTGTCTGAAACCGATAAAGAGGTGCAGGCTTCTAGAGCTTTACCGCTCAATTTGCATTGCAACAAAATTGCCCACACATCACTAGGCCAGTGCAGTGCAGCAGCAATGCGCTCAAAAGCCCCAAAATAAGACTCCACTTCGGACTCGCGGAAAACGGGGACTAACTGGATGTTCTTGGTCACATCAAACGTATCGCGAGGATTAACAGACAAAGTTTTCAGCGCCAATAGGCCGAGACTGCAGTTCTAATTGTCGCAATTTAAATGCGGTCTCCGCCTCCAACCTTTTTATTTCCACCTCTTTAGCGTTGGCGGCTTCCATTTTCTTCAGCTCAAGTTCGCGTTTGAGGCGGAACTCTCGCTCCCTCTCCTCCTTCTGGATTTTCAAACGGGTTAAGCGGACCTCTAAACGAGCATCCCTTTTAGAACTCTGAGAAGAATCCATACTAAATGCTTCAAACGGGGGCAAAGTACGCGGTCCTTCCTCCTCCCCACCTGCGGGGTCCTGTTGAGGAGTTACCGCCAGTGGCTGCTCAGCCGCCCCGCTCGAAGGGCTACGCACTGGGGACGCCACTGCATCTCCCGCCACCACACAAACGAGATCACCAGACTCAGGTAAGGGCAAAACGTCTGCTCCGACCAAACCCGCTAATACAGCCTCCCTCAACTCCCCCTTACGCAACATAGTAGAGACGGTAACACTGTAATGTCTGGCAATTTCAAACAAGTCGCATTTCCTACAAGTGTTAAACACTGCTAGAGTAGGATTAGCTACAAACGCTTTCAAATCAAAAGGTAGCCTTAACTCACCGGACAAAGAAAGCCACTGCAAATCCGGATCACGCAGCTGATTAACTCAGTCAGCTGACCGGGGCTACACCTGTGTCTAATTGAGCCACCGCGCGCTCCCGAAGGAAGCACCAGAGCGCGCACCTCACACACACACACACACACCACTCACAATGAAACAAACAGTAGTCAGGGCGTTACACACACTAGCATCAAACGCACACAACATATGCCATCCCAGATCCCTACCTAACAAATATCTTAGCCTGTGTATCTTCTGGGGCTTGCCGGGCTCGGGGCCACTTGAAAGGCGAAGCACAGCGACCGAAGCCCTGTTGCGCCTTCCCCCATCAGAGAATACACTCCGCCCAGGATTCACCCCGAAAACAACAAACTAAAACAAAAAACTGGTGACCGATGGAGTGACTGTATACAGCCAAGCGGGACACCCCCTAACCAATCTGGGAAAGCAATGCCAATTCAAATGTGCAAGCTAGAGAAACACCCGTGCCCAACATCAACCGGAGCACACACACACACTCACATACATACCTGATCCATCTACCATATCCCGGACGAGCCCCCAAATGTTACGTGCCAGGGATGGCTAGGGGCGCTGGCACAGTAACTGAAAATAGATTTACGGGTGGTAGAAAAAAAACAGGAGAATGGAGATGTTGTACGATTAACAAAAACACTAAGGTTTATTTACAGAGAAAAAAAAAAAGAATACCAACAAAGTATACAAAGAACTAATGAAATTAAGGCGATGGTTGCGGCTGCAGCACCAAGGACCCACTGGCCACAGAATGAAGGCAGCTCCGGCCTTTTATACCCAGCTCTCACTCAGGTGTGGCTGATGAGCTGGCAGGACTGGTGGGTGGAGACAAGGAAAGACAAAAAAAAAAAAAACACACTACAGCACAAAGGCTGTAACAATATCGCTCTGTTAAATGCACTTCATCTCATCATGCTAGAAATGTTTTTCCACAAGCTGTGATGACTTTGAGCAGTGCACTTTGAAATACCTCAGACATGCACCTTACTCTTTTAGTTACCTCTTTTACTACTATTTATTTATACAGTGTTTTATTGGTTCTTAGTATTTATGCATTTTTAGTCCATATGTTGTTATTTTAGGCTGTTAGGGGCGGCAGTAGCTCAGTTGGTAGAGCCGCTTGTCCAATAACCAGAAGGTTGGCGGTTCAAACCCCACTCCCACTGTTGCATACTGTCGTTGTGTCCTTGGGCAAGACACTTAACCCACCTTGCCTCCGGTGTCTGCGCACACTGGTGTATGAATGTGAGTGTGAATGGGTGAACGGTTCCTTGATGTAAAGCGCTTTGAGTACCCATGAAGGTAGAAAAGCGCTATATAAATGTGACCATTTACCATTTAATTTAGGCTTTGTTTTGTTTTAATGTTGACAGTCCACTTTGACCTCTTTGCAACTGCTTTCCAGTCTTTCTTTTTATACTGCAAATGGCAAATAAACTGAAATGAAGTAAAAGTTACTCACAACATTATTACTTGAGTAAAAGTTAAAAAGTAAAAAGTTTAATTAGAAAGTGCTTTTTCTACTATTACTATCACTCGTGCTACAAATCCCACTGTTGCAACTTGACTACTACTATTACCAGGGCTACTACTACTGCTACTACTACTACCATTACTACTACTTCTACTACTATTAATACATGAGTCCATTATTCATTCACACCTCAGTCACTCTCAGTGGTGCCCTGGGGCAGACTGACAAAACTGTGGCTGCCATTTTGTGCCCGCAGCCTCTCCGACCACCACCAAACACACACACTGTTACTACTTCTTGTTCTACGTCATCTGGTACTACTACAATTACTACCCACTTTGGAAACAAACACTTTTACTCAGTTAGAGACGTTACTACTGTACTTGGGTGAAGTAGTTCAAGCAAAGTATTTTCATCACTGTTTAGGTATGTGATTTGTTTTCCTTTATTTAAGGAAATCTGGATAATCAACATACAGTAGTGTTGTAGCGCCTGAGACTGGTCTTCGTCTTGAGATTGGTCTTTTTTTTTTTTACAACCTTGGTCGCGTTTCTGTTTCGGCTGCAGTTTTACTCGGTCTCGGTCTTGGTCTCTTATCCAATTTTACTCTTGTCTTGTCTCAGTCTTGGTTGTGGCGATCTCAGAGATTTTATTTCCTAAACACCAGGAAAGAGAACCAGGAAAAGCTTTCGTCTCTGTTTGTGGAGTCTGTTGCATTAGATTATTAAAATGACAGGGTTTGGTCTCAACTTGTTCTCGGTCTCGAAACCCTGAAAGTCTTGGCCTTGTCTTGGTCTCCGTTCACTCTGGACTCTGGACTCTGGACTGGTCTGTTCTTGGGAAAGACGGATAAAGAATTTTTGGGTGCAAGATGACTTCTGATCATAAACATATGTTCTTCCCTCAACCAAAGTACATTCATGAATAATAATAGTGTCCCAACAGACTTCCACCATTCTGCTAAAAGAAAATGCCTAAAATATTAACACTAAAAGTCAATGCCTGATTTTTGGCTGAGCGTGTATATTTTTGAGTGACAAACTGAGACTGAATCAGGAACCTATCTAAAGTTGTCCAATGTTCAAATCACTCTTTCTTTTTTTGGCTGGAGTCCAGTTCTGTATCAGGTCGATACACCGACAATGAGATAAGGGCTCCCCAGAGATAAGACAAACAAATAAATTTAAAACTTGGAGTTTATGCTGAGTAGGGTTATCTGATGTAACTGGAGGAGGTAAAAATGATAGTCCAGATTTGTTGAAGTACTGTAAAGGTGTATGAGGTACTTTGGTTGGAAAGACAAAGCTCCCACCCAAGTAGCAACTATGGGCTTTTGGCAGGATACTCACTGGACAATGACCTGTTAGCCGCTGGTCTGAAACAGAGACAGACAGTCTTTCCTATTCGCTTGGGCAATTTAGATTGACTAAATCTCTTAAAGCGTATTTTTTTGCGTCAGAGACCGTGTGATTGGTAAATGAGTTGTTGTGGGGTGAATGAAGTGCCCTGCATCTCCCCCTGGTGTCTCTGGGCTGAAAATGACACTGGAAGTCTGAGTGTCGCCGACCCAGAGTCACAGAAGTCTCGCGAGAAAGTGGCACAGTACAGTTAGCAAAGCAACAAGCACGATTTTTGTCAGGGCAGAGCGGCCTAATGGCAGAAAAAAAATGTTTTACAGCTACGCAGAGGGGAAAAGAATGTAAAGCCAAGAAGTGAGGGATCACAATAGGAATCAGCTGGACTGTGAGGATTTACAATAGTGCTTTACTCTGAACCACCATAGAGGAAAATGAGAAAAATTGTCCGTAGTGGCTAAAAAACGGTGTTCATACGTCTAATAGTGAGACAGGGACAAAGATCACAGATATAACTGTCCTGCAACCAAAGATGAATTGCGTAAGATATCAGGCAGTCTCAGATATTTTGGAAGATTGGTCGCAGAATGTGTCTCCCTCTCACTGCACCTGCGATCTCTGTCAGACACATGGCCACAATAACATGACATGAGAACACACAGACTCCACCCAGAGAGATTGTAGTCAGCCCGAGGATTGAACCCACAACCCCCTTACTGAGAAGTAAGATTTCTAACCACTCTGTCACTGTGCATCCCACACTATTGTCATGTCTAGTTAATTTGTTTGCTCTGCTGACAGTCTGTGGCTCTAACCACAATGTCTGAGATCAAACGCAAATGAACCCTTCTTGAAAATGTATTTTGGAAGTATCTTTTTGAAATATAAATCTGACAAAATGAGGTCCTTTCGGATTTTCCACTTCATTTAAATGTCAGAGGGTTTCAACACGAGCTCCAGCTACTTTCTTTTAAACATCAGACATCTGAGGATAAACTTGTTTTGATTCTTGAGCCTTTGAAGATCTCATTTGAGCTGAAGTATATAAAGTATGTAAATTCAGTATCAAGTCAGTTTCAAGTTGTTTAGTGTTAGCACAAGTTTTGGTTTTGTCTCATTTAGAAATTGTTAATTAATTATTTGATTGTTTTTCTGTGCTTTTGCAGAAGTTTTTGCAGAAGTTAGTACTGTGTTATTATTACCTTGATTGCTGTGCTGTCGCAGTTCATTTGCTGTTTATAAAAGTGAAGCAGGCTGCTGGGACTTACCTTGAGAAGCAGTTTGAAATTGTGATGCTTTTTAGGCTGAGGCTCAGAGTCTGTGTGGGCAGAAATAACTCCTCTGACACAGCTCCTCTAATGTTTGCTTTATTTGAACACTCAAATATGAGAATACATTATTATGTATGTTGTTTTTTGTGAGCAATGTAATATTATTGCCACAAAACTGAAAAAAGTCTTGGTAGTATAAAATGTATGTATGCATAAGTATAGTATGTATGTATGCATAAGGTTGCACACCTTATGCATACATACATACTATACTTATGCAGGTGTGCAGGTCCCTGTCCCAGCAACTACGGGTGGGGTACACCCAGGATAATGGCCAGTTAGTTAAAGGGCTAACACTTAGGCCTTGTCCACAAAGAGACAGGCTCAGGTGTGTCCGCAAAGGTTTGTCATTGTATAGGCATTTCATCCACACAGATCCAACATTTTGGGAGGCAGTATACAATCATTTTCAAAACTGAAAAGATTTCAAAACAGCGTATACCATATTTTCCAGACTATAAGTCGCACTTTTTCCATAGTCTGGCTAGGGGTGTGACGTATACTCAGGTGTGACTTATATATTAAAATATTTCAGGTGTTCATTAGAGGGCGCTCTAGGCTTGTGTACCAGCATCTGCTGCACCTGTACCACTGACAATTTAAAATGTAAACATTACCACTAACAACTTAGGCTATAAAGACAACTGAGAAAGAGCGGAATAATTGGAAATGGAACTGATGCTGAGTCTGACGACAGCCATGCAGAGAAGGAAGCGGCACTTCGTCTACCTCCGGAGTTGGTGGAGTTGTTCAGAAGCGACACCGAGGATGAAGAATTTAAAGGATTTAGTGATTAGGAGTGAGATGGTGAGTTTGGTGAACTTGTTATATTATGTTCTTTATGCTATAGTTATGTGAATAACTGTTAATATATTACGTTAACATACGAGACACCTATTCAGTTCATTGTTTACGTTAGCATACCGCACACCTCACAGTCTGTTGTTCTCTATTCTATTATTACTATAACTTGCCTTTCAAGATGAAATGTCTGTCCTTGGTGTTGGATTTTGTAAAATAAATTTCCCCCCAAAAATCCGACTTTCAGTCCAGTGCGACTTATAAACATTTTTTTCTTCTTCATTATGCATTTTTTGGCTTGTGCGACTTATACTCCGGAGTGACTTATAGTCCGGAAAATACAGTATGTTTCCGTGTTTACAGCTCATGCTCATCTTTTCTGAAACAATTATGCTGTAGTCCCACCTCTTCCTTAACCCGCATGCATGAAACTCCGACAACAACAACAACAACAACAACAACAACAACAACAACAACGGTGTTTTACAGTGTTGTGTTCAAGCTGCAGATGCTACAGAGCTTTTTATGACTTTTACAGCAAAATATTCTGCTCCTCTTACTACAGACTAAGGTCCACTTTGCAGCTCACACATTTATATTCCCAGCCATTTTCTTATGTTTACATCTTACGAGTCTTTCTGCATATGCCCGTTTGTTCTTGTTCTTCTTCTGTGACAGCAATACAGCGCCACTACCAGGCCTGGCAGATGTATTACAGCGTATTCAGTGGTTTTGCATGGACCCATGTGGACACACACATTTTCTAAGATGGTGCCGTGTTTATGGAAAACGTTTTTGAAACGATAACATTTTCATCTCCATGTGTATGAGATACTGTCGCTCACATTCATTAGGGGCAATTTAGGGCCTGTTTATAAGAAAACGCTGGCCATGAAAAGCAGAAAATCATAGTTCTGGTCTGCAACTTTCCAACAACTGTAAGATCTTGTGGTTTTCTAGAGCCGAGTTGATACAGTTTTCAGTAAAAGTAAGTACTTGTACATATTACTGACAATTACTTAACTAAATATGAGGCTTAAAAACCTTATAGTTTGTGATTGTGGGTCAGCTGGCATGTGGCCGGCAGACATCCAATCACTGTTAGAGTATTGTTTTTCCAAGCCGCAAACATTTCTTATTATAATAGTGTCCGTCTGCCTCTGGTGGGTAAATTTCCCATTCATTTTTCCCTTAGACTTTTAGAAAAGCTAAAAAAAATGTATTTGTCAGTGGTCCACTCTTAATATAGGGATTTTTCAAAAAGTCTATGGGGAAAAATCAATAAGAAATTCACCAGACGGGGTGGGTTCAGCTCCATAATATGATTAAAACGTTTTCCTTTAATGCGCCACAAAGTAAGGTAGTAATTTTTTAAGCATCTTTAAGCGTCTGACCTTCAGCTTTATAATGTCAAAGGAATTGCTGAAATTGCTTTGATTTGCTTTGAAAAATAATGGTATTTTCTAAAAGATTGAAAGCCTAGTAATTTCCCTTGGCACAAAATATATTATATAATATATAGCTCAATATATTTTAGTATTGTTTTTTGAGGAGTTATGTATTTCAATAAAGAAGCTTGAATTGTACTGTGCTCCAGTTTTATAGTGTTGGAGGTGCCTGGGCGAAGTTATACCCCATTGACTCTTGTATTCACACTATATCCTTCCATGCATTCTGGGGTCAGAGGGAACGCAATACAAGACAATTAGTGGAAAGGGATATTTCTACATCCACTTCCTCAAAGCCTGTCTTATCTTGAGCTAAAAAAAGCCACAGCGACCTCAGCAACTTGTTTTAATGAACTTTGCAAAAAACTAAGCCTCGAATGACATCAGTGTGGCGCTGAAAAACAGCAGATGTCCCAAATAAAGGACATCATTGACTTCCTGTGAACAAAAACAAAAAAACAACATAAAGCCCAAGACCACTGGTTCTCAAACGGTGGTATGGGTCCCACTGGTGGCACGTAGGCCTCTTCTTCTGCAGCTCAAATTCTGATTTAGTTTTATTCAGAACTAGTTTTAGTCTTGCTCTGGTTGGGCTTATACTGTAAGTGTAGACCACTGCTTAGACCTGGTTTAGACCTGGATTAGTCCTGGTTAAGACCTGGTTTTGTCCAGATTCACTCCTGGTTTAGTCCTAGTTTAGTCCTGGGTTAGGCTTAGTTTGGGCACCGTTTAGTCCAGTATTTGTCCTGGTTAAAACTTGGTTTAGTCCTGGTTTGGCCCTGGATTGGTCCTGCCTTGGTCCATTTTTACTCCTGGTTTAGCTCTAATTGAGTCCTGGATTAGTCCTGGTTTAGGCACAGTTTAGTCCTAGTTTGGCCCTATATAGTGCTGGTTTAGTTCTGGTTTAGTCCTAGTTTATTCTTGATTTAGCCTTGATTTAGTCCTGGTTTAGCCCTGGTATAGTCCTGGTTTAGACACAGTTTAGTCCTGGTTTAGCCCAATATATTTGTGGATTAGTTCTGGTTTAGTCTTGATTTAGCCCTGGCTTAGAACTGGTTTCGCCCTGGTATAGTCCTGGTTTAGGCACAATTTTGTTCTGGTTTAGGCAGTCTTTTGTCTTGGTTTAGCCCTGTATAGTTCTGGTTTAGTCCTGGTATAGTCCTGAATTACGCAATGTTTAGTTCTAGTTTAGGCACCATTTAGTCCTGATTTTGTCCTAGTTATGACTTGGTTTAGTCCTGGTTTATTTCTCTTTAAGTCTGTGTTTTGTCCTGTCTTTTCTGTGTTAATCCCTATTTTGCATCTTGGTTTGGACCTATTGTAGATTAATATAGATTTAGGCTATTTTAATCCATTAAAAGAAAACCAAATATTGTCTGAGGTGGTGCGTGTAATGAAAGTTAGAGAATCATTGGTGTAGCCCAAGAGACACCGGACTCTATGGGAATAAAGCCCCTCTCTAAAGCCTGACCAACACTTTAATGTCACTTAATTGAACTTTAATATCATCACGAGAAGTCAGGCACGCACTTCTACCCACCAGATGCTGACATAATGGACAACGAACATGAGAATTTGTGAGGACTACTAAAAATAAGCCACATGACGATCTTTGTGGATAGTTTTAGGCAGACAATGTTACTCTCTTGGGCAAAATAAGACAGATCTATTTCCTGTACAGCGTTTATGTTAAATATTGTGAATCACGGCAGGCACGGATTAAAATAAAACATCCCCTCGAGTCTTTTATCCACTAAACACAATTCACAGCTCTTCTTGGGGACCATTTTGCCACCAGTCAATTTTACAATATCTTCCTATATGAGAAAAAAAAACACACAAAAAAAAAAAACAGGTGCATTGTGTTAGATAAATGCTCGAGCTATTTTTAGGTGTTTTGCCATGATGTTTACAATGGGATTGATCTGGCAAGGACTCACAAGCCGAAGTAATCTTTGTGCCAGTCCCAAGCCCTGATAAATAGAGAGGGACTGTGTCAGGAAGGGCATCTGGCGTAAAACCTATATGCCAAATTAATTATGGAAGTTACTGCATGCTCTGAGGCAGATGATAAACAGCGGCGACCCGGGAAGGAAGGGACATTAGGAATGAAGAGGTAGTTGAGTCTTTGGCATTTCTTTATTAAAGGTCTTATGCTTTTCCAGGCTTTTAAAATAGTTTTGGACATGTTTGCATTAGTATTTCATGTTTTATAACCTAAAATAATGCACAGTGTATGTATGAAAAACATCTTCTTTTGGGGAGCTGTTACTTTCAGTTTGCAGAGAACCTTGGATTAGGTGTATGCTGCCCCCTGTTGGCAATGGTGGGAAATGGACAGTGTATAAAATGGCTATTTAGCACAGCTATTAGCAAAATGACGCTAACAGATAGATAAATAAGCTGATGTCTGCTTTGTAATGACGGCAATTTAAGCACAACATGGAACTAACGGATAAATAAATTGACTCATTTATCATAGTAATTTAAGTACTGAAGTTATCAGAATGACTCCAGTGACGGTGAATGAGCTTTAGAAACGCCAGGAGCACTTCCTGGTTTCACGCGTCTTTGTAGAGCAGTGAGAACGAGCATTTTCAACTCTTGAAAAGGCAACGGCCTCAGCATACGGGATTACTCAAACATGAGTGTATGAAACAAAATATTCCACACATGGTTTTGAGCCGCAAACAGTATTTTAACACAGTTCTTAGCTGAAACATATCTATTTAGCAGAATAGGGGACCTTTAAAGTGATACTATTAAAAACAACACTATGAATGTCTTACATCAAATTTATGGAGCGTGGAAATAATCACAATGTCACGCTTAAATTTATTTTGACAGTTGCTTGACATAAAACAGAAAAACATGCTCTGTTTTTAACCACACTGCATGGATCAACAGATATTCAAGTATGTATCTTCAAGGGATTTGTCATGCTTCTGCAAAACATGTCATGATCACAAACTTTAACTAGAAGCACTCAGAGAGCACATAGTGGAAAAAGATATAGTGCCCAGAGTGGATTAAAACCAGCGATCTTCTAGTTCAGGGATAGATGCGACCCACAAACCCCTCAGTGGTAAAGAATCCACTAAGACTATTGTCATTTTCCCTTTACTGACCCCTTGTGGCTGAAGTTAGTATGGCCCTATCTCGCAGTGGTACAATGTTTCTGGAGCCACACATTATTCATATACAGTAAGTAAACTCTTTCTGCCCTTAATCTAAATAAATGTATAGAAAACACATTGCTTTCTGACCGCATCTTGCTAAGCACGTCATTTTCACTCCAAAACAAAAATAAAGTAGAGAATGTTACAGGAGATTGTGAGCAAGTCTTGTTTACTCAAAATCCTGCACAACCACAAAGACCCTGTAGAGAAGGCCTCGAGATGGCAGTGGATCGTGAAGGACAAGCAGTGGACCAATGCACCTCACAAGCCTCAAACTAATCACTCTGAATGGGGTCATTTGGCCAAGGGTGTGTGAAAACCTGAGGATCCTGTGTACGTCAGTAATGATGTGTTTCTATCACAATATTGTATAATTTAATGATATATTTTGCTGACACATAGATACCAGTCTAAGGACAATGTAGTGAGATGGATGAAGGACAATAAAAATAATATGTTTTAGTTTAAAGGTGAAAAAAGACAAAGACAGGTTATATGGTACTGTGCAAAAGTCTTTAACCATTTTTTAGAAAAGCTATGAACAAAGAAATTAATGCCAATGTACAGAGATTTACATAAGTGCAAAAGAAGAAAGAAATCAAAACTAAAAGCACTAGGAGAGCGTAGACCTCTGACCAAGACACTGGTCCCGTCACATAATAGTACAGATCTAGTGCCCAAACCTGTACTCAAACTATAAGATTTTCTAGTTTGGGATAAATGCTTTTTCTATTGCACCACAAAACCCTTATATCTCACTGGTAAAGAATCCACTAAAGCTAATCATTTGTTCTTGTAGTGAGTGAAGTATCATCAGTCTATATCTCAAACCATTACAGAATCCTTTAAAACACTCCTAGATCTAAACACTGATCTGGATCTACACCAACATTAATAAGGTGTATAAGTGTTGTATTCTTTAAAACACTCTTAGCTAACTGCATTACTAAAACTTGCAACAAACCACACAACAAAGAAGGTATCATCAGGAGCCAATACACAGAATGCTATTGGGAGTGTTATGTTAAGTAACAGAAACCCAACCATCCACTCTCACAATTCATTTAGAGGCAAATTTGAGTCATCAGTTCACCTAATGTCTTTGCACATTCGGAGGAAGCCAGAGAGAACCCACGGTATTTCTGGAGACATGCAGGCTCCACCCAGAGATTGTGTGACGGCCTGCCCAAGGATCGATCTCACTACCTCCTTGTCCCTTGAAACACAGTATTCTATAATGTGTTGAATTCACGATCAGTCGTAGCCTTCTGCCACTTTTTTGCAGTAATTTCAACCACTCACTAACTAACTAACGAGCCACATACAAAGCCCAAAAAGTGAAAACCAAAAGTACGCCACACTCAACCCTTAAACAACTGATATACCAGTCCTTTTAATCGTATTTTTATGGCTTGTATATTTTTTATGAGTGCTGCCATGCCCTGGCTGCCTGTTGTTGCAGCGTTGTTTGACTGTGTGCTTGTTGATGTTGTTCTTGCTACACAATGAAAGTTCCTAGATCATTTGAAAGGAACTGAGGCTTGCTGTTGATTCAGCTGAAGTCTGGTTTCAACAAGAACACACAAAGCAGTGGTGGAAAGTAACTGCATACTTTTACTCAATTTACTTTAGTACATTTTGTGATGGGCTTCCAGTCATCCATGACCTCTCACAGTAATGATGAAGATGAATTTATTAATTTACTTTCTAAAAACATTTTCATACTTGTGAAATTTAACTTCACTTTTATGCAAGCAGATTTGTAAAAGATCTTGGTGTATTATTCATTCGCTCCTCAGTCCTACTCGGTGGTGGTGAGCTACTTCTGTAGCCACAGCTGGCCTGGGGCAGACTGACAAAAGCATGGCAGCCAATCTGTGCCTATAGCCCCTTCGACCACCACCACATAGTCAATCACACTGACTCTGCTGCTGTTTCGACCTCTGGGCCCTCAGCCTCACCACCTATGGGGTTTCCGGACCCCTACCTCACCCCCACTCCCCTGTCTGGATGAGGCCCACCTGCTGCATCCTCACAGACCTAAACTATGATACTTTAGATGAGCTAATGGACTTAATTTAACAGTCATTATAGCCTGTCTGTCCTGGGAGAGGATCTCTCCTGCAATATGGTCTCCATAAGGTTTCTTCTTTTTTTCCCCCACAGCTGTTTTTTTTTAGGAGTTTTTCCTTACTGAGAGGGAGGGTCTAAGAACGGGGGATGTCCTGGGACTGTTTAGTTTAGTGTAGTTATTGTTTATGTCTGATTGAGTGTTTATGTTTCATTAATTGTTTATAAAGCCCTTTGAGGTGACTGCTCTTATGATGAGAACTATATATGTATATATTAAAAAAAAATTAACAACAGGCAAGGAGAGGGAAGTGTCTTGCCCAAGGACATGACTACCATATGCAATGCTGGTAGAAGGGATCGAACTACCAGCCTTCGGGTTTGTGAGCTACTGAGATAGAAATAATTCTGACTTTTAATTCTACTTGAGTAATACTATATTATTTTGAAGTAAGGTTTTTACTTACTTTTTACTTCTGGCAAAAAGTCACTACAATGTAGAAGAGGAAATGACCAATGTGTGCTCAAGACTGCCTCATATAGTGACGTTCATTTATTTTCATAGACACTGGGTCAGGATATAGAATTAGAGCAAGGTTATTTTATGGATAGAGCAAAGTTAGGTTGGAGTCAGGGCGGTGCATGTTTTTTGTAATAGGTCAAGTTAAGTCTACAGGAAAAGACTGTGGAGACAGATTTACTCAGATGCTTGTCCTGTTTTGCCTCAGGGGAGGGTTAAAAACCACCATGAAAGAATACATGATCCCTTGATGCAACCATAGCCTTTACCTGTCACACTGCAACACAACTAATTGGTCCAAGTACAATCTATGCAACAAATAGCTGCTCTCCAGAGTCCCTACTTGACTTTGTATTCGTACACAGCACCATGGAAATGCCACAGCACAGAGTAATTGCTTGTCATCTACGGTAAAGACCTGAACACAAATGCCTCATGTTGTCACAGTGGAGACAACACAGACCGTCTCCAGGTCATTACCCTATAATTGCATGTCGTAACGCTTTTGTAAAAACATGAACAATGACCCATACTGGCAGACTATTATACCTGGTGCAGGGGGAAAGGGAATCTAAGTACACTTCTAAACAATATGTATTCTACTTTCTAAGTGGGCTACATTTTTAGTAAATTGTTTAAAGCATGCATATGTTTAAAAAAATAAATAAATAAAATGCGGTATAGTCTTTTAACTCAAGTAAACTTTTAGAACCTTGAAATATGTAATAGTATTTTGGACATGGATGGGTCAATGGGTTATCTACTAATAATAATTTTACTTCTACTTGAGTCATAATATTTGTAATAAGTAGTAGTAGTAGTAGTAATAACAGTACTTTTACCTCAGCAGGCCTCAGTGCATTAAAATGTATAATTACAGAGATTTGTGTGTGCTGTTCTGATCCTGAAAGTGTTTTCAAAATAAGTATCCTTATATTCATAAAAATAAACTCTTACTTTTTTTCAAATAATCTGCTTAAGTAATCCGCATGAGAGACAGTATCCTGTTAACTTTTATTGAAGTTTTCTAGTGCCATATTTCACATTTGACTGCGTTTAAACGATTACTTCCATTCTGTTTACAAGACGAATGGCGCCATCTTGTGTTTCTTTTTGCTAATCACACTGTCAAGCTTTCTTGGCCGTTTCTTGTAAACCAACCTTGTGGCCACCATCGAGGCTTCCTATTGGTCAGAAAAAGCGGCCGTTACCCCAAAGCTGCTTTCTGATTGGCTAAGTGAAACCCCAACAACCAGCACGCGCATGTGAGGGATTTACAGTGCTTAGCTTTAGCTCAGTGATTGTGTGTGGTGTGAATTGGACAATCAACAGGTTAGTATTTACATTTATACATTCAAGTTGGAGTTTTACTAAAAGAGATTTATACCTGCACAGATGTTGTTACCCGTCATGCGCCTTGTGTCAAAGTATTATGGTTTCGAGGATCATTCAGTTCACCTTTTGGTCTTCAGTCTTTGCTAATTAGCGTACAGTTGGCAGCGGTGGGTTATTTTCACAGAGCAGTTAGGCGCCTGACGTGGCTCCAGCTTTCTCTTTCTGTTCTGTCACAGTTCTTATTAGGAGTGCACATAAAAGCTCCCTGTGTAGCGGCGACCCCCATAGACGCCTGTCCGTCCGTAAACTGTTCAAATGTGGCGGTTTGCATGATTTGTGAAATGACGACGTGGGAGGCGCAGAACGGAGCCAACTCGCGAGGTTACGGACTGTTGCTAGGCAACCTATGAGAGCGAATATCACTGGGCTTTTTACCTGAGCGCAATAGGTTTATATGTTTTATTTATTTAAGGTTCATTCATGGCAATCATTATTGCCATGTTTTATTAGCACAAGAGAGAAAGCAGCAGTGGCCAATAGAATAACATTATGAGGTATGCTCTGTTCGGCTGCTGTCCAGGCTATTGCCATAGAAACAAGCAAGATACACTGCATAGCTAACTAACCATGCTGCTGTAATCCGCTGTAAACATCGGACCGGACTGTTTTTGTGTTATTTTATCGGTGGCAGTGTCTGTGATTGGACGTAGGTTACCTGCTAAGCTAAACTGAAACCTTATGAAGGACACCATATTGTAAGTAGCGCACGGTGACAGGACGAAGGTGCATTAGACAAATCGGGGCTCCGTAGCACAGACGCTGTGTTTTAACGGGATCAAAGGTGACCTTAGGCTCATTGACAAGTAACTTAGACATAATGCTTTCACTCTGTTTAACGTTATAGACATAGCGTTAATTCTATATTTAATGCTGTCATATTCAAACAAGCTGGTTCTTGTTGTGTTTATATTTACCATCGCTGCATTTGCCGTGTCACGGTTTTTACACGTTGCTAATCCGCTTTGCACGTCTTCTTTTAGGTAATGGGAGAGCTGCTCGAAGTGATCACCCGGCACCTAGTGAATGGCAGGTAGTGACGGTGCAAAGGCAATGTTGTGCTGTTGCATACAATGAAGAAGATATTCAGCTTTACCAAGAAAAAGAAATCTTCGACTGGAACACCTGACAATGGCAGCGTGCTTTCTGTGGGCTACGAACTGAAGGATAAGGACCTGGGGAAGGTTCACAAGGCTGCATCAGTGGGAGATTTGGCAAAATTAAAGCAACTTGCAACCAAACAAAAGAATGACATCAATCAGCTGGATAAAGAAAACAGGTGGATTATTCTTTATGTGTATGATATATTATTAATTATAGGTCTATATTTAACAATTCTATATACAGAATTAAGATTTTCTCTATTTACATGCATGAACAATAAGTATGTAATTATGTTTTCAAATACAATGTGATTGCCCTAGGAGACAAAATAGACGTAGGACTGGGTAGCGGCAACTGCTAAGTGTGAAAACTACCAAGTAAACACTTGACACCTGTCTTGTTGGGTTTGTCCTTATGTTACATGACCAGATCTAGTTACCACTCACAATTGGCCACTGTGAGAAGCAATTGGTGTGTTTACCGAACAGAAGTATTTGTAAGGTTGTAGTAACAGAAGAAGAAATTAGGTAGAAGTATTGTCATACACTTATCAAAATATATTAAAATAACTATTCCCATCATATCTTCCTTTTTAAGAGAAAAGGCAAGGGGAGAGAATATATGCAACAACAGTTTTACCACAAATCAGTTCATTTGGTAGGATAATTTAGATAAAAATTGCCCTGCTAAAGCCACTTTCTGTCTTTGAAATGTACAGAACTGCACTTCATATTGCCTGTGCTGCTGGACATGTTGAAGTGGTGCAGTTCCTCGTTGAGAGCAAAGCCAAGCTTAACCTATGTGACAATCAAAATAGATCCGCCTTAATGAAGGTAATCCCTTTATACTTTACATTCTAAAACATTATTATTTGCAAATTTAACCAATATTATTATTTACAAATATTCATGTTAATTAATTGATTTTTACATAAACACAGTTACATTACCATTTAATGGAACTATTTGATTTATACCTGAGTGTATTTTTTCTTTGATTTTGCTTGTAAGGCGGTGCAGGGGCAGCACAAGAACTGTGTTAGCATCCTTCTGGAAAATCATGCTGAGCCCAACCTGGTGGACATCAACGGTAACACAGCTTTACACTTGGCCTCAAACATCCCATCAGTGTCCACAGCAAGGCTGCTCCTGGAGCATGAGGCAAACATAAATGCCCCTAATAAGGTATTTCTTCTTACAGCTTAGTTTTAAAGAAGGCTTTTGGGAAATAAATTTGTAGAACATAATGACAATGTTTTTTTTTTTTGTTTTTTTTTTTTTTTTGGCTGTATCTTTATGTCTCTATGATTAAAAGTACTGCCTCTAGGGTTTTAAACTGTGTTCTACTGTCAATTTTAGGCCATTCAATCATTACATTCCTGTTGACTCTGTACAACTTTTTAGGAGGGTCTTACACCTCTGAGTGTAGCAGTCCGTGAGGATCATATTGAGATGGCAGAGTTTCTTCTAAAAGAAGGAGCTGATGTTAATACCACAGATGACAATAAGAGGTCAATACAAATCAATAACATTGCTGTTGCAAACTTCAAAATATTACTGCTTTAACTGTGTTTTTCACTTTAACTTACAGGTCACCATTGATGATAGCAGCTGGAAATGGTCAGATTGCCATGTTGCGGCTGCTTTTGCGAAATGACGCAGATATTACACTAAAGGATAACAATGGATGGTCAGCTGACGACTATGCTGTAATGAACGGACACCATCCGTAAGCTCTTGCCCTTTCTATTATTGATTACACAAACAGTTTAAACAGTTCAACACAATAATATATCACATTTATCAGTTTGTTAGAGATTTATATTTAGAAAAGGATTTGTGCATACATAATGTTTGGTCTTATATTTGACACCTTGTTTGCAGTTGTTCTCTTCTCATCATTGAACATGGTACACAGAAAAGCGATGGAGCTTCTTTATTACATCAAGACCAAGGCAAAAAAAAGAAAAAATCAACAGCTGCCTCCCAACGTGCAGAAGCGGGCTTCTCTCTGGGTGGGCCAGCCATTGACAAAGACGGTAAAGATTACTGTGAGATTAAGAATAAAGAAGAGAAGGACATTCACGTTTCGGTAGTGATTGTGTAACTGTTTATTGACATTAATTACTGTATTTATTCCTCATGCAATACCTTTGACTGGATCTAGAGCATGGAGCAAATCAAGCAGGGGGAGGTATTACTTTGTTTAGCTTTAGCTCTGTAACAAAATGTGAAATTTTTTGCTATGGGCATTTAACCAAAAATGCTCAGTGCAAGACCTGTAACTGTAGGTGTGTTCAGCTTGAATTTTATTGGTGTGCCATATAGAGCTTTTAAAAGTGCAAGTAGTGTAGCGAGGTTAAAATCAAACTGAAAGTTATATGGACTAACGCTTGTTGTTTTTTTAGATTTTGAGGATAACTCTCAGTCAGAGTCACTGAGTCGGTGAGTGAAATAATTTACTCTAGTCTATTGATTTAGTGACAATTGAAGTCACCTTCACATTCAGGGCCAAAAGTTTCCCCCTTATCAATTTGTTTTGACCCACTTTTTTCAACTTAACCTGAACCTTATCATAACTTGATTAAAGTCTCACATAATATTTAAAAACACTGAAACTGTTTTTCTTTAATTTTCTTTACTCCACAACTTGCTTCAACCCTTCAACTTATGAGCCAGTTGACAATGCAGGATGTAGGCTAAACACATTGCACTATATACAATTTTACCAGCTACTGTCGTCTTTCTTTCAGGGTTTCAAAAAGTGGTGCTGAAGATTGGCCCTCCTCAGATAATGAAGACGAATCACCTTCAATTCACAAGGTTGGCTTGTTACAATTTGACAAATAATATGCTACAGTTTTGAAATCTTCATAACCATATCTATCTTCATATCCATATGTTGTTTTCCAGAAAAACAGAAAGGTCAACTTAAGAGAAATGATTGCATCTAAAAAATCAGGAGGTAGTGGAAATGTCTTAAAACTTAATATTTGTGTGTCCCTTCTTCCTTCTTGTTTGTGGTAGTTATTTTGTTTCCTTTTATACTGTAGCTTTTGTACAGCTTGACACATCCTTGAGTGGTGTAGAGTCCGAACCAGAGCCTGAGATCGTACCCCAGACTTCCCCATCCCTCTCAAAGGCCTTACCCTCCACCAGTGTCCAAACAAATCCAGTAGATCCCCGTCCCGGCTCCCTCCCTTTCAGAGCGCCCGAGATGACCTCCACCCCTCTGTCCAGCTACAAAAAGGTAACATATTTTCTAAAACCTATGTTCTTTCTTTCCCTAAATGATTCAAACAAACAGGAAGTGGAGATAAGGGGAAAAGTGCACCGTCTGAGCAGCCTTCATGCAGTAAAGCAACAGCTGAGCCTCAAGAAGAAAGCTCGGAAGAGGAGGAGGAAGATGAGGAGGAGGATGAAGATGAGGAAGACGAGGAGGAGGACGATGAAGAGGAAGATGAAGAAAGTGAAGAGGATGAAGATGATGAGAGTGAAGAGGACAGCGACAAAGAGACATCCAGAACAAAACATGTTCAAAACCTTTTTGTATTTGATTCCCCTAAAACAGCAGACGGTCAAAGTAAAAGTCCTGAAAATATAACTCCAAATATTATTAGTGAAGTTAAAAATGAATCTACTGAAAATCCTGCCAACTCTCCACTGCCAGTGAGGTTAGACGTGAAAGAGGACTGTATTGTGTCGGCCATTAGAGTAGAGTCAAAATTTTCTGACGAAGAGGACAGCGTTGGCGCTAAACCTTGCTCTGAAAATCAAAAACAAAGTGATGCAGACGCAGCAAATGATATGGATAGTCCTTCTGAAGCTGAGGAGGCAGTAGTAAAGAAACGCAAGTCCTCATGGGGATCTTCGATAGACAGCGACCCCGAGTTACCCAACGATGAACAACCAAACGGGACTCAAGAGGAGAAAAGTGATATAAAAGTTAGTAGTCCACAATTTGAAGCAATAGCAACAATGTCAGAAGATGCAATAGCTCAAACAAATGTAGAGAAACAACAAGCCTCTCCTAAAAGCACATCTCCTCTGCAAACATTGGATAAGCCAGGATTAGCGACACCTCCCCAGACAACGAAGAAGCCAGCTGATTCAGAGTCAGACTGGGATTCGCTCTCAGAAAATGCTTGCGCTAAAGATGATGCATTGTCACCGCTTGCAGCAAGAAACAGAACAGTAGAGCCACATTGTACAGATAAAGATGAAGAAAGTATTCAGAAAGCATCTAGTGACCAGTCTCCACAAAATAAGGATGTGAAAACAAGCAGGAAACCAGAGATGGCATTGGAAACAAATAAACAAAATTGTAGTGATAATGAGAGAAGTTGGAGCGACCATGAAGAAAACAAGATCCATCCCACACAACATGAGACCAGTGAGGACTCTGACAGCCACGACCAAAAGCTGGAATACAACTTTGCCACTGCCACGCTTAAAGTTTCTGATGAAGGAGATGGGCAAGACTCTGCTAAATTAATTTCATATGTTCCAATAGTAAGCAAAAGTGCCACAGACAAAGATGTGCCAGGGAAGGACAAAGTCGCTTCAAGCCCACTCACTGAAGCATATGAAGCAGCTGGTCAGCACTCCGATAAAGATGGCAACACATTTTCAGACGAAGCTCTGCCTCAAACGGATATAGATGATGTTGAAGTGGATTCACTTGATGAGAGTTTTAGTAATACACATCACGAGGAGAAGAATGTAAAGCAAATTGGTATTAAGGTAACATGCTGTAGGCAGATTAATGTGAATGTTAGTATATAATGTCTGAAAACGGTATTCAACCTAAACTAATACAGTAATTGGCCAATACATCATATTTAGAGAAAAAAAGCGTTACTAGCTGGGCATCTCTGCTACTGTGTTTCATTTTTTGCAGAAAGATATCTCGACGGATGATGACAGTGATCAAAATGAAGACATAGAGGACCAAGATGATGAAGAGAAAGGAGAGGAAGAATCTGATGAAGAGGAGGACCAGTCTGAGGAGAGTGAGCACTCCCTGGACGCTGCCTCCACTATTCCAGAGGGGGACACCTCCAAAGATAAGAAAAGAGGTATTCAGTTAGTTTTACATGTAGTTTTATGTTGAGGATGAATAAACGTAATACTGTTTATTAATGCCGTGTTTTTCATTCATTCAAAACACTATGACTGCACACCATATTCTGTTTTCCTCCAGATTTTAGAATAAAAATAAATAATGAGAATATAGTTTGCAAGTCTCTGGGTTTACATTTTGAAACAGATAGAATCATCTTTGTTCAGTAGTACCAGATTATTCTTGTCATACATTTATGGATTTTAGTTGTTTGAAGAGTAAAAGAAATTAAACATCTAGAATCTAGCGCACAATTAGACAAAATAAGAAACAAATTAAAAAGATCTTTGCTAAATAATTTTCAGAAATAAGTGAAAAATCCCCAAATCTTTCTAATAATAAAGGTGCTATGAGCAGTATATAATTTTATTATAATTTTATAAAAAATATTCATGTGTCCCCAGATATGAGGTAAACATGTTTAAATCAAATATTAGATTTTACTGAGAACAATGGTACAGTTAATTTAGTCACAATTAAAAAAATATGGAATGTAATGCCCAAGTTGTTTACATTTAAATTTTTTTGTATTGGTTCTAAACCCCACACTGCCAATTATCCAATCAGAAAAGTGGAAAGATTGGCAACCCACAGATCATTGTTTTGATTTAGACTTCAGAATCGTTTTCAAACCAGTTCTCCCCCATTACCCTTTTGACTCTGTATTGTCTATGTCTTTTTAGATTTTATGTCTGAGTTGGGTCTAGAAAAAGGAGAACAAGTCCAGGACTCCTGGGACTCTGAGGTACAGTCGCACAATTTTAAATACATTGTAAGAATTATTGTGCGTATCAAAATATTAACTTATATCTCTCCAGACTGAATCAGGTGACCACAATTTAAACCAGGAAAAGAAAGAAAATACAAATGTGCAACAAGAAGAAATGTCCGCAGTCAAAGATGAAATGGAAGAAAGTGAGTTTTATTCGTTAGATTTGACTTGTATTTATCATTTCAGGCACCATTTCATGCTGCAGATACCTGTGGCCTGCAAAATTCAATTTAAAAATTCAAACCAACCTTGACAGTCGTATGTTACATTTCTTTTGTAGACTTGTTTTATATCCCCTCTTTTTTGAGAGGGGAGGGGAGCAGTAGGATGGCAATGCTAGACTGTCGGAGGAGTGTAGACAGGCCAAAGGGCAGCCAGGGAGAGGGTATGAGTGCTTGTCCCGCCTCATGAGTCTAAGGAACAGCATGTTATCATTCTGTTATCCATAGACCTGATTGTCCCATTGTGATCACCATAAGACAATGCATGTGTCATACAATGCATACAACATACTTCACTGTCCCTGCAGCCTCTTTCACCCAAATATGGGATATGGGGGGTTATAGTTTTTGCTTGGAACGTGTAGGAAATAATCTGCTTGTGAGTGTTGTTATTAGTAAAGGGAAATGCTTTAGAATAACAGCCATAACACGCCTCACTGCCTCTCACTAAAGCTGAATCCATGTTTTAATAACACTAGACCATAAATGCTTTTGTCATGCCTAACCATGCTATCTCATGCTTATTAACCATGTACCACACTGCATGGGAAATATGTTGAATGTGTTCTTGGCCACATCATCTGGCTTCATCACAGTGTTTTTTTGAACGCAGCCTCTGTAAATAAAGTCATTTTGCAGAAATAATTGACATCTTTTCCTTGTAGTTAACAGCAGTAATGTACATGACGATGGAGAAAAACTTGATCAAGGTGAAACTTCACAGAAAGAAGTAAGTTCAACAAAAGTCTTGCTGAAAGTACAAACAGATCTCAGTAAGATTAATGATATTTATTTTATTTATTAGACTGAAAAGGCAAAATGGGAACCACTTTTGAACAAAATTGATGGCACTTCTGATCAGAAGACAGGTATATTTTGTCGTCCTTCTCAACCCATTTAGAATACATTAATCTATCTAATACATGGGCTGTCTCTCTTTATCAGACTTAATGGAAGAGCTGGGATTGGGAGATGTGGATGATCTTGAAGGTAAAATAACAATTTAATGACAATAATTATATGATATGATATGAGAATTAAGACATAATTACAGGCTTGTCTTATAATATAATTACTCTTCTTTGTGCGCCAGAAATGCTGTTGAGTTTTGAATTCAATTAATTTATTTATATTTGCACATTTAAAAAGAACCTCAAGTGACCAAAGTGCTTTACAGGTAAAAATGTAATACAGGCTAAATGAATAAACCTCAAGTAAAATCAGTAACATAGTAAATTGAAGTTGTACTGTCCAGGATTAAATTGTTTATTGCTGTCCGAAATAAATAACAATCAAATAAACTTTTTTTTCTGATCTAATCATATGTGTGTTGTTTGGCTTTAGATGCGTCAGACTGGGACTCGGCCAGCACCACCAGTAAGCGCACTCTCCCCGGTCGCAGAGTGCCTTCTCCTGGGATTGAAGCGTTCCCGGAAACATCTGAACATTCAAACAAAGAGGATATTGTTGCAACAACAACACTCGCACCTCAGAGGAGCATCAATGCAAGATCGCCCAGCACACCTTCTCAATCCATGCCCCATCCACAGCCTCGTACCAGGAAGATGACGCCTCGCAAATTTGAAAGTCAGGAAGGTAAAGTCGTGTTTGATTTGATTTTTGTATAAGTATCAGTATATATTAATCACTTTATATGTCGTGACTCAGAATCTGACTGGGATTCTGACAAGAATATGATGGAGGCAGTTTATCAGCAGGCCCTAGATGAACCAGGTGAGGTTTGCCGGTGTTTTTAATGATTCCTATTTGTGTGTATTATCTTGTACTTAAAGACTGTTTCACCAAATCAGATTCCCCGGAGCCTGTGCTACAAGCAGCAAGGCGCACTGAGGGTGTTGTAGAGTCTGAGAAGGAGGAGGAGGAGGAGGAGGAGGAGCCAATGGTGAGGAAAAAACACAAACAGCTACACAATTCTTAAAAGTTTTAGCTAAATATTCTTGTTACGTGTGTAGAAATTTTGTTGTGTTTCTTTAAAATCTAATTATTATGTGCTGAATAACCGTATACAATATTTTACATTAAAGCGTTTTGTTAAAACTAATTTATGCTAGTGGTTCTCAACTGGTCTGGTATTTAATTTTCTCTCTATTTTTTATTGCAATCTAATTTTTTTTTTTTTTTCCAAAATTATTTTACTATGGCTTCATGTATGAAAATCTCTTTCACACTTTCATGTAGTTAACACAGGCTTCAAATAAGCTGAACATTGACCACTTTTCAACCTCCCTCTGACCCCCTTTTGAGGCCCGAGCCGCCACTTGAGAATCACTCATTTATGCTTTGCACCGTATGCTAGAATAACTTTGCTAACAGATCTGACAGAATCAGTGTTACCATACATTAACATGCATGTCTATTTATGTTTTAAGTTATACTCATATGTTGGCTTCTGCATATTTTTGTCTGTTTTTTGTTTACCCTGTTCCACCAAGGAAAGAGATGATGATGCAGTAGATTTAGGACAGCTAGATGTAGATCCCCCTCACCCCTCTGGCCATCCCAGCTCTGACAAAGACGACAATTATACTTTGAGAGACCAAGGTGATCCTGAAGACACTGAAGAAACTAGTGACCCCAGTCCCAGTGGGAAAAACGCTATGAAAAACTGTGGGTAGAGGTCGAGAAGAGAGAAGTTAAAACAACATATAAGAACGTCACAGCTGAATTAAAGGCAAGATTTGGAGAGATTTTTAAATCAAAGCAAAGTGATACAGAAGGCTCAGAGGAAGAGGAAGACATAGGCGAAAATGCACCAGAGACGTCCAGTGATGAAGACGAGGGAGAAGTTATTGTAAGGCCTATAGCAAGAGCAAGACAAACCACAAGGCTCCTTACAATACCAGAACAAAGAGAGTCTGGCCTAGAGGACTCTGTTTCTGAATCAGCTGAAAATTCTTTATGTGAACAGGAGTACAAAGACCCGCAGAGCCCGGAGCTTGAGCTAGTTACTCAGGACGTCCCAGAGGGAGAAGAAGAGGAGCAGTATAGTCCTTCTTCATCACACACTATAGAGCTTAGCAACACAAATGAGCACAGCAAGTCCCCAGATCTAGATCTAGTCTCTCAGGCCGTCCCAAAAGGAGAAGAGGAGGAGTATAGTCCTTCTTCGCCACATTCTATAAATATCTACAACACAAATGAGTGCAGCAAGTCCCCAGAGCTAGAGCTGGTCACTCAGGACGTCCTGCAGGAGGAGGAAGAGGAGTACAGGACCTCCTCACCACTTCCTGTAGAAGTCGGTGCTTTTACAGATGCCACTAAAACCCCAGAGCTAGAGCTGGTCACTCAGGACGTCCTGGAGGAGGAGGAAGAGGAGTGCAGGACCTCCTCACCACCTCCTGTAGAAGTCAGTGCTTTTACAGATGCCACTAAATCAGACTTTAATGTGGACAGTTGCTCATTCAATGATATGGAAACATTTGAAGGTAGAAGGTCCCCAGAGCTACAGTTTGCCACCCAGGATATCCGCGAAAAAGAGGAGGAGGAGTACAGGACCTCTTCACCACCTGCTGTGTTCAACACAGATGCAACCAGCGCTTTTACAAATAGACCAGACATTGACGTGGCCCATAGCTCACTCTTAAAAGACAATATGGAGCCACTTGATGAACCTGAGGACAATATTGAGAGCTTGGAAGAAGATAACCAAGAGTATGTTGAGTCCCAGGCCCTGCCCACATTAAGCAGGCGGTCCGTATCAGTGGCGGGTGTGTCCGACGAAGAGTTAGAAGAGGACATGGAGAGGTTTAAACTTGAGGTAGGGATGCTGAAGGTTGTCTTCTGGGATTTGGAGAGAGAAAAGGCCCAACTTCGCAAAGAGGTAGAGGATGGCCGCCCAATTCTTCCATACTCCTCCTTTCTAGATTGTAGCCTTTCTTTCTGTAGTGTTAGTAGGTCCAAACTGTGTTCAGTGTTTTCTGTTTTGATGCTTTGTGTGATTTTAAGTGTTAACCAGTTTAACACAAAAAAAACACTCTCCAATGACACAAGTTAATAGGTGAATTGGTGACTCTCAATTGCCCATAGTGAATTAATGTTAGTTGGCTGTGTAATCCTGCTGATTCCGAGGTATTGTCAAGTTGGATAGGCTCCAGCTCTGTGACCCAAAGAGGAAAAAATACCATTCAGTTTGTGTTAAATTATAGGTTGCCAATCTGAAATATAATGGTGCCATCTTGTGTCTTTAGTTGTGATAGGCTCTCGCTACATGGATCTTTGCATGTGTCTGTGTGTGAACTAAACTCCAGGTTAAACCATACTTCTTTTTTGTAAAAGAAGTGCTGTGGCAGTTGTATTGCTCATCAGTTGTTTGTGTTGCATGTTGTGTTCAACTTTAAGATGCATTGTGTTCAAAGATGTGGTGGAGATTTTGTTAAAGGGGCTATATTATGCTTTTATTCATATTTTTAAATCAATCTTGGTCACCTGTAGAACACATTTTACAACCTTTAAAACCATATCTCAAAGAAAAGAAAAGAAAGAAAAGTTTTTACTAAAGCAGAACTCAGTAACTTGCACCGGCAACCCCCCCTGCTGTTTCTTGGCCAAAAGTGACACTTGCAGCAGTGAGCGCCTCGGAACCGGTGTCACAGAAGTCTCGGGTCTTGTGAGAAAGTGCCACATTGCGGTTAGCAAAACAGCAAGCAAGCGATGGTTTTAGTTCTCAATTTTTGTCGTGGTTGAGCTTCCAAATGACAGAAAAAAACACTGTATGGATACAAGGAGTGGAAAACGAAAGTACAGACAAGCGAGGGATCACAATAGGAGTCAATTGGACTTGTGAGTATTTACAACAGTGCTTTACTCTGAAACGTAGGGGGAGCTCTGTTGAGGAAAATAAGAAAAATAAGTCAAAACAGCAAAGAAATTAGTTACTTAGTTCCACTTTAATTACTCTACTGTTGCTATAAAAAAATCAGGTGAAAAGACCAGCAGAGTGTTGTGGTCTTTTGAACATAATCAAAGAAAAAGAGCACTCCACTTCCCTAAACTTTTTGTATGTTGCTATTTTTAAACAAAATGAAAAATAGCTATAAGGAAGCTTTGGAAACAGAGATGTACACCTTAATGAGATCAGACTGGATGTAGAGGGCTTGTTTGATTGGTCAGTGCTTCCTGGAGTGGGCAGGGGTTCGTGCAACTGAGCCTTTTGAGGCCTTCAGAATGGCCAGTAGAAAATTACCTAATCATGCGTGAATGAAGCAGATCACAGCTCCTAGGTGTGTTGTTGATGACGGAAAAACATGGAAAGCTCAAAAAAGTTGATTTTGCATAATATAGTCCCTTTAAAAAGTGCATTCATTTTTTTTTTTCTAATGGGAGCTGTAGTTTCAGTCCCATTGACATTTTGACACATATACAAATTTATGAATGGGTTTTAGTTTTGTGAATTACAAGTTCAAAAGGTGTTGCAGTGCTTGTATCGTGCACATATGTAATTAACTAAAAATACTTCAGCCAATAGAGTAGCCGCTAGAAGGTGTTAGGTCTCCATTGGCAGGGGTGAACACTAAATTATGAATGACAAAGTGTACAACTACATGCTCCAAAACGCATCTTAAGAAGCTGGTCTTGACTTCTGTGTGTGGAGATTAATTTCTTCGTTCGGATCATGAAACATTTACTCTTTTCTCTGCAGGGCCAAAAACACATCACCACCACAGAGGCTGCAGTGGAGGAGCAACATTTGTCTACATCCCAGGATAAAAGTGAAAAACCTGTTGAAAATGTGGGATCTGAGAAACCCGAGACTACGTTAGGATTCAGGGAAGAGCTGTCAGCGCAAGAGGCTTCACAAGAACAGAAACTTGTGGCCAGTAAACGGTATGCATTTTGCCTTTATATATCTTTTGTAAGTAACTATTGCTTTAATTTATATAACTGCACTTTTTTTTGTTGTACATGTGGGGAGCAGAGCCCAAGCCAAATTTTTTTATAGCAGTGGTTCTCAGGCTGGTCTGACAATGGGAACCAATTCTATTCTTGATAATTTCACAGCAACCATTTTATACAGAACCAAAGCTATTTTTCTAAAATGTTTTACTTGAGTTGAGTTATTTTTTAGAGCTGGTTACCATTCAGATTTGTTCAATACTAGTACTTAAACAATACCTGGTTTACGATACTGGTACAGCGATAGTTTTTCTGATATCTATGGTGTGCTAATTCATCTACTGCAATCATAAAACACAATATTGAAAAAAAGACCAATTTTTGGAGCTAAATTCTTTGCTAACGTTAAAACCAGTAGTTTGTATGATTTATTCTGTGTTATTTATTTGATTGATACATGCAAAATAACATTAAATGTCCCAGTAGGTACTGAAACTTGGTATTGAATAATTTTTTTATTTTTATTTTTTTACATCAGTAGTATTGTAACTTTTCTTTTGCTTAAAAGTTATCGTTTAACGGCACCCAGCCCTATTCATTTTAGAATCTAAGTAATCTGTAACATGTAATAAATGGAAAATTTAGCCTTCAAATAAGCTAAACATTGAAACAGCATTAATATTCAGCCTCTCGTGACTGTCCACTTGAGAATCACTGTTCTTCAATTTTAAATTGTTGCAACCCAGTGATTGTCAGGTGTACTTTTCCTCATAGCACCAATGGAGCGCCAGCAAAATCCAAGTTTTCCCTGCAGCAGATGCACAGTAGCAGCAGAAAGGAGCTGCAGGCCATAGAGGAGACCAAGCGGGAGAACGTGGTCAGAGGGGCCAGACGCAGCAGAGCCCCTCAGACCAATAGACATGTTAACGGAGATCCTCTCTCTGTGTTTGACGATAGCTCTTTAAGTGAAGTGTCGGAGGATGAAGGAAGGTATATATGCAGTATAAGCATCCTATCTCTGTCTCTACTAACCCCTAAAATGTCAACTGAGCACCCAAAATAATAGTATGGCATGAAATTTCACAGTGCTTTTAATCTGAACTAAAATAATTACTTAAGATGGTGGGCTACTGGGATGCACGTTTCTCCTCTGTCCAGCATTTTTTTTGCTGCATGGCTAAAAATAGATTATGGTAACACTTTTTAATAATTATACACTTTTAAGCATTAGTTAGGCATTTCTACTTAAATCAATTGCATTATTTTAGAGCATTAGACCAACTTTAACAAATCACCATTGGATTATAAACATTGTTTTTGATGTCTCAGTCATAAAATATAAGCTTAAGTAAAAAATAAAAAAAAAACTTACATTTTTATTTAATGTTATTGATTTAATGATGGGCTTGTAGTGCTTAATGTGTAGATATTAGAAAGTGTTAACCATATTTTTTAAATAGATATACTGCATTATACCATTATTATACTTCAAATAACTTGCAACCTTTTTGTTTAGGACTAATAACAGTTTATCTTTTAACCACCGTTTTTCTTGTTCCTGTCTTTTGTTGGGATCAGAATGCCAACAGAAGTAAAGAAAAACGAGGTAAACCCGGTAACCTATTTGGTTAATATTATTTTACAGTGCTTAGAGGTTAAATGCAAGTTGTTTAATGATATCTTTGTGCTGTTTTCAGAATTCAGAGGAAGTGGAGATGGCCGAAGACTTTGATGATCTAACTCAGTCTTCAGACACGGCTACAGACGATCTTGACTCTCCGTCTGCAGGTTATCGACATGCAGCTCAACTCGTGGAGAAGCTGGACTCTACCTCTTTGGGTAATAATGCAACTCTTACACATTATAAACTATATAAGAAATAGCATGCAACCCTAAATTTTATTTAAGTAAAACTTGAATCAGTTTACCACACCAAGATATTATTACATCATCATCATCTAGTGTTTAGTTATGTTATGTTAGTCATGTCTTGGACCTTCATGTTAAACATAGCTTAACTGTTTAATATTTACCCAAAGTTTCTATTTTTTCTATTTATGTTTTTCTTTTTGTGCTTTTTTGTGTAACTACTGCAATTGTAACTATAAATTGGCTCTCCAAGTACCATTTTAGCATGTCAGGGTGAACCCAGGTCTAAACCAGATCTAAACCTGGTCTAAACTAGGAATAAACCAGACTAATCCATGTATAAACAGCTACAACTAACGCAAGGACCCAACCAGGTCTAAACCAGGACTAAACCAAAAGTAAACCAGGAATCAACTGTCCTGAAACCAGGACCAACTAACGGATCAAACAATGCACTGAAATCACTGACTTGAACTGCCTACCACAGTTTGATAAACACTGGCTTAGGTGATGTAATAAGAGTTGGTGGTTAAACATTTTTCGTACTTGCCTGCCTTTTCATTTGAGAGCTTTACTTAGCCTTTTACCCATCTGTTCACCTCTCTACACCTATACCTTCTCCCAGACTCTAGAAACATGGTAAAAGTGCAGAACATTTTCCACGAGTACGAGCGCACCATCCTAAAGTTAAAACGCCGACACAGTTACCTGGCAGACAAAGTTAATCAGCTGGAAATGGAAAAAGTGGATATGAAAAACTCTATGGAAGAAGTCAAGGATCTCAAGTCGACCTTGGAGCGCAATCAGCTGGAGTTACAGACTGAAGTTACTAATCTTAAGTAAGAAAATTACTAGTGCATTGTGTATTATTTTATTTGATGCATTTAGTTTTTATTTTGAATTATGTACGTAGATTTCAGCTAAAGCAAGAGCAAGAGAACCGTCGTAATGCCACAATGATGTACAACACCACTAAAGATAAGCTGAAGAGGACCGAGGAGCAGCAACAGCTCGAGGTCCAAGAGAAGCAAAAGGTGGAGCTCACTTTGAGAAACCGTGAGCTGGAAATGAGAACCCTGGTCAACAACATGAAGCAGGTAACTGGTTTTATAGCCATTTGCCAACCTATTAATACTCATTTCACTTGGTTTGATTGTGGTTTCTGTGTTGATGCAGCTCGAGGAGGACCACAGTGAGACTCAGAGGCTGCTGGCTCAGGAGCGTAGTTCAAGAGCCCTTCAGGAAAACCTACTCAGCAGCCATCTTCGTAAACAGCAAGAGATCGAGGAGGAGAATAAACGAAACATAAGCAAAAGCCATGAGGTCAGTTTTTGACATACTGCAGTGTTGTAGCTAATCTGTTGTAATCTTTTCTACCTATATCAAATACAGGCATAACAATATCAAAAACGTGTCACTTGATTAAATTGTATGTATTTTTTCTATAGGCTTTGTCTCAGCTCACAGAGGCCAGTGACAGGGAGAGAGAGCTCCTTCAGCAGACGTCTACACTACAGGAACAAATCACTATTTTGAGAGCAGACCTGGAGCGTTCACAGGCAAACAGCAGCCTCAAAGAAAGCCATCTGTTGGAAGAGAACGAGACACTGAAAGAGCAACTAGAAGACGCTCGTCGAGAAGTCAAAGCCAACAGTGAAGCCCTCACCCAAACTGTCTACAACTGTAATAATCAACTGACAACCCTAAAGTCCGAACTGGCCATAACAACAAACCGTTTTGAAAATGAACGTCAAGCTCGTGAGACGCTGGACAGAGAGGTTGAATCAACTCGTACTCGTCTGGCTGGGGCCGTCCAAGAGGCTGAACGGTGTATGGCAGCTAATGCAGATACTGAAAAAGCTCTTCTCCGGGAGAAAGAGGAGAACCAGCGGCTTAAAGACAGACTAACAGGTTAGTTCTGACAATCTCAGAAATAAGCCTGCCTTAAATTTGCCTTGTTTTCTTATGTGTCATTTTAAACTCCCTACTTGTCATTTATAATCACATGTACAGCTGAGGCAGCCAGCCATCGTGAGGCAGTGAGTAGTCTGTCTCAAAAATTGTCCAAAGCGGAGTCTCAGGCGAACAGTCTGGAGAATGAGGTCCACAGAGTCACTCTGCAGCTCACAGAGAAAGGGCTGCTCCTGGACGTCCTGCAGAAGGAGAAGGACCAGCTCGCAGCACAGGTCAAAGAGCTGGACAAAGCTCTGCAGGCGGAAAAAGAGTTGGTCACAAAGACTGGAGCTCGTCATGAGGCCACACAGGAGCGACTGGCACAGATCCAGAGTGAAGGTATGCTTCTGCGGCAGCAGCTCGAGGAGGCTCAAAACAAGGGAGACGCTAAAGAGAGAGCAGTGACAGACGCTCAGGAGCGCTTCAGTGACATGCTCTCCAAACTGCGCTCAGACTGTGAAGAGAGGGTTCAGCTGGTGGAGGAGAGGAATAAGGAGTTAGCCAGCAAGGCTGCTGACCTCCGAGACCAAATCTACAAGTTAGAGGAAGAGAAGAATGAGCGAGAGGTGAGACTGACACCTGCTGGGTAAGAGGATTACTCTAAACCTCTCCCAGACTTTTGTCAACTGGCCAAACCTTTTATCTGTAACTAAACCAGGTTTTCTCTTCTCTCTATTTCCCACAGTCGAGTCTGAGGCAGCTGCAGCAGGAGCTGGCCGACTCATTGAAGAAACTGTCCATGAGTGAAGCCTCTCTCGAGGTCAACACACGTTATCGCAACGACCTGGAGGAAGAGAAGGCCAGGATCCTCAAGGACTTGGACAGGCTCAAAGACAAGGTAACAGGATGAGATTGTGCCCCCTTGTGGCAGTGCTAAAACACTCACACTCTCAGCATCAGTTGTAGTATAAACATCATATTAAGTTAATTATGGTCATTATTGATCTGTGTCTCTCAGTTGGCAGAGAGTGAGGACCAGTATGTGCAGGCTGAAAAACGCATTAACTCTCTAAAGAGCAGCTTTGATGAAAAGGACAAGGATCTTGCCATTTCTGCTCAAAGACTCCAGGAGGCGCTGTCTGCTTCGGCTGCTTCTGAGGCAACCATCAAACAACTGGAGGAAGCTGTGCAGAGGTATTTATAACAGGCATAGTTTTTGTTCAGTGTGTTATGTAAATTGTGCACATCACTGTCTTTATTTTGTACTTGTCCATCAGGTTGGAGATAGAAAATGCGAGGCTGGAGGCAGCTGCAAAGCAACAGTCAAACAAAATTGAGGCTCTTCAGAAAGGAGCTCGGGAAGCAGCCATGGTGATTGCAACACACTTTTGAATACACACAATACCCAGAGGATGTGTTGAATAGACATGTTACTGAATCTTGATTTCAAAAATGTTATATTTTAGTCAGTTGGATTTTAAGTATTTGATCTTTTTCCAGCTGTCTGACTGGTCACCTGAAGAAGGGGTTGGTATTGTAAAGTAGGGTTGTGTGTGGATTTACCCTTTACCTTACGCCTTATAAAATAAACATTAAAATAATGTGTCTAAAAATCAAATGTTTCCTGGGATTCGAGGGCCCTGTTTCTCTGCTGTGTCAGACTGTCAGTATAGAAAGAAACAGACTGAAATAGCTTTTTTACTCTCTTGTTCAATCACACTCTTTTTCTCTCTGGTTTGTGGGATCCTATTGTCTTTTTTTATTCAAGTTGCATGTCGCATGTTGAGAGTTTCCTTTGCGTGGTACTTTACAAACTTAGACCAATCCTACCCTTTCCATATTCCTGTAGGTCAGGGGTCATTTGGAAGAGTTGGTTACAAATCTCCAAAGCAGTAAGATGTCTTTGGAAGACCAACTTAATAGAGAGGTTTGTGTGTTTTTCCTTCACTTTCTACATGTTATCCTTGTTATAGCAGATTCTCTAGTCTTTGTGGTGATTCAAGATTTCTCATTCATGTTGACTTTGCATTTGATTTTTAAGCACCGCAAATTATTTTACACAACAATCTCTTTGTTGTGCCACCAAAAATTAGGGTAGACAGGTTTATAACAAGCAACTGTTTTCTTAGGTCCAGAAGCAGAGCATGCTGTCACACACAGCTCAGGACTCTCAGGCCTTATGGGAGGAGGAGATGAAGAGCCGGTCAAAGTTAGGACTGCGTTTGGCAGAGCTCGAAAAGGAAAAAGGGGAACTTAACTCACAGGTAACAATAACACAGAGGAGCTTGTATGTTTAAAATGCTTTCTTATTGGCTGAAACTGCTAAAATGTCTTTCTTTAATAATAAATTGTCACACTTGAATGAAAAAAGGGCAACCTGTTTTATTATAATTATTTATTTGTTATTATTTATTATTCTTTTGCATTTTAGAATCAAAAAGTTTCTTTAGAATGTATTACAGCCTCTGAGATTCTTGTCTTGAACATATGTGTACTCTTGTCAGGTCATATCACTGCTGTTTCATTTTTTGGCTTATATTATTTGAACTATTGCTTCTTGCACAAATGGATGCTACATTTTTTCTGAAGAATATATGGTTATACAGCTTGCTTCGTAAAACATTTCCAAAATTATGTTAAAATAATATTTGTTGTGTCTAATAGAATATTGTATGAATATGTTTGTGTCTTGTCCCAGATGGAGATAGAAAAGAAGAAAGCCAAGAAAATAGCAGAGCAGAAGAAGTCTGTGGACGCTCGCCTCGACCAAGAAATGAACCGAAACTCTGAGCTTCAGAAAGAAATGTACAGGTAACTCCTGCACTCCTCTCCTCTGTGCTACCCATCAGACAGTAAACCCTGGAGCTATTCCTGGCTTTATGACCTGGGTCTACCACTGCTTATGTATGGTAGAAGCCTAATGTAATATTTCTACATATAATGTTACTGTATTAACTTATAAAATGTGTGTTTAGGTTGCGTACACTTTTAAAAACTGCCAAGAAAAAGCTTCGGGATCAGGACATTGGTGGAGGCGAGTTTAATTCTCCGATGAGCAGCCTCAGGATGGACATGGGACGACTCAACCAGGACCCCAGAATGAATAATAAGGTTTGTCTTGATTTATCTTTATCTAGCTTTATCTTGATTTAAGGAATAATTCATTTTGGATAGATCATTTATTCTATACGTAGATGGTTTGAGGAAGCAGAGACCGCCACGCCGGTAAAACATATCATACTGCAAATGTGTCCCATAAAATTTTGATTCTAAATACTTAACTCTAACTACACTGAACTACTTAAGTGCCCATTTATATGTGTGGTCCATAAAGGATATTGTGTTAATATTTATTTATAAAAAGGGGCCATTATTTGTAAGCAGTGTTAAGTCTTGTAAATAGTTCTCAAAGATCACACAACCATGGATGATGCAGAGGTTGTGTCATTGCTACTGTCCTCCAAACTGTGAGTGTGCTGACAATTTCCCACTGTAAAGAGTGTTGCCCGTTTCTCATTGGTCCTCTTTGACTCTCCCAATAAACATCTTTGTTGCCACTGATATAATTCCAGGTGGATGATCTCCAGGTGCAGCTGGAGAGAGAGTCGTTGCGCCGTAGTCAGCTGGAGAAGGATAACAGTGAGCTCCGGGATGAACTGGCCTCTCTGAAACGCTCCGGTCAAAGTAAGCAGCAGCAGGAGCAGGACCTGCAGGAGCTGAGGAGACAGATGGAGGCTGCCCAGCGAGAGCACAGCCAGGCAGAGGACCGGGCCCGGCAGGAGCTGCAGCAGAAACTGGAGCAGGTCAACCTCTTCCTGCAGGTAAATGGGTTTATCTGTTTCAGTGCTATTCTGTAATAAAAATGTGTACGCTGGTAGACATTTTCAGTGAACAAAACACCAGGGTCTTAAAAAGTCTTAAGTCTATACATTGTTTCGAGACTTGCTTGCTTTTTCCTTATTTGTGTCAGACTAATCTGACATATATTATTGGCGTACACACCGCAAAAGGCAAACACACTTTAAGGTAAAGTGCACATGAAGATTATACCTTAGAAATTTTACAAAAGCATAAGAAGTATTAACGAACAAAACTAAAAGCCATAGTTTTATTATCCATCTACTAATGGTAACAGCAGCTAATATTCTTGAGTAGATTATTCAGTCTAGGGCTGCAACAACAAATTGGATTAATTGGGTTATAAATGATTTATTAAAATAACCGTCAACTAATTTATTTATCGATTAATCGCTAACTGGAATATTCATAGTCTTTGAAACATGCCTTGTGCTGAGAGGAGTTTTTTTTTTACCAAGACAGAGCAGTAAAAGTCACAGAAACATTAAGAGAGAATGTTAACGTTGTGTTTTTTATAAAAAGACATTTGTGTGTGTATAGGACTATTCGAAAGTCTTCAAATAGCAGATTAGTGGCTTCATTTGGTTAAAATGTTTGTAGAAAATGTATCAAATCAATTTATCAAAATAATCAATAGTTGCAGCCCTAATTCGAGTCAAAACAAGTATTTTGTGGCCTTTTAAAGTAAGGATATAGTGAAAAAAACAAATGCAGGCATATGATTTGCTGGAAAAGACGAGAGTAAAGTGTGCTTAACGTCCAAATCAGAGTTAGTGTTAGCAAGGTCCCCAGGTCTGCGCTAAACGTTAAGCGTGTCCTGTGTCTCAGACTCAGGCGGCCTCTCAGGAAGCGCTGGACCAGATCAAAGCAGCCAACCAGGCGTCCCTGCGGTCCCAGCTGGAGCAGAAGATCCGGGAGCTGGAAGGTGAAGTGTCCCGGGCCCGGTCCACTCACCAGGACAGCCTCAGCCAACGGGACTCCAGCCGGTCAGAGCTGGAGCGGTACCGGCAGATGCACTCCGAGGAACTGCGCCTGCGCAAGTCTCTGGCTGCCAAACTAGAAAGGTAATGATAGCACGGCAACTTAAAGTGATAAAAACATTGTAAGGACAGCTTGGATTTTTTACTTAAATTTTCACTCTCCTTCTTGTTCTTCTTCAGGGCCAACAGTCGTCTTTCCGAAGCCAATTCAAAGTTGCTTAGTGAACGCAGCAAGTCTCTAATCGCCAGCAGTTTTGTGAACACGACCCTGGACGGGGGCTCTCTGGGCTCATCTCCGGCCAACTACGGACTGAACCGAAGTCTGGGCCTGTCCCTCCTCAGCCCTGTCAGCGCGGGACAGAGCAGCAGAGTCGAGGACTATCTTGCCAAGGTCTGCACCCGCCGGCTCTCCCTAGTTCTCCCAGTTCATTTTCATGTCCATAGTGCGACGCCGTTATATGTAGCTGGTGGCATACATTTTAGTTTTGTTACAGATGCACGTCTTTGAATCAGGATACTGTGGAGAGGTTTGTGTGTTTTAGTAGTGGTCACATATTCTGGTTTACTGACGTGCCTGTGTAGGACATTTTCATAACTCCTCTTATGTTTAATGTTGGACAAGTTTAAATGATAACGTGATGTAATGTCTCGCTGATTCTCTCTCGCCTGTCTTGAGTTTCTTTTTAGTCTGTTCTTTGTTGGTAGCTGCTGCTGTTGTCTTTAACTTCTCCTCTGTGTTTCACTCTTTTAGCTTTTAGCTCAAAAGTCTGTCTCTCATCTCTCCTCTCTTCAGCCAGACTCATAACCAGGTGTGTAGATGCGCTGGCTCAGTGTCCCATTGGCTGTTCTCATTTTAAGTCATGGCTTTAATCTGCATTTATTAGGTATTTATGGGGAGTTCAAATATTCGTTGTATAGCATGCTTTATTTATTATAGAAAGCTGATTAAGATTGTTTTGTCATTAACGTTACACTGATTTGATTAAGGTAGATAATGGGATTGTGAAACTAAATCAATTCTAGTTTAAAAAGACTTGATGAGAGACACAGTAAAACTAAAATGACCACATTTGGCAGATCCCTGGTTTGTGCTGTATGTGGTTAGTACTGTATCCCGTCATGCCTGAGGAATGGTTTATTTGACAAATATGTTCACCAAACCTCTAAATTATAATGCATGTGTAATATTTAAAAGACGTAAAATGTAAAAGAACCTTAGCAGTACTCAGAAGAAAAAGAGCAAAAAACAAGGAGTGCAGATCTCCACCAAGGCGTTACGGTTCCTCCCTGTAAAGTAGTAAAGAATCCTTTAAAAAAAAATCCTGGCTCCAGAATATGTTGCACATGAAAAATACATTTCTTCCTTGGCCCTTTACTAACCTGTTTTCAAAATCTGGACAAAAGACAAACCAATGCCCGCAAAAACATCACCTTCTTGTAAGAGAATGATGTAAATTTGACTTTTATATAATATGAGATTTATAGCGTGCAGATGAAGCTGCATTAAGCAGTACTTGCATGTTTGCTCCATTAATGCCTTGCATTTATTCATTTTTAATATTTAAGAGAATCAGATCCATCTGCATTCTCATAGTGTTTGTATTCCCATTGCACTTTTATCATCGTTCACTCAATACAACCCTTTGCTGCTTTAATAATACAATCATCTAATACTTGTTTATTTTTTAGATGCAAAGTGAGTTGGACAGAAACATATCAAAGGAGTTAAGCAGTGGTGAGTAGTCAGCACTAAAATGTAAAACATCATCCACAGTTCTTAGTAAATGCCTGTCTGACTCCTCTCTGGTCTGAAGCCACTGCAGAGCTGGACCTGGCCTCGGCTCGTTTGCCCCCCGTGGGTTCGGCCTCTCTGGACCCGGTCAGCAGAGCCACGCAGGAGTATCTGGAGGTGCTCAAGAAGAACTACAGGATCTGATCTCCATCACAGGTCACAGCTACGCACAAATGCTTAGGAAAAGGCTTCAGCCATGGGATGGGAGATAGAGCCAATAATGTAGAGCCATTCTTATTGCAGATAAAAAATTATCATAGGACGAGGTAAAGCACAAATACAGCAGAAATATTTTTAAAGCTATTTTAACCGCAGCGTAAAAATGCGTCTGGTATATTTTTGCAAAGTTACTATTTCAGCTTTCTCATATTCATTACATTCATCACATCAGAGTGTCTTATTGTGGCTCTGCTGCTGGTTTTCACATCACAAAGTGTTGCTGCGTTCAAGTGGCTCTCAAAATGAAAAAGTTGTTTTTTCAACTCTAAAATAAAACTAAAAACCTCACTCACTGAAACCTATATATTGAAACTGACAGTCAGATATAACATTATCTGTACGTTTGCTTTTAAAGCTGGATGTTAAGACATTTTTAAATATAGCATTTGTTATTACACCATTTACTCTAGGTCACTCTTATATGGACAACTTATGGTAAATCCTTAGGCTGTGTTTAAGAATTAATGCAAAATACACAAATTAATGAGACAACTACGAGCACTACATCAGCAAAATTAGAATTATGGTAGAAAAGTCAGTAATGAAACACATTATTATACAGATTTAGTGCACACAGAGGCATGTTTTCATCATTATGGCTGACAGATAATGAAAACTAAAAATTCAGTATCTCATGAAACATTACACAATCATTATAATTATTACAATTAAAATAAATATTTGAAATAATAGTGAAAGCGAAATATTTGACTCTTTAATTCTGTAATTTTATGTAATGTATGTATTTCATTTTTGCATTGAAATACTGAAATAATGTAATGTTTCCATACATTTCATTTGTTGATGTGTGCTCATGGGCAACAACCGTCTTTTATGAGTAACTGCGTAATATTATCAGTCCTGCTTCAGGTTTTAAAATGCTACGTTATCACACATTAAGGCCAAAGATCCGCCCTGTTATAACCATCCTTATGTGTTTTTATGTCCCTCAAACAAAAGTAAAGGAAGTATCAGTACGCACATTGCACTTAACCACTCAGGAGTAAAGGGCACGAGTTTTATAAATATATATATATATATATACTGCAATATTAATGAGTACAGTTAGAAAAGACCTTAAAGTATTGTTTCTTGTATAATCTGAGATGTTTCTGAGCGCATTATCATCCAGGATTGGAATTTGTGAATATTTTGGCTTGTTACATTTGAGTATTGTTGTTTGCATTATTTCATTATAACATTTTTGCCATGAAATGTCCCATGGTACGTGCCATTGAATGGTGCAATAGTATTGTGTTATTTTATTTATTTGTTTTTTTATGAACGTGATATACTTGAAGACGACGAGCTGGAGACTGTCTGGCCATTCAGCAGGGTGAATACATGTGTAACACTACCAGCATTTTACTGTTCTGGACATATAGCAAAGCCTTTATGACACCTGTACTTTACAGAAGATTTAAAACTGTAAATAAAATTGTAAAACCTTGCACCTGGTTTGTGTTTAATTTAAATGTGAGAGATTAATGTTGGTACATGCAAAATGGAGAGAAAAGAAATATAAATATTGAGGACAGAGAGGCCAGACTGAGATGGTTCCCTCACTGAGAGACCACAGCTCAGCAGTCAGTCAGCAGAGGAGAGGGGGGCACAAACATCAGTGGAAAACATTTGATACAACTCATCTGAGGAGTCTGAAGAGTCAGCAAGAAAAAGCCAAAGCACTCTGTTATATTGAGAAAAATAAAATTATTTTATTAAATTATGGACGCCAATGGGTTTCAACAGGTGTCTTCTTCAGGTCAGTGTGAAGTAAAGCACAAGTGTGCACAATTTAAAAATCAGAAAAGCTCATGTGAGTATGGTCACATGACCAGTCAATATTTCCTACAAAAAACTGCAATTGAATCAATAACTAGACACAGTAATACTGAAAAAGCACAAACAGTGCCTTGCAAAAGTATTCACCCCCATACCATTTTTCCTTTATTGCCTTACAACCTGGAACTGATATGGATCATTGGGAGGTTTGTCAGGAACTTTACATCACATGCCAACAACTGAAGATGCAAAATATGTTTTACAGTGAAAGCAAACAAGAACTGAAATGCATGATTCATTTATTCATGATTTTTTAATGCAGCACTGGAGTTCTTTCATCTGTATTAGACTTAAAATAAAACTCTTGAGTTTCAGAGTAGTACAGATTATTCCTTAGTGTAAATATTCATACAGATTATTGTTCTGTTGTTGACGATGACTCTGAGTTGCATTAAAAAGTCTCAAAAAGGTCTTAAATTAAAAGACAAAACCTGGAGCTACCCTGTGAAGAGAAAAACCATGTGGTAACTCTTGGCTAATTATAACACCCCAGATTTTCATGATTGCATTTCTAAACCAATTCTGCTTCTGCAGAGCTGTTGTCTGATGCTTCAACATTAAGTCCCATAAATCCATTGTGCATTGACCTTTCCTCCTTGTATAAGCTTCTCTGTTGTCTGTACATCTCCCGGCTTCCTTTCACATCTACAGTGAATGTTGCCAGCAGCAGCAGCAGCAGTATTTCTGTATCTTAACCCGGCGCTCATTAGCCGTGTTTTGAAGTGTTCTGATCTTCACTCGCTTTTCCCCAAACACGCAATAACACACGCTTTAGGGACGCCTTCCCCTCACTTATTAAAATCAGACAATGTATTTCTAATGGCCCCTCTCTGCTGTGTCTTCTGCTGCCTTTGATCCGTCTCCTCAGCGTCAGACTCAAATGTTAGATATTCAAATCTCGTTGCGTTTATTTTTGTTTGCCGTACAGCGGATCACGGGCGCATCTGACAGACTGATGACTATTAGCTGTTTTATTATCCCCCCCTCCACACATATTTATATTATTTTATTTTTTTTAAATAGACGACACTTCTGGCGGCACACGTAAAGCTTGTGTTGATTGAGGAGGTTACAGCTGCTGTCAGAGCGCTTTAGTGGCACCACAGAATACAAATGGACAGAAAGGGAATAAAAAAACAAAAAAATATAAAAAACAAGGGGTTGTTATTTTGTTAAAAGCAAAGGAGTGTTAAAACAATCACTGCTTGTCACTGCATGGGTCGTCCTGCGCGTGTGTAAAGAACAGGCTTGTCCAATGCGTTACGCTAAGCTGGAGAGACAAAACAACTGGTGATATTAAACTGCAGGATCTGAAACGCAACAAACGAGGTCCACAGAGCTGCCCTTGAATTTAAGAAGCTAATCCTGCGCATCCTCCTCTCACACCAACTTCATGTCTTCTTTCACTACATCCATAAATCTCCTCTTTGGTCTTCCTCTAGGCCAGTGGTTCCCAGCCTTTTTTAGTCTCGTGTACCCCCTGGGTTTTTTTTTGTTTTGTTTTTTTTGTGAAATCATGAGTACCCCCTCACTCACGTCTTGATAATTCTTCAAAAAGTAGTTAAAAATAAATAAAAAATCCAGAGTTTATTGGTTATAAATACTAATTCTCTACATTTTCCCTTTTAAACTCAAATTCAAAACTAAGTAGTAATTTGCCTGCCTTAAAAACTAAAATATAAAAAAAAAGATGACCAATCTAAAAATAAAAATTCATCCTTCAAAAAGTAATCTGAATAACTCACCTTTGAAACAAACCTTGAAGCTATTAAACCAAAAAATATGTAACAAAATATAATATTTTAATAATATTCTTTGACAGTTTCACCTCCTTTTCTTCAGTGAGAAATTTGAGCTTGTCTTTTATACGTTTCAATAGTTCAATATGAAAAAGGAAAAATGTAATTATGAAAAAACTCCTGCACAGTGCTCGCATGCCCCTGGTTGGGAAACACTCCTCTTGGCCTCCTGTTTTAACCTCAGCTCCTTTTACCCAAATCTTCACTGTCCCTCCTCTGTTCATGTCCAGACCGTCTCAGTCTGGTCTCTGTCACATCGACCTGAGCTGTCCCTCTGATGAACTCATTCCTGATCCTATCCATCCTTCTCACTCCTATAGAAAACATTTTAACATCTTCAGCTCTTCTGCCTCCAGCTCTGCCTCCTGTTTGATTTGCATTAGGTGTCATTATGTCAGATGCCCTGCCTGACACAACCCTGTGCATTTATCCAGACTTGGAACCTGCACAAAAAGTGAATTCACTGACACCCTTGTGGTTGCTGTAACTTAGTTTTGATGTAATCAGACAACACACATTTCCTTATCCTGTCACTGAAACGGGTAACGTACGATGGACGTAGCCTGGTCAGTTTCTCCTACTTTCTTTTTGAAAGCAGGCCAATCTGGTTTCCTTGTTTTCCCGAACCTTTTTCCCTCGGTCAATGTGGAACTGGCCTATCACAGTCGTTTATCTGCAGCAGATCCTACGAATCTCCAATCAAAAATAACCCTGATAAAGTGAATTTTGTAACTTCTTGGATCCGATTTACAATGCTTTTCTTCGTCACCTGTTGATTCTGCTGAAGTCTACGTTGTTCAGCCCTCTGTGTGTTTTTTTTTCATCTTGTTTCCATTTTAACAACAGTAAAGTCCTGTTGACGTCCAACGTAACAACCACATTCAAACAAACCCACTTTCTCCTTTTTCTGCTGTCCCCATTCAGAAATAAGTACAGAGCTGCTCATAATACAGTATTTATTTTATTTGACCAGGAATTCAGGATTCAGAATCTCTTTTGCAGGGGAGTCCTGGCCCCATGGGGAACCTATTGTACATGTTTTTAGTGGTAGGGGAAATCGAAGAGGAACGCAGACACGAGGAGAACATGCAGACTCCACACAGAAAGGCCCCCACCCAGTCTGGGAATCGAACCCCGGACCTTCTTATTGAGAGGCAGGAGTGCTAGCCACTATGCCACTATGCCACCATGCCCCCCCAGTATATTCTGGTGTTCTATGGCAAAACCGTCAACAATCATCAATGTTTGTTTTGGATACGGGCCGGTGGCATACTATTTACATCCCGCCTGTTGTTTCTCTGATTGGTTACTCCGCCTGTGATTGTTCCGCCTATAGAAATGAAACTCAAGCGAAGAGATACCAGACTAACTTCTTTGTATAGAAAAGGAAAGAGTTACTCTGGCTGTACAGGCTACTATAGACATGGGTAGAGTAGCCAAAAATTGTGTTGTTACTTCAAAATAATATCACTCATGTAGAAAAGACTGTATTAATTTATTTGTGGAATTATGTTTTTGTTATGTATTTTATTAACAACCAGCTTTACTTAGCCATCCGATGCCTGTTTGTTGATGGCGGTGCCATTTTGCAGCAGGTTTTTGGGTAAAGGGTCGAACAAATTGACAAAACAAGTGGAGCAAACCTATATTTATTTGTTAGCGTCCTATATCTCTGTGCAGTAAATTAGCTGTCAGTGCCGCTTCATGTCACGGGCCTGGATCTAAACGTGCTGCGGTTCATATAACATACTTAAATTCAATTCACCCCCTCTATCTGACAGTGTCGTCTTTTTTATACGTTTTATTTTTGGCTGTTTACTCTGCCGACTTTAAAGGAAACCGCCGTCAATCTTCGAGATAAAGAGAAAATAAGGTGGCTTTCATGTTGTTTTATATGACAAATGCGAAAAGAGACTCGAAGAAGAGATGACAGTGTTCTGCTGTGCTCCGTTTCTCGGCAGCAAAGAGTGAAAAGTCAAAGCTGCAATCTCACAACATCAGTGCGACGTTGAACCTCAGACCTCTGTGTTTGAGGTCCTCGAAGGTCAAAGTCTTTACATGCAACATGATACAAAAACAAAAGGGTTATATGAAGAAGAAAAAAAAGAGAATCTTGAGTACACACGTTTTTTAAAGTCTAATCTGTCGTATGTTGATGGAAAATGTAGTAGTAGTTGTAGTTTTAAGACATGAAAAATAACAGAGATGGAATAATTACGTACGCACAGTGTATTAATGAATGAAAATTAGTAATTTTTGCAGTTGTGGATGTTATTTTAAATGAAGGGTATGCACTGTGGCAGAGTAGTTAGTTTAGTCCCGGTTTAGACCTGGTTTAGTCCTGGTTTAGACCTGGTTTAGTCCTGGTTTAGACCTGGTTTAGTCCTGGTTTAGACCTATTTTGGTAATGGATAAGTCTTGATTTATACTGGTTTAGACCAGGCTTAGTCCTGGTTTTGTCCTGGTTTAGTCCTAAATTTAGTTCTGGATTTAGTTCTTGTTTAGTCCTGGATCAGTTTGTTGTGGTTCACTGTGGATTTAGTCCTGGCTTAGTCTTTGAATATTCCTGTTTGTCCTGGTTTAGTCCTGGTTTAGATCTGGTTTGGTAATAGATTTGTTTTGATGAATCCTGGTTTAGACCGAGCTGATTTCTGGTTCTGTCCTGGTTTTGTCCTGTTATCTCTCACCAAGGAGGTCAATCCAACTATGGGCCTGAGGCGGGGCACACCCTGGACTGTGTCGGTTTAGTTGCAGGACTGACACTGACTGACTCCACCAATCAGAGAGATCATAGTCCGCCCGAAGATCAGACCTACAATCTCCTTGCTGAGAGGCAGGAGCGCTTACCACTCTGCCACCTTGCACGCTCCTACAAAATGTAAAATTCTTTTCTACATTTCTCAGGTTCTGTTAAAGGTTCTATATTATGCTTTTTTCATGCTTTTTGGACACCTTTGCATTACTATTTCAGGTTTTATCACTTAAAATAATATATATGTCTGAGAAACGTCTTTTGTTGGGGAGATGTTTCTTTGACTTTGCAGCGAACACTTGGATTAGTTGTCTGACGCCCCCTGCTGGCAACAGTGAGGACTTGACAAAACATGAAACGGTTCTTTACATCTCTTACATGTTGGTCCCATATGAACCATCTCGGACTCTGAGGACCTCAGGGACAGGTCTCTGCTGGTCCCAGAGTCAGGACTAAACTTGGTGAAGCCGCGTTTTAGTTTTATGCAGCTAAACTCTGAAACAGTCTTCCTGGCGATGTTAGACAGAGCTCTACTCTGACAATGTCCAGACTTAAAACTGTTCTTTTTAGCTGTGCATGACAACTGAAAATGTTTTATCTGCACTCTTTTATTTTAAATTAATTTTAAATGGTTTCTTGATAATTTTTTAATTCGATTTCACCGTTTTAATTGTAATTCTTGTCTATGTTCTTTTACCATGTTTTTATTCTGTAAAGCTACCCTGTGTATGAATTGTGCTGTACAAATAAACTTGCCTTTTTAGCACAGCTTTGAGCAACATGATGCTAACAGATAAACAAGATGAGCTGAGTCCGGTGACGATGAATGGGCTTTAGAAACACGCAGGAGCACTTTCTGGTTTCTACGTAGAGCCATGAGACCGAACGTTTTCAGCTCTTGAGAAGAAGGCTCAGCAAACAGAATTATTCAAGCATAAATGAAACAAAACACTACTCCAGGTAAGTTTTTGAGATGGAGACAACATTATAACATGGTTTAAAACTAAAAAAAGTTGATTAAGTGGAAGGGACCTTTAACAACTTTCTGTCTAGCTCTATCAAAATACTACAATTGTGCATTTTCTTATTACCGTATTTTCCGGACTATAAGTCGCACTTTTTTCATCGTCTGGCTAGGGGTGCGACGTATACTCAGGTGTGACTTATATATTAAAATATTTCAGGTGTTGGTTAGAGGACGCTCTAGGCTTGTGTACCAGCATCTGCTGCACCTGTACCACTGACAATTTAAAATGTAAACATTACCACTAACAACTTATAGCTAACTTATAGTTGTTAGCTATAAGCTAACTTATAGCTAACAACTTAGCTATAAAGACAACTGAGAAAGAGCGGAATAATTGGAAATGGAACTGATGCTGAGTCTGACGACAGCCACGCAGAGGAGGAAGCGGCGCTTCGTCTACCTCCGGAGTTGGCGGAGTTGTTCAGAAGCGACACCGAGGATGAAGAATTTAAAGGATTTAGTGATTAGGAGTGAGATGGTGAGTTTGGTGAACTTGTTATATTATGTTCTTTATGCTATAGTTATGTGAATAACTGTTAATATATTATGTTGACATACGAGACACCTATTCAGTTCGTTGTTCTCTGTTCTATTATTACTATAACTTGCCTTTCAAGATGAAATGTCTGTTCTTGGTGTCGGATTTTGTAAAATAAATTTCCCCAAAAAAATGTGACTTATAGTCCAGTGCGACTTATATACGTTTTTCTCTTCTTCATTATGCATTTTTTGGCTAGTGCCACTTATACTCCAGAGCGACTTATAGTCCGGAAAATATGGTAACAGCATCTATGAATAACAATGTTTAAAAAAATCTTCAAAAATGTCCAAAATTGTTAATCCAGTCTGCTGTATTTTGCCACCAGCTTACTGACACTTTAAACTGAATTTAAAAAGCAAATACAGCCGCTCTGCACAGTTAAAGATTTGCAACCATTCACTCTCACATTTATTTATTGGCTAAAGGCAATTTAGCTTCACCAGTTCCCATACGGGCCTACATGTATGTCTTTGGACGGTGGGAGGAAGCCCGGACCCAGGGAAAGGACGTCCACGGCCCCCTATGCCACTGTGTTTTAACCTTAACGTCCCGTATTTAACACCATCAGTCCCTCTCGTCCTCTCAGCTCCGGTGGCAGATCTGGCAGCACTCGAGGCAGAACTCCAGACACTCGGTGGGTTCACAGCAGGACTGGAACAGGACGGAGTGGCAGTGCGTGTGACAGTTCAGCTCCTCCATCGGGACGTCCTGCAGAGCGGAGCAGCAGCAGCTACAGCCCTCACCGCAACAAGAGCAGAGGGAGGCGAGGCCGGAGGAGCACAAGTCCAGCAGGCCCAGGACTAGCACGGAGCAGTGGCAGAAGAGGCAGGCCAAGAGCAACTCAAAACAGGAGTCTGAGAGAGAGGAGAGGAGGAATTAAAACATTGTCATTGGTCACACTATAATATATGTTATGAATGATTCCTTGGGCTGGCTGATTTCAAACCTGCTTTACAAAAATTGGTAAGGTCTGTGTGAGTGAGCAATGGGATGCACAATGTTAGAATACACAAGCAATATCTGATACTTATGTTAAATATCTTATATATTATGCAAAATCAACTTTGCTGAACTTCCTGTGTTATAACGTTGTTTCCTAATCAAAAATATACCTGCAGTTATGTTTTGTGTCATTCATGCCTGTTTTAACAATCCTTTATTTTCTTGGTGCTGAGTTTCTGAGGCCTCAAAACGCTTGGTTCCACGAACCCCCGCCCACTCCAGGAAGCACTGACCAATCAACAAGCCCTCTACATCCAGTCTGCTCTCATTTATTTAACCAAAAAACCGTGTTCCACTGATTATTCACACACACAGTTTTTCATTTTGTAAGTAAAATTGCATCAAACAAAAAGTTTAAGGAAGTGAAGTTATCTTTTTCTTTGATTGTGTTCAAAAGACAACAGCACTTTGCTGCCCTCTGCTGGTCTTTTTCACTTGTTTTTTTATTGCATCAAGAAAGTAATTATTTAAAAAGTTTTCTTTTGGTCAGATAATGTTTTTACAAGTTGTAAAATGAGAAATGCTGTTGTAGCGGTGACCAATATTGATTTAAAATGTGAATAAAAACATAATATAACCCCTATAACCTTAAAAGAGATACAAGGCTCTAGACTCACTCAACCACTTAAAAGTGGGGCTAAATCAAGACTAAGTTTAAATTTATTTGAAGTTTTTATTTAATAATAAAATTAAGACTCCGGTAAAAAAACAAAAACAACAAAAAAAAAACATGTAACTTTCTGTCATATGGAAGACATTAAGTTTCTTGCTATAGGGATAATGTGTGCCATTGTCACAATAACGTGCAGCCCTAGTGGGTACAAATATTGGTAACTGATCATTACTGTGGATAGTGTTCAGACAGTGTACATACTAGAGCTGCAGTCAAAACCGTACTCATCGAGACCAAGAGCAGTCCGAGTTCAGAGTGAACCGAGACCAAGACAAGGCCGAGACCGTTACACTTTTAAAGGCCAAGGCAAACCAAGACCAGATCAAGACCAAACCCTCGGAACTAACACTAAATCAAGATGGAAAGTACAGGGAAACTATGAATACATTTTTTTTTTTTATTTTAATGATATAACAGACTCCACATTCAAACAGAGACAGATCTTTTTCCTGGTTCTTATAATGTTTGGTGAATAAAATCTCTGCGACTGCCACATCCAAGACTGAGACAAGACCGAGTAAAACTTCAGCCGAGACTGAGACGAGACCAAGACCATAAACAAAATGCTCTCAGTCCTTTAAATGTGTATGCAGTATATGCTAATGCTAAGTATATTTCAATAAAAAAGATCTCAAGACGGTCTTGGGCACTATAACATACAGCAAAATGTCCAGCGTGTCCTTTAATTCACATAAATATCAGTTTGTCTCTGTGATAAGATCAGAGCGCACCTTCGCTCTTGTATGTCATTAACACTGTCAGACCGCTTCAAACGCCGGATTAACAACATGATTAACCCTAAATTAATCTCTTGCATGTTTGTTTGTTGTCCCATTGCGAGAAAAAAACTTAAAAGTACTTTGCTGCAGTGATCAAATGTGCTTGTGTGTTTACTTAATCACCGTCTTGTTCGTTCCTCGGGGAGAATAAAAAAGGCCACGGAGGCTGCCAATGATGAACAACATCTAGAGAGGAAACTGTCACGAGATAATTGTACCCAAATTAGGTGCACATCAAATTGCATATATTAACCCTGCTGCTCTGCTAAAGTGCACATATTGCGAGATCCTAAACCGTTTGTATTGTTTTCCCGGCTTTGGTTTTCATCCTCGTAAAAAAAAAAAAAAAAGGCTGGAGGTAACAGAGTGAGCTAATGCAAATGGAGCTGTTTTATCCTGTTTACTCAAAGAAAGTAAATGAAGGAAATGGCAGTGTTCCCTGGGGAGTGGGGTCCAGTGTATTTCCTGAATTATCCAACCCCCCGCACATAACGTATGCTAATGCTTCTTTGTGAGCGTAGATGAACAAAAGGAAGGCATTACGCTGAGTATATGTGTTGCTTCTGTATTGATTTAATGCATAACTACTTCATAGAGATAACAACATGGACACAGTGGTAAACAAAGAACAAGACACTTTGATGAAACTCGAAGAAAGTGCAGTTTCAAAGTCTCCGAGGGAACAAACTTCACAGAGTCTCATTTGGTCAAAGCAGGGATTTACTTTTTATGCCTACTGTAAACAGCTGTGAGACAATAGACTGCTTCTTGCTGTAATCTTGAGAAATTACTGACTCCTTGGACTCAGATTAATGATAATTAGAGCCGTCACTATAGAGTGGGCAAGGCAGACAATTGCCTAGGGCCCAGAGCTGAATGTGGGCCCCAAGGATGGTCAAGCTGTTTCAGTGACGCTGCCTCACATTTCTCCTAAAAGGACCCAATCTGAAGAGGAGTAAAACCATAAATTCTACCCAGCTTTAACTATTAACTAACTAAAATGCATCAGAATACAGGAAATCACAAATATTTTATTCATATTTTGCTGGGCTCCCTGCTTTATTTTGTCCCTCATTCACCTGTTTGTTATAAGCATGGCCGCAAGTTAGGATATGAGGCAAAAAAAGATCTTATAATAATCCTTAAATATTTGTATCAAATACCTCTTGTTACCATAGTTTTGGTTTGAAGAGGGATTTACAAAAAAAATTTAGCTTACATGGGGCCTTAGTTGTCCCTCTCACCTAGGGCCCCTGTAGTGTCTAGAAACGCCTCTGATGACAATGCATAACAATTTTCCAGACTATAAGTCGCACTTTTTTCATAGTCTGGCTAGTGGTGCGACGTATACTCAGGTGTGACTTATATATTAAAATATTTCAGGTGTTGGTTAGAGGGCGCTCTAGGCTTGTGTACCAGCATCTGCTGCACCTGTACCACTGACAATTTAAAATGTAAACATTACCACTAACAACTTAGGCTATAAAGACAACTGAGAAAGAGCGGAATAATTGGAAATGGAACTGATGCTGAGTCTGACGACAGCCACGCAGAGGAGGAAGCGGCGCTTCGTCTACCTCCGGAGTTGGTGGAGTTGTTCAGAAGCGACACCAAGGATGAAGAATTTAAAGGATTTAGTGATTAGGAGTGAGATGGTGAGTTTGGTGAACTTGTTATATTATGTTCTTTATGCTATAGTTATGTGAATAACTGTTAATATATTACGTTAACATACGAGACACTTATTCAGTTCGTTGTTTATGCTTCATGTAGCTGAATAACCATCAATGTGTTACGTTAGCAAACCACACACCTATTCAGCCTGTTGTTCTCTATTCTATTATTACTATAACTTGCCTTTCAACATGAAATGTCTGTTCTTGGTGTCGGATTTTGTAAAAAAAAATTTCCCCCAAAAATGTGACTTATATAAGTTTTTTTCTTCTTCATTATGCATTTTTTGGCTCGTGCGACTTATACTCCGGAGCAACATATAGTCCAGAAAATACGGTAGTTAAAACACAGCTAGACCTATATTATATTTTGAACAGGCCTGCGTAAGACATGTTGAAGATTAAATTAACGTTTAACATTTCAGATTGCCATGTTTTCTTTTCCACGTTATTTACTTTAATGTGGGGTTAGGGGCTAAACAAGAAACTGAACAGTACATTGTGTGGCGAGTAAGAGAGGCCTGTGCTCCGGTAAAGCTTCATGTAGCCACACCCCTGATGCATAACGACCTTTAATGAGTGACACTGAGTTACATTAGAGATGGCATAGCAGTTGTTTTGCTTTCTAGACTAAAACCACTTTGTATAAACCATTGTGGGTCCCTACGCTCACTTGATCAATATCTCTCACGCATAATATTCCTAAGGGGCCCCTCCCTGCAGCGGGCCCTGGGTAAATGGTATCGCCCAGTCGGACGCCACTAGTCTTAAACACTCCCATTCCCTGCAACACAATATACAGTATGCAAGTCCCAAGCCCTGATAAAATGGAGAAAAATGCATCATGCACTGGGATCTAACCCTGGCCTAGACCTTACTTTGACATTAAAGGCATGGGAACTAACCACTTAACAACATTAGCATTCACTAATTCACAATGAAGGAAAGGGGTGCAAGAAAATGATGGCTTAGGTTTTATAACTGCATGCACAAAAGTGTGTACTATGTGTAAATAAAAATGCATCCGGTTATAGAACTTTGTCCAAAAATACAAATGCATTAAATTGACATATTTCTGCAGTGTCCTGGCTTTATTGTTGCTATAAAAAGAGCTGGTTCTGAGTGCTCCTCCTGAGTCAGAGTCAGTCCAGGGAGCAGTGTGTGACATGTTTACAGCGTCCCACAGACAGAGGCAGACAGGTGAGTGGCTCTAAAACCGTACCTCCAGGTGTCGCCGCAGGTTGGTTTAAAGTGGCCACGCTGCCTTTGCTCTTGCTCTTCCTGCTGTTGCTGCTGTGGACGGACATACTCGAGCCCTGAGGTCCTCTCAGGTCCCGGGACACAGGGATGTGAAGAAGACCACACTGTGGACATTTGGGCCTTCGGGGGCCAGCCTGGGGTTTCTGTTTGTGCACCTTCTCTGCAGCAGCTGGGACAGCAGTAGGTACAGGCTGGGCTACGGACAAATGGTTGATAGAGCAGGAATAAAAGATTACAAAAACAACAGAGCAGTACTTGATTTGTAAATCCTGGAGTTAGGGAACACGTAGAGGACATTGTTGGGCTTGTTCCCCTAACACCAAGCAGAAAGAAAAAGTCAGGGAATATCTGTACTATTAAGCCTAGATTTTGTAACTGCTTTTATTTGGTTTTGTGTTTTTTGGTGTTCATGTAATCTTAAAGTAGACTTAAGCAATATAAAAGACATAAAAAGGTGTGGGGTCCAGTCAAATAGGTCCTCGTCCTTTGGAAAGTGACCACCTGTCCCACTTTTGGTTGTACTGCACAGACATTTAGGCATTTGTCCCTCTGTCCCACTTATCAAAAAAAAAAAAAAAAAAGATTCAAGTTTATGCCAAAACAAGGTCAGATCAGTATTCCCAGTGTAAAATGTAGAGTACATATTTGTGTGGGTCCTGTCTTGCTGGGTTGAATATGGTTGTTGTGTTTCAGGACAGGCCTCTCCTGGAGCTGTGAGCTGGGGTTGGAGCTGGATTGCGTTGAGAAAGTACAGACTCAGAGCTTTTTTTTTTTTTTTTTTTCCATTACATCTTTTTTATACCAATGAATAAAGTCTCAGCAAAGCCATTACATGAAAAATGTTTTTGGGATAAAAACAGCACACAGATCCTTTATAGTCCCTAAACTGAAGCAACTTGTATCTCAGTAAGTTGGTAAGTTAGATTGGTATATTAAAAGATTTATTTCTCAAGTCCACCCTAACAGTGGGGGTACATTTCCTCATGTTCCCTCTTGCTCGAATTAAGCCCTGGCCACAAGTCTGTTTTGTTAGTTTAACATTTTAAGTGAATTTAAAATCTTATTATTATTATTTACATTTTTCTAACCTGTCACGTGATCTGTTTTTCCAGGAACAACCAGCTTCAAACGGTAAGTAACGCAAAGTACTTTCTTGCTAAATAACAATAAATTAAATTGTGGTATGATATAGGTTAAATTATAATTATTATAGATGTAAGAATGACATCGCAAATATGTATTATTTTGACAATGGTCAATATTCAAGCGTTGCAAGAAGATTATCAGTTTCCTTAATCTAAAGTTAACTTGCTAAAGCTAAGTGGGTTAGCCATTAAGCTAAAACCTTAACCAAAAGTAAATGATAGATCGATATAAGTTTTTAAATATAATACAAAATAATCGGTTTGATTATTTGTCATACTTTTATTGTAATGTGAGTTAGTTTAACGTTACTTGGTTTATGAATTTAAACCTGGCAAAGTTTCCAAACAACATGCTAACACAGCTAACGCTAAAACATGTCTTATATTTGTCAGTAGATGCATTTTATAATTGGTTCCTGTATGGTTTATCTGCATTAGTCATCATGTTTGTACTTACAGCTGATGAGGTCTGGGGCGATGGCATTTCCTCCCAAAACAGGGACAAGTTCAGGAAGGCTTTTCTCTGGTGGCTTTAAAGACACACTGCCTTCAAACACAGCGCAAGAGATGTCAAATAAATGTGTGCATTAATATTCTGTAATAATTGTTGATGTAAACTGTGTATTTTTTTTCTTCAGCACCCTATTCATAAAACACTTTACCCACAGTAACTTATGTTTAGATATTTCACTTCAATGGGATAGACATTAATGCTAAGTTCACAACTCATCAGTCTGGCTCTAGCCTAAAAGAATTAGAGCAGCTAAAATAAGTCTGTATTCAAGTAAATGTTATTATTGCTGTGCAAAAATGTGACGCATCAACAACACATAATACTCAATATCAATCACTGTATAGTTGTATGGTCTGCTGGACTGTATCGTTGCAAATTGTTTTAAAAGTCCTTTAAGAGTCCTTCAACCATGCACTAAATTAAAATAAAATTTAAATTCTTGATGGCAATGAGCTTAGTTTTGAATATGGCATTCATTTGACTTGCCTTCAACTGGGTCGACCTGCGCCTCTGTCCCGTTCGCTGGTAAATGTCGTCCTGGTACCATCTCTAATTCTCATGTTTGACCTTATCTCTTCTTGTTACAGGTTATTTAAACGTTCTTCTCTTCCATTGTCCCGGGACTGTTCACACTCCAAAGAGACCAGGAAACCTCCAGCACCTCCACCCAAAACGCAGGCCTGAGTCACCGCTCTGCTGACCGTGAGCTGGACATGTGTGTGTGTTGTTGTTTGATGACTAAAACACTCCCCTCGCTTCAGATTACTGTGTGCCGCTGTGAAAATGCTGATAAGGCCAGGAGTGGAGGGTCCTGTTTTAGTCTCTTAACACAACAGAGACACATGCCCCATCTGTGTGTTAGAGGAATACGAAATGAGACTGCTCTCTTAACACAAGCACTAACAGTCAAGGCCAACTGTTAGAGTAAAAAAAAAAAAGCATTATGCCCTTATGACATCCTCTTGACCTCAGATGCCTGACCCTCTCTTCTTAACCAGCCTTAGGACCGGAACAATGAACTTGTCCCTCGAGTTCTGGCCCTGACCCTTAGCATCTTACCAAAATATTTTAGTGATTAAAAGAAATATTAGATGGTTGTTAGTAAACTGATATAGTTTTTTCAGTGGACAAATCAAGTCTACTGCTATGTTATACAAAATTGTCTTTTCTGAGCTTTCTACCATGTTATTCAAGATTCTTTATGGTCACTTTCTCTATATGTACAGACACACGGGAACTGAAATGCCATTTCTGCTCGCTTCTGTTGTTTCAATATGCAATAAGATAAAAATAGACAAAAATAAAATAGATAAAAACTGCAATGATTTCAATATACATTAAATACAAAATATATGTCAGAAGCAACATACACTAAATTCAAACTAGACAAAACCTATGGGCAGAAAACAAGACTATGGTAACAGTGCAGAGACATCAATGTCATACAATAATGTTGTAATGTTGTTCCCTTGTCAAAAACATAGTTGTTAGGGGTCTCGCAATTTTATGATTTTCAGGAGAATAAATTACATTTTTCATTTGAGTAAAATACATATTTCAATAATGTAAAAATCTCTTCTCTTGTCTTGCTCTCGTTAACCCAGTCTTGTGTCTTGTCTCTTCTCGTGGGATTTGTGTCTCATCACACCCCTAGGAGTTGTGTTTGAGTAATCCTCTATTCTCTGGCCTGGCCATTCAGAGCCTTCAAAACGCTCAGTTGCACAAACCTCTGCCCACTCCAGGAAGTACTGACCAATCAACAAGCCCTCTACATCCAGTCTGCTCTCTTTCATTTATCTAAAAAACAGTGTACAGCTCTGTTTCCACTGATTCCTCACAGACATTTTTCATTTTGTAGTAAAACAGCATCACACAGAAAGTTTAAGGAAGTGAAGTTCCTTTTATTCTTTAAATTATGTTCAAAAGACCCCAACACTCTGCTGGTTGGTCTCTTCAACTGTTTTTATGGCATCATAAAAAACATTTTCTTTAGTCACTTTATGGTTTGTAAAATGTGAAATGCTGATCTAGAGGTGATCAAGATTGGTTTAAAAATATAAATAAATGCATAATATGTCCCCTTTGAACAGAACAGAATGGAATTGAAGGATTCTAATCTGAGAACAGAAAGCCATTGGTACAAGTTAAATATAAATTATTTATTTTTCTGCTTAATCCTGGTAGGGCTGGAGCCGATTGCACCAACTATAGGCTACAGTATAGGTGGTGCACACATGGGGCAATTTAGATTAATCAATTCCCCTAACACGTGTGCAATAGTCCAGTAAATTGTAATAAATATTGACTGTATGTAATAATATTAATTTATATGAATAGCTCCTGTGTCTTATGATCATGCTTCTTATTGTCCCAGTCTTTCTGCAAACTGTTATTATGAGTTATGTTATGTTTTGACTCCAGCCTTTAATAGACAGTAAATGACACTCAAACTGTGCTTTATTTTCTAATGTGATCTTTGTGTTTCCCACACTTACAGACAGGAGGCATCATGCTTACGTCCTGGTGATGAGCGGGGACCAAGCCTTCATCAGGAGGCTGTTGACTAAGTGCTGTCAAAAGATCTGCGTGGAAAAAAAACATGTCCGCCTCGCAGTGAGTGTACGGCACATCAAAGACGCACGTAAGTGATGCTGTTGAAGTTGTCTAGCTCCATGCTAACTTCCAGTCAATAAACAAGACAATCAGAAGAAAGCGTCATCTAATGGTCTGACAGCGAATCAAAGCACGCCACCAGAGGCAAAGCTAAAGTCGTTATCAGCCGAGACAATTACTGACATTAGTCAAAACAAGGAGCGAGGAACCAGGGGCTTTGTTCTGCGTTTGAGAGTGAAGCCTGCAGTAACAGCGGCACTTTGGGCTGTCTGTCAGAGCGGGCTGGGGCTGGGTGTTTATGAGTGTAGGATTTTATTTACATATGGAAGAGGCAGCGCTGGGTATTAGGACTTTTAATCAGAGTATAGCGGAGATTTTGGCATGAATGAATTATTATTTTCTAGTTGTCTTTTAATTTGAATCCAAACATCTAAACCCGTCATGTCAAAATTTTGCCAACAAACCATTTTATATTGGCCCACGGGTTTCATTCTTAACAGGTCCAAATTGCCACAGGTACTCTTGTCGGTACAGGGTTTCTCCTGGGTCTTAAAAAGTCTAAAATTTGCCGAGATGTGGAGTATGAGGTCTTGAATATGTTTAAACAGGTTTTAAATATGTTGTAAAAAGCCCGCTTAACTTCTCAGAGGCGTTTTACCGTCGCTAATACGAGAGCTCTGATTTTTTTCTTACCAAGAACAAAATGCTTTCCGGCAATCACTGTGGTCAATAGTCACAATTAAATGACACAGCTACGTTTATGACTCAGCTTTTTGTGCACTGTGGTAGGTCTGCACAATTAATCGAAATTGAATCAAAATCACAATTTAAACTGTTACAGTTAGTAAATCGCAAAGGCTGCAGTTGAGAAGAGAATAAAATATCAAATATTTTTTCAGAATCGTTGAAATAGGTCTTAATTTTCTTCAACAATGGTCATAAAAGGTCTAAAAATGTCTTAAATTCCACTTCAGGAGCCATGTAGAAACTCTGTGGTAACACTTTAGAATAACACAGACTATTAAGCATTAGTTAAGTTTTGGGATTAGTACACAGTTATTTGATTATTTAAGGAATACTTACATTTACAAACACCATTGCATTATAAACATTGTTATTATTGTTAACTTTTAATTTTTGAGTAGTAAGCTCAGGTAAATCATTGCATTGTTAGAAACATCAGTGGTAATTCAGCATCCATAAATGTTTTTTGTTTTCATTAAACTATAGCTAATTACTAATGTTTTATTACTTACTTTACATTTACTTACTTAGTAAAAAGTGCAGGTAAAAAGATTCATATTTGAGTGAGATGTTCTTGGACTTAAGGAAAAAATAATAATAATCTGTGCTTTCTGTCACCTCTTGTGGCCCTCCTCCTCATATAGCTTTCAGTATGTGGCCCTTAATTAAAAAGTCTTGACACCCCTGAACTAAACTATTATTTGAATGTAGCTATTAGAGTTGCACAGAAATTGATTGCATATTTATTTATTACTGCAACATTAACAGTCGCCATAGCCTTGAAGTATTTTGCTGAGGTGGGAAATGACTAGATCCTCTTTTATTTTTATTTTGAAGTGACAGAACTACAAATTCCAATCCACTTTATTCATATAGCACATTTTACAAACAAAGACAGTTTCCACAGTGCTGCACAAAATTATAAAAACAATAAATAAATGCTCCATTTAACTTCACTAGTTCAAATTAAAACAATAAAAAGCATTAAAATCAAATAAGAGTAACACACTAAAATAGCAGTAGATAATTAAAAACAAACAAACCATGAAATAAATTAAAACAAAGACAATAAAAGACAAATAAAATGCTTACTAAACAAAACAATAAAAGAATAAAAGTGATTTATAAGTACTTCTTCTTTCTCGGGTGTATTCTCTCAAACATTCACAGTTTCCCAACATGAAACATGGTCTGTCTAAGTGAGTATAGTTAAAATTGGATAAAGATACGTCCTGAGTTTGAATATAAAATGTATATTTTAACATGCGGTGTAATTCATATTGTGTGGGCCTACTATGAAAACCACATCCTTCCTTTTCCGTTTACAAATAGCTGAAATAACAACAGTGGGCCATAAGAGTCAGCTCAGTGGTTTATTTTAGTCATTTCATTGTCCCACATGGAAACTTGATTTGCAGACAGGAATAACACAGGCACCCACACTACAAAAACATTAAAAACCCTCCAAAAATAACAAACCAGAATAATCAAAGTCATTTAGCTGTAAATGTTATGATTACATTGTTATACTTTGTCCAGCTATTGAAACAAGAGTCAAACATTTTTTTAAATAATTTGTTACTGCCCTATTCGTTCGTTAGTCCTCTTTATTTATCCTGGCTTGGGACCGGCACATATTGAGGCTGGAGTTTTTGGCTTTGTGTCAGGGAATCAAACCCCTGACCTCCTAAGAGTATATACTGCAGTGGTTTCCAAAGTGGGGTCTGGGGCCCCTGGGGGTCTGCAAAGGTCCTGCAGGGGGGTGGGGGGGGGGGCTGTCTATACTAAGTACATTAAAAATAAATTCAGTTTGAAATGAATCACAGTTATTTACTTGTTTAAAAATATTACTTTAAAACACTTTTTAGCCAACAGTCAGAGTCTTTTGTAACATTTTTATAGAAATTTATGAAGCAAAACATGACTATAACTCTTTTGAATAGAGGAAAGTTGTATAGTTGGGGCTCCGTATGGGATTTTCGTAAATTTAAGGGGGCCATGACACTCCTGACTTTGGGAATGGCTGATATACTGTAAGTATTTTTTCCCAAGACTTCGCGCTTCTCATGATTTAAAACAGCTCCACAAGTAGTTTTTGTGAATTGTATTTTATTGACTTTACTAATAATGTATAATGCAAGTACGGGTTATAATGGCATTAAAATAACAAATTCACCTTATATATTTCATACTGTAGCTACACAATGTTATCATAGACACACCTTTAGCAGCATATTGTCCCTTGTGTTACTGCAGCCATTGTAAAAATGTAATCTTTATTTTAAAAGCATATTGCACTACATAATGAGCTTATGATTGGAGAACATACAAATGAGAACATCACAAAGACATGACATTACAGAACAAAGACAGTACTTAATATTTTTATGCAGAACTAAGCAGTGTTTCCCACAGAAAAGTTGTCAGTGAAGGTGGTAACCAGTTCATAGTGCCTCCAAATGGTGAACTTACAAATTAGTGTCATTTACAGCCCGCTCACAAGACCTAAATGCCACAAAATTAATTTAACAAATACACTGCATCATAAAAGGTGCCTTGGTGGCCACCTTAACTATCAAAAGCTGGGGGAAACACTCAGCAGATGTATGTCACAGTGAACCCAAAAGGTATGGCTTTCTACACAGTAATTTAACATTTAGAGTTTCCTTTAAACATATATAGAGCCAGGTACACATTTATTTATAACATAAAGGATTACAAAAACACATATTAACCACAAGCAGTAGTGGAATGTGAATTAAATAAGACTTGATATTAGCTGATGTTAAAATTGCTAACGTAACACTCGTGGTGTATGACGGTCATTCAAGGTCAAAAAAGTGGTCGTTCTCAGTCAGGTTGTGCTGCATCTCTGGCATCAAAGAGTCCTGGTCTGTGGGTCTGAGGGGTTTGTTCATTAGTGACCTGCAGACAATAACAATAACAATTCCACAATTAACTGCATTATATGAAGACATTTTCCTACTTTTTAGCGGTGTATAGACCACTCACTGTTGGACTTGTGCAGCTATGTCTCGCTGGCTGTTCCTTTTTTCCAGTGTGTTTCCTAATTTTCTACTCAGGCAGCCGCTCTTCAGCCTTGATACTTCAGCCAGCGCTGTCTGGGAAACAATTTTATCTATTTATTTATTTGACATTGCACAGACCAGCGATAGCTACAAACTAATTTTCATTCATTAATTCTCATTCATCTGTGGTCCCTGGGCAGAGGCAAAGTGACAGCAGATTAATAGTGCATTTAGAAGCCTACTGTGTAAAATTATCCATGTACAAAATCTAAAATACAGAAAAACGGTAACAAAGCAATATCAGTAAAAAAAATTTCAAAAGTTATTGAACTCAGACGGCTGATACGCATCACAATAAGGACCTTAAGACTCTTTATAGTAGAGCTGAAACAACTAATCGGATTGATTGATTATAATCAATTATTAAAATTCATTAGTCCACTAATTTAGTAATCGCCATTTGGAGTTTACATAGTTTCTGAAAAATGCTATATGCAGAGAGTTTTTATTACAAATTGTGCACTAAAGCCACATAAACAATAAAATTCAATTCCCGTTTGTTTTTATATATATATATATATAAAAAAAAACACTTCCAAGTAACATACTTGTAGCTTTGTCTTGCTAAAAGTTTGTAAAAATCCAGCTTGGCCAGCAGATCATCGTGGATTTATGGCATTTACACATACTTCAATATCAAATTATTAATCAGTTAATCATAAAATAATCATCAGATTAATCAATTGTTAAAATAATTGTTTGCTGCAGCCCTAATTTGTAGACTTGGGTTTTGTGTGTGTGGTATAAAATTATTTTCTGTGTGTGTGTTGATGCTCTGATGAAACTGTAAAAAGGCTCATAGTTACGCTGTTTTCATTTTTCTTTAGCAGTGAATTAGGATAATTGGACTGAACATTAACATACATATCATGCATTAATAAAAAAATATATGTGGCCCCTCTTTTCAGTAACATCTGCTCTCTGTCTCTATTTTAGCAAAAGGAGGTTTAGTGTGGACCACACCTGTAAGCTGGTGCTCATAGTAGTCCCAAATCCATTTTTTGTGGCTGATGGACTCCTGCAAAGTCAACAGGATACGGAATGACTGATTTTACTTTAGTTGAGAAAAGTGTAAGATATCAGAAAACTACATAACACTGATCACAGAAAGTATTAAACTCAAACACAGTAGACTCAGATATTGCTTTTACCCTGTGATCTTCTGGGACCTCCTCCTCTGGTACTCCACCTCGTCCACTGTCCACACGGCGCCTTTCACATTTTCCACTCGAACAAAACACTTGTGCAGGCTCAGGTTGTGGCGCACAGCGTTCTGAGCGATAATCAGAAGAGTTAGTGAAGGCTTCTGAATACAGTATGGTATCAGAGTTATCAGTAGAGTTAAATAAGAGTTAAATACCTTCCAAGTGGCTGCATTGCGTCTGAAATAAGCAAACGTTCGAGTGAACCAGTTGTAGATCTCGTTGAGTGTCAGCTGCATGTCTGTTGCCTCCATGATGGCCTTGAGACAGAGACATTTTGTTGAGCTTTTTGATTTGTTTTGCTCAAAGTGTTAAGGAGTAGTGCCGTATGTTGTGATACCTGTCTGATGAGTGTTGCGTAGGTGAAAGGAGGTCTTATGTCTGTGTTCTTATAAAGCTCATATTCTTTTTCTGAAGAAGGCAGAGAACATTACAGTTTATTGTCAAATGTTAAATTGTTTGTCTCTAGTTGTAATATTTATTCTTAGTTGACCTGAAGACAGTGAGTAGACCAGCGGGTGGCGCTGTCTCAAAGTGCCGGTGCAGGACGTCTCTGTGCTGAGCTCCTCCTCACAGACCTCAGACAAACTGGTGCTATGAGGCTCTGGAGACGCGTGTCCTGAGTCTGACACACTCACTGATGTGAAGTTGTGTGTAACAGCCACCGAACTGACCTAAGGTCAACAAAATGAGATCATCTGTGTTAACAAAGGACTTAAAGACTGACAGAAACAAATCAGAGAGAGCCAGATTTAACAGAGTGTAACGGAGCGATTAGACTCGCCTCTTCAAATGTGATCCCTCTAAAATCACCAGAGGAAGAAGACAATTATTGTTAATTAAAGGGTGAAATTGTTTGGTGAGTGTTGTGATTATGGTGCAGTATTTGTGAGATTATCAACAGATTAGTTTGTGTGTTAACAGAGCGTGTCTCTGTCTGAAAACAGAATGGGTCCATCTGGAGCCACAGCTGGATATACACCTGGACTTTGTGTGTACTGGGGAAAGTTTCTCTCCAGGGTTGAGTGCCTGACTCTGTGTGATGACGACTTCTGTTCTTTTGTAACTCTGCAGTGTGCTTTTCAGGTCAAAGTGCAAACTTCAGCGATGGGGTTTACCTCAAACCAAGACTGAAGCCAAAACAGCGATTTCATGTAATGACTTGGTACATATTTTGAAGACTCTGTGCTGTGAACATTTCACGGCTCATTTGCTCCACCTCTGTTTGTCTCAGTGTCACAGCTCAGACTTTACCTGTATACTGTGTGGGTCAGCGGCTCTATCACACTGTTGTGGCTGAGCCTCTGAAGACGGCAAACGCAGGTGAGACATCATCGCCTGAAGACGTCTCTGTTCTTTACAGAGCTGTTCAAATGAAAAGGTACAGTAGGCAGAAGGGAAGAAATATTAAAAACTAGAAAGAGACACTTAACGAGACACACAGCAGTGGTATGATATGACTGTAATGAAGACATGTTCCTACCTGGACCTGGAGCTGTTGCACCACCTGCCTCTGGACTCTGCACTGAGCTGTACTTTTATCGTCCAGAGTGTGCTCGGTGTCCATGTGTCTGAAACATACACAAGGACATTATGCAAAAATCAAAAGGTGGCGATAGGTATTTAAAACACTTTTTAAAATGCGAAATTGCAAACTGTCTCCACTTCCCTGCTGCTACCATGGAATGCTAAATGTACTCTATTTAAAAATACACAATGACTACTTTATAACTGAACCGTTGATTTCTATAGTGAACGTAACCAGCTAAAAATACATTTGAATTAGAAAAAAACAACAACACACTATTTGTTATGTAACCTACCTGATAAATTTGCCGAAGTCGTTGCAGACCGAGTCACAGCCGGGCCACAGACACACACCGTAGCTGTAGAGAGCGTGCGTGGAGTCTGCACCAGCTTTGACAACACTACACAAGACAAAAGGGAAAGTTATGTTGACAAAAAGCACCAAAGCAGTGATAAAGTAAAGATGTTGTAGGAAGCTGTGAAAAACAAATGTGGGAAATTGGTTACTTTTGATTTTGGGACATGTAGCTTTATGTGTCTTAAGTTTAAAGGGTGAAACAAACAAAAGCACATTATTAGTCCCAGTGGGGATTTAAAAGTGGTTACTCTACAAAGCACCCAGTGAGTCAAAAAACTTCTTTGATGTTGAGTTCCCATTTTAGATTCATCCCACTGCGCTCACAGATGGTACCTTTTTGGATCAGGAGTCTGTGGGTCACTGCTCTGTTTCTCTGGGACCTGAGGAGGTTCTTTGTCAGTGACCGTAGTTTCTTTATTGTCCTTCACAGAGGCTTTTTCTTCTGTTATTCCATTCAGGAGTTCTATCCAGATTTGTTGAATTTCTGCAGCAATAAAAAAAAAAGTGTTAAGTAAGCATTTAATCCCCCAATTTAAAAAAGTTAAGTTAAACTGTTAAGTGACAAAAGTGTCCATGTCACAAAACATCATAACAAATGCATACATTAATATTTTTTGTCCTTTTTTTCAACTTCTGTCCTGATACCAAATATTTAATAATTTTCAGAATTCAAGCCCTTTTTATACCAGTTCATGTAATGACATCTATATTTTTCACCACAAACATAACAAAACAAAAAACACAAACAATTTAATATTCAAAGCAAAGTGGATTTTTCTAGAGGGGGTTATTGCAGCCTCGAATCCTAAAATAAATGTTGGTCATCTTTGAGATACAAAAATTACCAACAACTTTTATTTTTAGGAATAATTTTTTCCTGTGCTATGTACAATCTAAGAACAACTCCTATTAAAACCTGTTAAAACTTGTAACTTTTTGTTATTACAAAAAACTCTCTCAAATCCATGTAAAATGTGTTGTTGGTGATTTTTGATAGACACAAGACTGTAATAATCCCCCCTAGAAAAATCCACTTTTGCATTGAGAATATTAAAGGATTAAAATTAAATAGTTAATTATTTGGTATTCATGGTCAGGGCAAAAGTTGAGTTAAAGATTTATGAAAAAAAGTAGAAAAAATAAATATATATAATGCTATTTGTATGATGTTTTGTGATGGGGACAGTTTTGTCACTGAACACGAGCAACGTAACAAGTCTAGTTATAGAAAAATGTAAAAAATAAAGTAATATTAGATTTGTGTTTAGAATATCAACATTAGTGATAAAATACACCTGAGCCACATTTCATAGAAAAGGTAAGAACCACTTCAAAGTTATCAAAAAAATAAATCAAATTTGAAAAGGACACTGTTTTGTCCTGGCACAGAGGTTAAATATATTTTTTGCCTTTTTATAAAACAACAGACCTGTCAGGTTTTGAACAAAGTGACAATTAAAATATGAATCTACATTTACATAATATTTCTCATTTGTATTTTTGTTAAACATTTGAAGCATGTAATATTCAATCATATTTCCGTCAAACTCAACTAGAGGCCTATCTAAGGATTTAGTTTGTTTGTTTGTTTGTTCCAGGTGGTTGACTGGAGATAGACAGAGTTTAGACCTGGAGGCAGGACTGAGGAGGACAGTGCTGGTCTCTGGACCTGGAGGAGCTGCTGCTGCTGAAGCTGGAGGAGCTGCTGGTAAACAAACTGCTGAGTGGGAACCTGAAGAAAGCAGAGTAAACCTTTCTTCAGTCAGTAAGTAGTGCATTAAGAGCTGACAAAACTAAAACAGACAACCACTCACGTTCTTGATTTTCTTGCCATGGTGCTGTTTAAGTAGCTGAAGGTGGATCTGCTGTTGCTGCTTCTTATAAAACTCTTTCAGATGTTGCTGGTAAAAGAGACAAAAATTATACAGTTCAGTTTTGAATGGCTGAATTATCCAGGGAGCACATTCGGTAACTGGTCTACGGCCAGACGTTTACAAAAGTTATACAGTTTTGATTTTAGTAATGGTTTGAATACACTAAAACTTATCAAGAAGAAGTAGACATTTTAAGGGCTTATAGGGCTTAAAATCAAGTATTCTATATTCTGTTAAAAATAGTGTAATGAGAGCAAACAGCTGGAGTAAATTTGTTATGGATTTGTCTGGCAGTATATGCTATAGACGCCTGTTAAAAAAAAAAAAGGCAGAGTTTAAAAAAAAAAAAAATTGTAATAGAAGCCTTATTATTGCTAAGATTTCACTAAATAAATTGATTCATTTGCATGCATATGTAACGAAAAATGGTGATAAAATGTGTCAAAAAGCACTGAAAGTGTGAGCAATACATACAATGTCTTGCAAAAGTATTCACCCCTGATTTTTCCTTTATAGGGACAAGGAATTTAAATGTTTCATTCGGAGGTTTATGTCAATTTACATCGCATACAAACCACTATGAAGATGCAAAATATTTTTATTGTGAAACAAACAAGAAATATGACAGAAAAACAGAAGTGCAGAAGTATGCCCCATTTTTAAAGAGGCCCCTAAATAAGATCTGACGTGACTTATCCTCAGAAACTGTTAGATAAAGTCAACCTGTCTGCAGTTCAACTGTGATAATGCCACAAAACATAAATTCATCATTACAGCATGTAACAAATAGGGAACCACGCCAAACCTGCCTAAAGACGACCATCAAAAACAGTTTTTCTGTCATATTTCTTGTTAGCTTCACAATAAAACATATTTTGCATCTTTGGATAGTTGTTGTCATGTGATGTAAAGTGCAGACATAAAAGTCTCGATCCATTTATATTCCTGGTTGTAAGGCAACAATAAAGGAAAAATGCTAAGGGGGTTTTGCAAGGCGCTGTGGTGGTAAATATACATAATGTCTTTTTTGAGCTATATTTTTTATATGTAATTGGCTTCATATTATTCCAAACAATATTAGTCTCCTTAATTGTAATGCTCAAAATCTGTTAAATGCTTTGTGCAACTAACTGGAGTTTATTTCATCTTCAAGAGACTTAAAACAAACACAGACAAATGAGTGAAGTGTAACGGATGATTTATTGAAGGAATAAACTTTAACACTTGGGGCAATTTTTTTATAGTATATAATAGATCAATGTTCAATGTGCTGTATTCTCCTATTTCCCTCAACCCTTGGGACAACGGATGGAAATTAGCATTCTTGCTAGAATCCGGTATGTTTACATTCATGCTATATGCCTGTCTGTTCATTAACATGCATTGTCCCGTTTAAATAAATAAATAAAAAACAAAACAAAAAAAAAAACAATGCAATGAACGTAGAGTTTGAAAGATTAGTGTATCTAATTTTATCTCCTAGACACTGGTGGTGGTGGAGAGGCTGAGGAGGCTGGTGGTTCTGCTGCTGCGGTGTAGTATTAGTATTATTACCTGTTGTATCAGCAGAGCCTGTTGTTTGTGCTGAAGCAGAGCCTGCAGCTGGTTCGGAGACAGGAGCTGCTGCTGCTGGGGAGCCATCATGGCCAACACCAGCTTCATAAGTGAATCCAGACAAGACAAAGACACATAGAAAATACAGAACAAAAGGCAAGTGTCAGTGTTAAACAGTAATAAGCATCGGAGGGAGACGTCCTCAGTCCAATTACTGAACTGTCCAACCTTTAGTGAACATCATTACTGCAGATGGTGTCATTGACCCTTAGAGCGAGAGAAGAGCTGACCAGATAATTAGGAACACAATTACATGCTTGTTGTGACTGCTAATAGAAGTGTATGGATATTAATAACGCCAAACACTCACTGAATAATAACTACGCTTTATCTAAATAACACAGACATTATTACTCTTTGTATTTAAGCTTTGGATGCAGCAATTTACTTTAACAAACAACAACCATTACCAACATATTTACTACTACTAATCTAATATAAAATACTTCAACTTGACAATCTGAACATTTACGTTTTTAAACACTGCCTCAGTAATAGTTATAGTATAGTTATAGTTATCTGCGTACTCGAATGTCTTTAAAGTAACTTGGAATAATAACAGCTGATGACCACACAATGAGACAAAAAATAATATTAATAATAATAAATAGGAATTATATTACATTGTAAATGTTGCGATAAATTATAAAAATAAATGACAGATGTGATCCTGGAGACTTGGAGATAATTATTGGTAACACTTTGGATTAACTCACACTATGGAGCATTAGTTAAACAATAGTTAGGGAATAAAAAGCATTGCATCAACATTGATAAACACCATTGAGTTATAAACATTGTTATTACTGTTGAAATCTTGAGTTATAAGCTAATGTCTACGCAAAATAAATGTGGGTCAATAAGGTATGTATAAACTTTTTATTAATCAAAATATTGTCAATTACAATTTATTATTAATGCTTTATTACTGCTTAATAGTGGTGAGTTATTATGAAGTGTTACCCAATTATCAGATAAAAATGTGCCTTTAGTAAATTTGAATAAGTGACAATGACAGGGGTCGAATGATGGATTTTTCTGTGGCCGATGCCAATTTTAAAGATTCAGATCAGCCGATGGCCGATCAACCCTGATGGTTTTTTGGGACCAATATGTAGGGCCAATTTTTTCAATTTTATGAAAGAATTTTATATTATATAGCCATTTGTCTAAGTAACACTTATTACAATGCAAACAAATGTGTCAGAATTGGACACTGAGAACAGTTTTTTTTTGTTTGTTTGTTTGTTTTCTTGAGAAAACCAATAAGTCAATCTCAATCAACCTTGCTGTGAGTAGAGTTTGGGGAGAGCTACAGAATGCTTTTTAAATGTTTGTTTTACAAGGTTCTGTTTCAGAGACATTAGCAAAATCTTTTTATTGCCATTTTGAGCTTTTCAGGCTGAGTTAAAGTGTTTTTGGATGTTTCCTATGAACTGCAGAGCAAGAGCCCAAACTGCTACAGGATGGTTAGGGAAGCTGGGGTCCTTTAGTCACATGGTTGCCCGGACAGTTGCCTGACCAAGATCGGCATTATTGACTATAAAAGGCAAAAATGTATATATCAGTCAACCTCATCACCACAGCAAATCACCTACAAGCAGATTAATGTGGCATAGTTTTTGCCCTTCCTTATCTCCATTTATCCAGGCTTGGGACTGGCACATTTAATATACATATATTTGAAAAAACGTTTTATTTAGCAAAAGTAGAGAAACATATTTCTCCCTGATTGCATTTGTGTCTCAGACTAGTAGTTGTTGTAAGATTTCTCCATTTCATTACAAATCTTTGGTCCCAGTTTAATTTGTATTAAGATTTTAAAAGCATTGCAGACAGTAAACAAAGCTCAGTACACACAAAATTAAAATGGCCTCCTTCAAAACAAGTCACTCGATAAACCATATGAAAATAATACGCATGAAATCTTTTAAGCTCATACATCCAAACTGTACTATAAATTTTAGGTATTTCTTCTACAAAAGCAGTATCCCATAGAAATCCTTGAAAATATAATTAGCTGCTCTCTTTGAAGACTTTTTCATCTAAACCACTTTTGCACATCTTTCTAAAAGGCACTGGCACAGCGCTAACTCTATTATTCTGCTTTACAAATGAGCCGGTAACCATTTGTGGCGTGTGGATTAAATGCAAAAAAAATACATTACACACAGATCTGCCTGTCTTTTATTAAGCGAGAAAACCTGCCTCCACTGTTAGCCGTCTTCATTGGTATTACTTTTTAGAGCTTCCAGGTTGAAGAAGTTTCATATCAGGAGCTGTTATTGTGTTTTTAAGGCTGAATATCACACTCCAGGCATCTGTGGCGTTCTGACATTGTCACTTCATTACGAAGACTGAGAAATACCACAAACTTACTGCATACACCTTAAAGATGAAGCTTTACACAGCTGTAGCAGAAATGTAATGTTATTTTAGTGTTTCTGCAGACTTTAAGTAATGCACTGTGACATAAAATACATATGGTTGAATTATTAGAAAATCCATGTAATATTGTTGGGTCCTTTACAAGTTGCTAGAAAAGCCAAAATTTATAATAATAACAATAATAATGTAATTATGATGATGCATTAGCCTTACATAGAGCTTTTCTAGACACTCAAAATTTCCTGCATTACTCACTCACTCCTCAGTCACACTCTGTGGTGGTTAGCTCGGGGGCAGACTGACAGAAGCGTGGCTGCCAATCAGTGCCTATGGCCTCTCAAGTGTTGTAGCACCTGAGGCTGGTCTTGGTCTTGGTCATACTCTTGAATTTAATTTTACTAGACTTATGAATTTGAACACTTTTGTAGGTATTATGTTTTTAGCATAAGAAGATGCTGCATTAAATCATTAAAATGATCAATAATGTATCTGAACCACTTTTGTTTTAACCTTTCCCTTTGAGTTAGTTTTAGTTCACAGCGTTTGGTCTTGACCTGGACTCAGTTTGCCTTGTTCTCGATCTCGTCTCGGACTGGTCTTGGTCTCGTTTACTTTGGTCTTAACCACAACAGTTCTAAATACTTTTACTTTAGGTTCCACCACAGCATAGCGCTGAGAAAATGCTGACTTGTTGTGGACAGTGGCTTTGGTGTAAACAATATGTCAGATCAATAACTGACACTCTTTTCTTTGACCAAAACATCCAGTGGTCGCAAATTTATATATACAGGTACCGTCATTGAACAACCCACAGCAAAGTTGGTAAGATTAGCAAAATGATGCAAGAAAACTTTACTTACTCTTAGCTTATAGCCTTACCTGGAGCACTGCACATTTATTTTTTTTGGGATTTCCTTAATAAATATCTAAATATCTAATTGCGTTTTTTCTGACATTCTGGTTGCGATGAAAATTGTGAAATATTTTTTAAAATAAATGTTTAGTTGACAGTTTACATTTTTAGCATGTGATGGAGCATTGACGCTAAATATTAACAGCTAAACCAATCCCATGCCTTTAAGATCATGTCTGTAGAGGTCTAAAAAAAACAGCTATAGCATAGTTTATACAGATTATTATTTGGTTTTCTGCAGAGGACGTTACATCATCTATTGCAGCAGTACTCAAACCATAATAGTACAGTAAAAAAGAGCTATACGTATTATAAATAAGGCTGGGTTTTATGATCATACTAATCAGTTATTTTTAAATTGGTTTTTCATAGAATCATCCAAATAATGTTCAAAGCAAAAGCTAAATCACTTCCAGGTTGTGTCTAGAGCTTCTTTTTAGTTCCTGAGAGCAAATACGAGCAGTATTATGTAGTAAATTATTATCTTTAGGGAGCTGTCTTTTACTTTTAAGACAATTTCTCTGCAGAAGTTACTTTTACTTGTATAGAAATGTACTGAAGTAAAAAGTATTATATTTATATTTTAGACGTAGTGGAGTAAAAGCAGTAAGTATCCCCTAAAAATACTAGTTCTAGTAAAGTAGTCTCAAAAACTATACTTAAATACAGTACTAAAGTAGATTTACTTTGTTACTGTCCACCTCTGATTCAATTTCACCTTAAACCTTTGAAGGTTACCAGTTCACCTGTGATTTATTAAGTTATTATTATTATTTTCTTGAATAATGTCCAGCGTCCAGCCCAATTTACAATGCTGGACACCCAGAGACACCCATATACGTAACTGCAGCACTTGCCTTTGACTTGGATGCGTTTGTCCCGACTCTGTGGACACTTGCTCCACTCTGGCCCTGACTCTCACAGTAATAATGAAGGACAAACACAATTGGATCTCCTAGGAATTCCTGCCACTGTCAACACACCTGCACCTGTCTCCGGGCTCATGGTCCTGCTGTCAGTGGACGCCCAAAAACTGGAGTGGCAGTGCTTTCCTTTGACATGTGTTGTGTGCCTAAGACTGGTCTATTTCTCCCCTTTATGAAGAGCAGCAGCAGCAGGAGGAAGAGGAGCAGAGAGACGGGGCTCACCTGTTTGTGTTGGAGGCTGTGCCAGTGTTGAGCGCTCACTTCGCGGCAGGACGCCCCATTAGCGGCTCGCTCGTCCGCCCCGGTGTCGGAGTGATGGGAGAGGAGGGAGCTGGCGGAGGTTTGACGAGGAGCTGCAGAGGGACTGAGAGGAGACTCGGGCATCTCAGCGCAGGTACTGACACAAAACAACAGTATATGAGGAGTAGACAAAGTTACTAGCAGTGGTCATTTAGTTTCTGAGGTTTTTAGTTAGCCAAATAAAATGTCACTAACAAAAATAATTTCTTCCCACACGTTAATATATTTCCTTAATGTAAACGATATCCCCTTTGAAAAATACTGACCACTATTTATGGTAAAGAAGGGTAAAGCCTCAAAACAACAATATGTGATATTTAGTTTGAATTAGCCATAGGAAACTTTCTATCAATATAAGAGTACCTTAAGTAAAATCACTACTTCTATCACATAATTTTACCTTTTAACATAATTGCTTTAATACAAGTGCTTTAAAACAGTTCACAGGCCTTACAATGTAGAAAGCTTTAATTGCTGATTGATACATTGACCATTCATATCCAAACAGATAACAATATTGAACCGGATAATTAATGCAGAGTTTTCTAACAGCAGTCACACCTGTGTGTTTTCAATAATATCACTTTTTGATGCTTCAGTGAAGCAATAACTTCACTTTAGTTCACTGGTACTGACAGATAAGACTTTGCACTTAACGCCAGTTTTTGTTTATGTCGATAAACTTGATAATTGCAGAGATATTAGCCATAAACCACAACAAGACGTCTGCATTGTGACACGTCAGTAGCAGATTCTACAGCAGAGTTCTGACCTGGCTCCAGCTGAATTGTAAACTATAGGCCCTGTAGAAGTCTGTCATCACCTGAATGCAACCTGTTTTTATTTTATATAATCTCTGTACAGTCCACAATTATTTTAGTTTGAAATTCATTCACTGTCCAATGGTTTGTATATGGTTCAGTTTTTACTTTAGGCAGTTAAAATATCTGTCAATATACAAAATACAATTTAATCCATATGGTTTTATGTCATTTCTAAATTAAATAATTTACTATTTAACTTTAAATTATTTTAGTTTATTATTATGATCTTTGCAGCAATAAAAGTAGCTCATCAAGAGTAGCTCATAATTGAATTGGATGCAAACTTATATTTTGTTTATTTTTCACTCTTTAATAGGAACGAGAAGTGCTTAGATCCTTTTAGCTCTGACAGATTGAATGATTAGTTTTGACTCTTGTTTGTTTTACTCTAAACTGAATCTGAACATTACTGTCATTTCCTGGTAAAAAAAAAAAAAAAAAAGGGTAAAAAGACATCACAGGTTTTCATTTGATTGGTCTAATTTTGGCCAAAAGTTCTTTTTATAGATCGTCACATTTGTTTTGAATATTAGTAGGAAGTATTTGGCTGTGCTAACATCTCAAGCAACACAACTTTATAATCCATTGATTTTCATGAATTCAGTATAAGTCTTAAAATGAACCAAACCTGAGTAAATTGAATGCATAAAAAATAAAATTAAGGGGAATGTTTTATATTACACATATCTCCATAAATATTCTGTCATTTAACTCTGTAAAACACTTCTGTATGTATTATAGATGTCACAATAAAATCACACTTAACAACTGAGAAGTTGTCACAAACATGCACAGATCAGGTAGTTTTTGTAAAATGGACACATAAAATAAGACACCTTGACTTCCCCCCAAACTAATAATCCAGTTTGATGCCATGCAGTAATCATCAAAAGTATGGGTACATACCGTTACAGGAGTAGTAGTAGTAGTAGTAGTAGTAGTAGTAGTAGTAGTGAGAGACGCCAGGCAGAGCTGAAGTCTCCAGTTCTCTCAGTCTGGAGTGAGGCTCAGATCTGATGGACTTATCTTTGTACCTGAGGAGGAGGAGCCAGTGTCAGTCCACACCAGCTTCAGGACACAAACACAAAGACCATTATTTCAGTTCTCATAATGTTTTAAAGTAATTACATCAATCAGAAAAAACACTTAGTAACCTGATATTAATATAAACTTCAAAAGAAAAACATACAGCGCATTTGTCATTGCACTGCGCTCCTTTTACTTTTCGGGATTCCTCTCTGCAGTCGCCACAGCAAAAATGTGCAATGGTGTGCGCAATGATTTGGCATAGCTTTTGCACCAGCTGCCCTTTCCAGAACATCACTGTCTCTCAGTTTGTCCGGGCTTGGGACCAGCACAAAGAGTACACTGGCTTGTGACCTCTTGTAGCTTGATAATATTTGCCATGGCCAACTCTAAACTACTCCGACTCTGGGACCCGGTTTTATTCTGATCATTTTATTACCACAAATGTATCGTTATTTATCAGAATATTTTTAGGTTATTTAGATTTCAAAAAAGGCAAACATTCAAACTATATTCAACCTCACCATGGCTCACTTTGGAGTCTGTTTATTATTTAAACAGGAAATGAAATGCTAAAATAAAAAAATATATTTTTTTACAGAAATCAATCAGTAAATAAATGTGGGAATAAATAAAATAGGAAAAAAGAATAATTAAATAAAGCAAAAATAAATAAAAGCACAAATGAATTAATGTAGAAATAAAAACAGAAAGGGAATAATTTATTTATTTTTAATAATTTATTTATTTTAACTAAAACTTAAACTTACTTAAACATAAACTCATTTTAAAATCTTTTTATTTCAGCATTTTTTGTCCTGTTAAAATAATTATTTGTCAATGACAGCATTTATTTATTAATTAATTTATTGATTGATTTTGGTCTTTCATATGGACCCACAGCTGGTTTAAGAAACCTTGTAGATAATTATAGGGACATGGGATATTATTTAAAAACACACAGGCAACATCATTTATTTAGATTTAATCTAATTGTTTTTTATTTGTGTCTGGGACTTTATTTAGCCACCCTTTATCTATCAGAACAACAACTGTCAAACCAGTATCAAAGAGCTATTTACGGTCCTGTCTGCACTCTTATTTATCAGCTAAAAACAAACAAAAGGATAAGTGCTTGTGATAAACGCGCTGTAACCCAGATTATAGAGATTTAACACAGGCAAAAAATAGAGCAATTTTATCTCCAAGGAACTTTGCAGGTGACATGTCAGCAGCTCCATCAATACATATCTCATTATGAATATTTTTAAAGACGTGTTTTAGGGTTGTTATTCCTTTTATTAGACAGAGCAGGAGACAACAGGCTGAGATACAAAAGATGACAATTAAAACGCATGTTAGTTCAGGTATTCTCAACTGGTGGGTGAGGACCCAAAAGTAGGTCATGTGAATATACAAACACAAAATAAAGTTAAGACAATCTTTGATAAAGCAAGATTAAAACAACAACAACAACAACAACAAAATAAATACATTAACATTACACACATTTGATTAAAAGCTGAAGAGAAAAAATGAGTTTTAAGAGAAGATTTAAAAGCAGGCTTGCCTAATATGTAAAGGTAACTCATTTAACAGTTTAGGACCAACGAGCGAGAATACTCCATCACCTCATCGTTTTCTTTTAGTCTTTGGAACAACAAGCAGGGGCGGCTCTGCTGACCTGAGACAGAGGAGTGTAAGCAGGTCTGACAGATATTGTGGAGCAAGACCATGTAAACATTTAAAAACAAATAAATAATTTTAAAATCAATGCGAAAACGAACCGGGAGCCAATGAAAGGATTGAAGAGTTGGTGAAATATGATCAAATTTACGTGTTTTAGTTAAAAGATGAGCAGCAGCATTCAGGAGCAAAGGACGTCTGGCTAAGCCCAGCATAAAGCATGAGTTTGAATAATCACTACAAATAAAAGCATGGATTAAAATTTTAAAGTTGTGCCAAGATAAAAACAGTTTAACTTTGGCCAGTTGCCTGAGTTGATAAATGCTAGTCCTTATGACTGAGTTAATTTGTTCATAAATCATGCAGTAACTAGAACCACACAGAGAGCGCAGACCTCCGCCCTGGATTAAGATTCAGGCATCAGTCATCCTGATCCACACCAAAACTAATCATTTTCAAATCAAATGCCTGTAAAAACATAACTCTGTTAGCAGATAACTACTCATTCTGAACATTGAAAAAGTGATCACTTATAAACAGTGACTTGAGGCCCTTCAAGTCACTGTTTAGAAAGGAATTAAAACTCTCAAATACTGATTGCTCCTCACTTCGATTTTGATTAAATTCCCTCACTTGTTTTGAAATGTTCATGTTCAATGGCTCAGTGATTCTCAGCTTTTTACCAAATTTATATTTTTGGCTCTCCAAGTAACATTTTACAGGAATGGACTAAAATGAGCCACAACCAAACCAAGTCTAAACTGAGTAAAATAGGGATTAACCTAGAAAATTCGCACTTGTAAACAAGCACTGAACTGGGACTAAACTACATCTTAACCAGAACTAAACTAGGATTAATCCAAGCCTAAACCAGGACTTAACCAGATCTAAATTAGGACTATTCCAAATGCACCAGGTATACACCAGATCTAAACCAGATCTAAAACGATTTAAAACAAGTCTAACTAATCAGTATTAAACTAGCATTAGACCAAGTCTAAACCAGGATTAAATCAGGTCTAAACCAGGTCTAAACAAAGACTAAACCAGTCTTAACCAGGACTAAACAAGGACTAACCCAAGTCTAAAGCAGGTCTTAAACAGGACTAAACTATGGGGCAAACAAAACTAAATCAGATCTAAACCAGGACTAAACCAATCTAAACCGGGATTAAACCAGGACTAAATGAAGACTAAACCAAATCTAAACAAGGTCTAAACAAGGACAAAACCAAGTCTAAAGCAGGTCTAAACAAGGACTAAAGCAGGTCTAAACCAGTATTAAACCAGGACTAAACCAAGTCTAAACCAGGTCTAAACAAGGACTAAACCAAATCTAAACCATGACTTAACCAGGAGAGTCATTTGATAATAAGTCTGTGTAATTGTTTAGCTAATTATGCAACGGTGTGAGATGATTTGATAAATAGTGTCCTTTACAGAAGCCTGTACATAGATCTTTAAGCCCTGCACTGCTGTGAACCCACTCTGGGCTGCTGGGTCTCCCTGTACATATTCTCTATTTATAAAGTGTGTATAAAAGTTGTTTTGTTTTGACATGTTATGGCAGGATTCGTGTTCTCATGAGATGCCAGTCAGAAATATGTGGAGTAGTGTATAGGTATACGGTCAGCCAGGTGCACTGTCTCTTTATAAAAGAGCTGCTGAGTAAATGCTTCCTGCACTCTGAGCCTTTAATGCTTTACTGTTGTTATTTTAAGGCTCTATTTTGTAAGGTCAGAAATTGCATACTGTTGCCAAAAGAAAGGTGACAGGTTAAGTTGAATGGTTTTGCATGTTGCTGGGTTATTGTCCCCCTTTTTTCACAATAATAAAAAAAAAAAACACACAAAATTTGATTTGCATTAATGACAATGTATCGGAATAATGACTGCATAAATAACATAAATCTAGTACTAAACTTTAAATTAATAGTTAATTTAAGACATATTTGTCAAATTAAAATGCTGTTAAAATACATTTATCTGCTGGTATGATATAAATGTTAAAAGTACTGTTGTGTGGGTTAAACTTACCCGAAAACAATGTGCTACTTGGCTGTATTGCACCTTAATCTTAAATACTTACCGTTACAAACCTGCGTACATTGCTAAGTACTTTGTGCAATCTTTGGTGCTTTAATTGTCAATTGTAATTGTGCCACTGCTATTTATTATTATTTTATTTTCAATTGAGTATAGTTGTGTTTTTAGGTTTTGTTTTGTTTTTACCTGCACTGGCTTCTACTTGCATTGTTGCCACTGCTTACTATAAAATAAAAATGTGGAATAAAAATGTGGAAATAAAAGGGAAAAGACATTTAATGGCCCCGCAAATAACTTCAGAAGTGAAGGCCCATGTAGCCTTAAAAACATTTGACATTTACACCACTTCATTGTATCAACAAAAGTTTTTTATGTATTTAGAGTCAACCTGTTACTCCTATTGTCTCTTAGTCTTAAATAAACTTTTGGTTCATCTCTAAATTCTAAATCAAAGCAATAATGTATATAACTTTTTGTATAATTTGTATAACTTGTTACTTTTTATGCTGTTTGCAAAGCAGATTTCTGGGATTGTAGATGCTAAGGTAAATTTCTGCCACCTACTGGATTATTCTCTATCTTCCTCATTCTGTTTGCACAAGAATAATACTCTACATGTAGGTCTCGTTCTATAATTAAGGGTAACTTGACTTTGACTTCAATCAAAAGTGAGAAAATCAATATTGTTTTTTGATAAATTAACTATATGTTTTAAAAATATACCTCTTAGGATTTGCTGCACTTAAATTTAAAAGACTTTTTTATTAATAACAGGCACTTGATTGATCATTTTGTCATTTTATGGACAAATGCTGTTTCATATAAACAGCAGGAACGAATGGTTGTTGTATATATTTATTAAAAATTACTCTGAATTGATGTCAGTACAAGTTGCTAAAGTGAACTTATTAAAATAGGATTACTGCTGACTGATGAATTAAATCTGAGCAAACTGTGTCAAACTATTGTGGTCCAACACATTTCTGTTATTACTACTCTTGCTTAACATTGAAAATAAGTAATATAAATTATGTATCATTTAGCTTATATGCTAATTATAGATGCTAATTGCTTAATTGACACACTCACTAATGTTTTCTAACCAGGCTCTGATATTACTCTCATGTGGCAGAGTGGTTATCAGTTGCCAAACCTGTCTTGATTATTCATAATTTGCTATATTTGGTGGCTAGTGCTAATTCCTCCATTAAAAATGTATAACCACCCTTTTAACTTCCGGTACCATGTCTTTAGAACACAAAAATTCTGTTTACAAACACTAAAAGGCCACAATTTAATGTTGTCTGATTATATTTCCAAACACATTTTCTTTACTTAAACAATTCCGCAGTTTGCAATCCCAATATGCCAACCCAAAACATGGACAATTTCTCAACAAAAGATGCCTTTAAATGGACATTAAAGTAGTTTAGTGTGCAACAGTACATTGTTTAGAGTCTGAGATGTTGCTCCTGACTTCTTCTCCAAACTAGTAGTGTGCTGACAGCTGTGTGTAATAAATTAGCTCCTGAAGAATCTAATAAAACCACATTTAAATATTGCTCAACATGTGAGTTAAACACAGGGCATGAAAAGTTATTGTACCACTGTTGTAACACCGACTGCTTTTTAGTAATGGGTCATGTATGTGGAGGTCAAAGGTCAACTGTCATGCCCCTGTGAAGACCAGCTGGGAGACTGTCCAGACCGGTTTGAGCCCACAAAACAGGTGGCACGGTTTTTAGACTGTAACAGGATCCCTCTTTGTTCCTGCAGAGGGCATTGTGGCACCGGACAAATGAAAGTCTACTCTGAGAAAACCCTCTAAATATAAAAAATATATATTCTGCTGAGTTCTGGTTGTGGCCTTTTGTATCTGGTGCCTTTGGTTTCACAGTGGATGTCTTTTCTTGTGGGTCTAGAGGTCAGTCTAAAAATAAAAACATCCTCACAACATTTACAAAGCTCTCATTTATGGAGCAGAAGGAGGCATTGTTGTTCATCCATCCAAAGCTAATGACCATTCATGGCTTTTCATTTCTCTGTAGTCATGTATTTGAGGTGGAAATACTATAAATACTATGCTCTATTAATTAAACTACCCATCCATCTCTGTTCAGTAAAACTAAATAAAGTGTCAGAAATGATAGACAAAGCAAAAACCCATCATTGTATTTGGGTAATTGATGTTTGGAGGTGTAACTTATTTTTTTTTGTCCTGTGGTATGACAAAACTTTGAAGTCGAATGCAAAGAATATTCAAAAATAATTTTAAATAATTAAAAATAAAATAATAATAATAAAATAAAATAATTTAAAATATAAATAATTTTTTATAAACAGTTTTTCTTAAGCAATTTATAATTTAAGTGTAACTATTATTTCTACATTATTTGACAATGTCCTGCGGTGCGACTTTTTCTGTCACACCGCAGGACATTCACTACAATTGGCCATTTGAATTCTTGTCATAAAATATTCAACATGTCCACTGTGCTAACTTGAAACATATATCCCTGTCCCATCCTCAAAAACGTCACACCGCAGGACACCAAACAGTCACACGTTATCAGTTTTCAAGAAAATTAGGATTTTACTAAAATGAATAATAAAATAACCTGACCTTTAGCTCCCAGCCTTAACTCCAGAGGCCTGTCTGGTCTATAAATGATAGATGGGTCCTGTAGGCTTTGTAAAAGCTGCCTGTTTAAAAAACTGATCTTTCATGTCACACCACAGGACACATTTTTATTTATTGCAAGAGTCAACTTATTTTAAAGACTATTGTAGGATTCAAGTGTTGTTTTAGTACAAATATTTGACAAAATGCCAAAAAATTGTTCATATGATCTTTTACTGTTTAACTGGTTTTAGTGCATATTTGTAATCATTTTAATGTAACTTGTTTATGGTTCTGTGTGTTGACCTGGATATAGGATAGGTCTTTATTGTCATTGCACATTCATTACAACGAATTTCTCTTTGAGAGCTGTCCTTTACTCAGCAGCATAAGTAATTCAATTATAAAAACGTGTGTGCATACAATATAAAGTGCAATGTACTGTAGGGTGCAGTTTTGTAAAAAGTGCCATATACTGTAAGGTGCTAGTCCATGTCAGACTTCAGTAGAGCGCTCACAGCCCTAGGGAAGAAAGTTTTTAAGTTGCTCTGTCCGTGCCCTCATACCTCTGAGCCTGCCAGAGGGGAGGGTTTCAAAAAGACAATGTCCAGAGTGTGTGCTGTCAGACCAGATGCTAATGTATGAACTTAAACTTAAGTACAAACACAGGACAGTTTGACACATATTTTAGCCAAAAAAACAGATAAATACTGTTTATCACTGAGACTGTGTGTGTGTCCGTTTAATTGAGGAACTGAAATGCCTTGAGAATATCCATTCCCCCTCTGAGGCCTCATGTGATCATTTCTGGGCCAAAAGAAGCAAAATATAAATAGCCGGCGTGGATCTCATGCCCCTGCGAGTAGCTTTAATAGTCTCTGGGGAGTATTTATTTTATAGTGACACGACAGACCAGGCCCAAACCAGGCTGTCCCATTGTGTGGAGTCAATTGTACCAGTGTCTCTTAAGCTCAAAGGGAGGAGCTCGACGGGGGGCATGATCTTCTCCGGCCTCGATCTTAGACGACTGTACATTGCTGAAGTCCCCTCTCCCGCCTATTTTTAGTGTTGGCCCTTGCAACAATGTCATCTGTAACTGGACCCCATCTGTTCATTCGGAGCATGTTGAATGTCAGTTGCCAGAAACAGAAGCTGCGCCGCTCACGTCCTGCTTAGTGCACCCCTCTCTCACACACACAGCCCAGAGCCCTCATGGAGTTCGTGGAACGTCGAGGGTCTTCTTCTTCTGGGGCCGCCGGGCTCTTAGTAGTCCCTACTCCAAAGTATCTGGATGTAGATTTGGCGGATTTGGACGATGAAGACGGAGAAGTTGTGTTTTGTATCCGGCCAAAATCTTCGCCTCAACCCCGAAGGAAGACCTCTGTGAGCGAGGATGACTCTGAGATATCCGAACCTCCTTCGTTGTGCGGCTCGAGGAGGGTGTCCTTCGCAGACACCATTGGCCTGAGTTTGGTGCAAGTTAAGGAGTTTGACAAATGGGACGTCCCGCAGCTGCCTGACTTTCTGGACAGCGCAAGTAGGAAAGAAGAGGAATATTTTATCTCGTCTTTTAACTTTCGTCTGTCGTCGCCTCCTGAGATTGTTGCTAAAGTGCAAGATCAGAAAATAGAGTTGGAAAGCATTGAGTTACTGCCCGGGACCACTACATTGAAAGGAGTCATCCGCGTCCTAAACATCTCCTTTACAAAAGTGGTCTACGTGCGAACCTCTTTGGACAACTGGGTCAGCCACTTTGACCTTTTATCCGAATATGTACCTGGCTCTGGCGATGGACAGACAGACAGTTTTGCATTTAAGCTCACTTTAGTGCCTCCGTTCGGCGAACAGGGAACCAGGGTGGACTTTTGTTTGCGATACGAGACTACCTGTCGGGACATTCTGGGCCAACAATAGCAATAGGAACTACGTCTTGTTCTGCTACAAACGGAAAAAAGAAGCTCAGGAGAAGCCACAAAAGGAAAATGCAAACAAGAAGAGCTGCCTTAAGATTGTCAGGTGAGAATAATGCATGTGTTTTGATTGGTGTAAGCGGTACTAATTGCTTTTGTGTTAGCAACATTGACTCTAACCACTTTTATGTATGTTTGTCAAACTTATTGTGTGTATAATATCTTAACATTATATCTGTTGACATAGACTTAACAAGGTGCACATCAATAAATCAGAATATTGTCTAATTTAATTCCAAGCCACAGAGGGTCACAGGCTCTCAAGTCTGAGGATAAATGGTGAGGGTTGTGACAGGAAGGGCATCTGGCATGAAGCCTTTCCCACATCAGTATGTGAAACACGGCAAGCCAGGAGGTGACCCCAGAAGGAAAAAAAGTTCCGTTAAAAAGTGATATCCATATGTTGTATAGATTCAGACAGTACACAGAGAGAAATATGTCAAGTATTTTTATTTTATTTTAATTTGTTAAAAAAGGTTGACCTTCCTGTTTAATCTTTTTTACTGATTTTTCCTGGATGACTGATGACAGAACCTACACAGACATTTTATTTTAATTGTGATGATGATTATGTATTACTAAATACTGTTTTCATTAACTCTAAGCCATGATCATCACAATTCAAATAAACAAATGCCTTGTAAACCTTTGAGAATAAACACTTTTTCTGTTATGGTGGCAGCCATTGATTTAATGTTGACAAGTTTTATTGACCAGAAGCCAATAGGACCATGTGTTTTGCATTTTTTACTGATAATATCTTATAGAAAAAGCTACATACCATAACAAATGCCCTATACCCCTATATATCTATTATGAACTGAACTGCAAAAAAAAAACACATTACAGAAACCACATTATTCTAATTTATTGACATGTGCCTGTAAGTAATAACCTATACTGTATTAATTTGAGTTGTTTTATTGCTAAATGCTTTCTAATTTTACCTAATTCTGCATAACTAAAGTAAAAAAGCATTTTGTTTTATATCCCACTCATAACACTCTTACTAATTCACAGTCAGAGCTCCTCTGTGGACGAAAGCATGTCTTTTCCGGAGCAAGAAAAGATTGTCACAGGTGATACTTTTATTCTAATGGTATATGGCTCCGTGTGTTGGTGCTGCTGGACATTAAGTGTAATGTAAAGTATCTTGTCTTTAGATGTGACACAACTAGGGCAGAAAGTCAGCAATGAAAATCCCTCCAGCCAAATCAACAACAACAGTAGTCCAGTGGGAAACTCAGAAGAAGACGGACAAACGTCACAGGTGAGAAAGTAACTAGATAGTTTTACTGAAGTATTTTACTCAGGTACATTGTGAGTTATTGATTACTTCTACTTAAGTATATTTTAATGGGGAAAAATTGTTAACTTAGAATTTCTAATGGAATAGTAGTAAAAAAGTAAAAGTATTTTAACTTTAGTGGCAAAGGGGGTAGTAGCAGTAATATTTGTAATGGAAGGAATAGTAACAGCAGTAGTAGTATTGTTATTAGTAGTAGCCCTAATGTAGGGATAGTAGCAGTAAGTACTTTCTATGCTCAGTAAATACTCAAGTAACTATTTTGATAATGTGCTTTTACTTCCACATGAGTAATAATGTTAAGACGTTGTAGTACTTTTATTTAAACACAGGTTTGAGTACTTCTTCCACCTCTTTGTATATAATTTTTTTTAAATGTAAAATATTGACATAAAAGCCATGTTTGTCAAAATTGGTTTAGTGCTGTGGGTACTACTGGTTCATAATGTGAAAAAAATGAGCCCTGAAAAATGTTAGAATTACTTAAATATATTTTAGAAGGAGAATATGACTAGAAGGTGCAAAAAATCTAAATTTTTTTTTTTTTTTTTTTTTTTTAAACAATCGTTAAATGTTTTGCTCACACACATTGCAACAACTTATAGTTCGATCTCACTGAGTGTTAGGTGAGCTGTAGTCAACTGTGGAATTGAAATTTAAACTATTCCTGAATAACAAGTAGAAGACTAAAGAGACTAACTAACTAAAAGAGGTAAGAGAGAACTGCAGCTGACCCTGGTGACCCTGACTCTCTGTGTGTCACATGATCCTGAGCAGCACAGTCACACCACGTACCGTACTGGACACTGCTGCTGCTGACTCTGCACAGCTTCAGTGTGTCACACAGGATTTTGTTTAACATGCCATTCGTTTGATCTAAAAATAACTCCTAATTAAAGTTTAACCAAAAACATCTCGTTTAAACCTATACTATCTTTCATTCAGTGCATTCAGTTCAGAATCCTAATAATATAGAAATACTAAATATATTTTACCATTTCTTGAAAAATAATAGCTGTTTTTGAATTTGATGGCATCAACATGTCTCAAAAACCTGACTGCCTCTATCTAATAATGACAATTATGTTAATTGTCAACATTTCAGTAAGATGACTTGGTATATAAGGGGCGTTTTCTTAAGTTTAGAGTTAGACCACATGTCCAAAGTGTGTCCCGGGGGCCGTCTGTGGCACGGGTCAAGATTTCATATGGCCCACAGCTTCTATAGCGAAATGTATTACTAATGCCCCGCCAGCATTTTCATACAGTTTTTCCGTAGCTTTATCTATATTATCTGTACATTTACGCATCTCATCTACTACTCTCTACCTTGTGGCTTCTAATTAGTTGGTTGGAAAATAACTGCAGCTGTGTCTCTAAATTACACAACAATTTGTATAAAAGGCCTGAGCTTCTATGTTTTGAACTATTTGATCAAATCAGGCTGAGCTAAAAATGAACTGGAGGATGTTTTTTTTAAGGTTCAAAGATGTTATTTTGTTGGAACTGGTTTTAGGTTTTGTTGTAAAAGAAAATAAATTATAATTATTTGGCTTTTGAAAAGAAAATATAGTGTGCATTCAGATCCTAGAAAAGATCAGGAGGGAGTGTTGGCCCTTGGACTTCTGCACATCTTCAAGTCTGGCCCTCTTTAAAATAAGTTTGGACAGCCCTGTGTTAGACCAGTGATCCAGCTGTTATCACCTGCACTGGAAACATTAATCAGTGACTTTTTTTGATTTGGCAGCTAGATATCCAGTGTTTTCAAGCGGTTTAAGGGATTTTCCTCAAATGAAAAAAAAAATGTGTTGCTTAGACCTGACTTTGTAAAATGCCACTTTAACACTAACACTCTCTCTTTTGTTTATGAACAGGTTGAGAACAAGCGAAACCGCAGTCGTCGAAATCGCAGAAAAGCTGCACGGATGGCTCGAGTGAGGGACTACTTTTCTCAAAAAGACGTAAACACAAACGACAGTGAGAATGAGCCATCTCCAGGAACACAAACCGAGACAGGGCAGGAGCAAAACCAAGCGGAAACATATTCAGATCCTAAAGAAAATGTTAAATTAGAGGACAATCCTGATGCCTCACTGTCAAAGGACTCAAATAGCAAGACAGAGAAACATGAGAGCATCAATCTGGCTGACTCAGCTACATTAACTACGACGGGCGATAGTCCTGATGAGAGCAAAGACCTGCCAAATGCTGAGTCTGCTTTTGGACAGTGTCAAAATATCAACAAGTTTATCCCCACCGCTGAGGAGAGGAGTCAGGAGTCTGCCAGTGACTGTTCAGAGGAGAGAGATAACAGGGAGAGGCTTGTTAGTAACTCCAGCGGCTATGCATTTGGCACTGTGGTCGCCCCGCTTTACCATCAGGTGTCTGGCAGCGTAGGAAGTCAGCCTTACACTGAAACCTACAGCTCAGTGTCAAGAAGCAAGCAGCAAGACAGAGATGAGAGAAATATCAATCAGGAAATGGAAGATGACTGTATAGATACCGATCTATGTAGCAATGCTGAAAGTAATGAACAAGGTGAGGCTACGTCTGGCACTGTGGAGACGCTGCAAGATGCAAATGAGCTTGAAGACAGTGGCCAGGTTTCTACAGTCACACCACAGCCAATTCAAACTTGTGTAATTTCAAACCCTTGTCCCTTGAACAGTTTAAATCATGCACAAGAGAAGATTTTGGGCCACAAAAGGGAAACACAAGATGCTGATCTGAGCTGTGACCTCCAGGAAACCATTGGACAAGATGTTGTCCAGTCTCAGCTGTTAGAAAATGCCATCTCACACAGTTGTATTGACAAAAACAGGGAGGAAACAGTGTTTGAAAGTGAACAAAATAGCTCATTTGACATGGCAAACCAGCCCGACAACAACAATACGAATGATGTTACCGATGAGCCGAGTCTGGAGCATAACGCAAAAATTAAAGTTTTATCACCAAGCAATGCAACATTTCAAGAAGAAAATTTGTCTTTGTCATTTCAACCTTTTCAAAATGAATGTTTGCTAGACCATTTGGCAAACACTAGTGATGTTTCAGGTGAGCTGAGTCTAGAGTTTGAAAACAAAACTATGGCTATGACTCAAAGCCATGCCTCTGTATCATGTGAAGAGGAAAATCCACCTTTGTTGCTTAAACAAAACGGTGGTTTGTCAGACCAGCCCAGCAACATGAGTGATGTTATCAGTGAGCCAAGTCTAGACAGTGATGCCGTTACTAAAATCGCATCACCAAGCCATGTATCCAAAGCATCTAAAGAAGAAAAGCCACCTTTGAGCCCTCAATTTTCACACAGTGAGGGTTTGCCAGACCCTAGCAAGGTTACAGATGAGCTGAGTCTAAAGATTGATGATGAAACGATGGCTGCTGTGTCACCAAGCCATGTCTCTGTAACATCTAAAGAAGAAAATTCATCTTTGTTGCTTCAAAAAGAGCGTTTTTCAGACCAGCCCACTAAAACTAGGTATTTTACAGATAAACAAAGTCTAGGCTGGGATGCTGGTGGTACTATACCTGCATCACCAAGCCTTGAGTGCAAATTATCTGAGCATCCATCTTTGTCTCTTCATCTTTCTAAAAATGAGGGTTTGTCACACCAGCCCATCAACTTTAATGACCCTGAAGATAAGCTTAAACCAGAGCATGACTTTAGCAAAACTGTAGCTATATCACCACGCCATACATCTGCAACATCTGAAGAAGAAAATCAATCTTTGTCCATTGAACTTTCTCAAAACAAATGTCTATGTTTGGAAGACCAGCCGACCAACACCAGTGACCTTGCGCTAGGCCAAGTGCAAGACTTGGGCAAAACTGTGCCTTTATTAGCTAATGAAGAAGAGACAAAAGTTGAATTGGATACACAGGAAAAAATAGCTAACCCTGCCATTTGTTTTGAAGCACTGGAGGAAAAAGAAGACATTAAAAGTTGTATGGAGATTGGAGAAGAATTGATAAGCAAGAACAATACAGATGCATGCAACAAAACTATTCAAATGCAAGGTGTTGGCGAAGTAGCTGAGTCAAAAGAAGACATGAAATATTGTCATTTAGAAAGTGACGTGTTTGCAAAAGATGAAGATGAAGAAATTACAATCTCTGAAAATATAGAACAATGTGAAATAGAGACACAAATCACTACAATGGATATTCATTTAGCAGATGAGAATTGGGAAGTAATGGTTGAGCAGGAAGAGATGAGCATTGGAGACTTACAAACGGAAAAAGAGGAAGAGTTAGAAGTTGAAGACAATATGTTGGTGAGTTTAGAGTCAGAAATGGCTTTGCAAAAGGAAACAAACAGCGCTAAGCCAACAAAGGTGGTGGTCCGGAGCATTGAGGAGGAGTCTGAAGTTGCTACAAAGGATAGCCGTATGAAAGAAGATGCATTTGAAACTGTACAAGAGCAAAAAATGACAAATGAAGAAATGTGCTTAGAAACATCGAGAAGCAAAATGCTAAATATATGCACTAATTATGAAGAAAATAAGGAAGATTGTGCTGAAAATATTACAGAACAAGATGACAGAAGTGGTGCCAAATGTATCAAAATGAATGAAAATGAATTGGGTGAATGTATTGAAAGCAAAACAATGGCTTTAATGGAGAATATGCCACAATTTGAATGTGCAGATGTTGACATTACAGAAGAAAGAAAAGTCAAAATACAATTGAAAACAGATGAAGAGAAGAGGTTAGACACCGTGCCACACACAGTTGAGTGTAATTTATCCGCTATGCTGAACAATGTGCAAGAGGACGGTAAAGGTAGCAGGGAGGATGAGCAGAAGAAAACAGATATGCCAAGTGAAATAGGCAAAAAAGACAATTTTCCTTGCAGTAAGAATGAGACGAGTGATTGGTCAGAGGGTGCAAGTGAAGTGAATGAGTCCACGTTTGCAGAGGAGGAGGATTTGAAAGATGATGACAGCCATTCGTCCGGTTCAGAAGACGAGATGGAGCTGTACATGCATTGTCTACGAGCTGTGTACGGGCAACAGAGCTCTCCAAAAGCCACTAAACCAGAACAAAACAGAGAAAAAGAGTTTAAAAGACTGCCTATCACCAGAAGTAAACGATTGTCCACTTCGTTACCATCTATTAGTGAATCTGTAGACGAGGAACAACAATTAAGTTCTCAAGAAAAGGACTCAGAGACAGTGGAAGTCCAGCACGCAGCTCCAGCTCTGCCAGATTTACGTCACGAAGAGGAAAATGTCAATTATTTGTGGTGGAAAGAGACTTTTTCTTGCAGGAATATCCTAAAAACGCTGCTATACACCACACTGGCAGTGATATTTTTGGCAGTGGCGTACCATTATGATTTTATAGCCTGCTTTGGGCTCTATGTGATATCTGTGGTCTGGCTCTGCTGTCAGGGGGAAAGGCAGAGCAGCAAAAACAACAGAGTAAGTTAAATCATGTTGGGGGGGAAAAAAAAACGTAATTTACGACGCTCAAGCATAACGTTATGACCACTGACCGGCGAAGAGAATAGCACAGATTATCTCTTTATCATGGCATCTGTTAGTGAGTGGGATATATGAGGCAGCAAGAGAAGAGTCTGTCCTCAAAGTTGATGTGTTACAAGCAGGAAAAATGGGCAAGTATAAGTACCAATAATATGTAGGCAGGTGGTCATAATGTTATGCCTGATTGGTATAGTGTCATTAACATGTAGCAGATCTTACACTACTCAAACCAGTGGCAATAAATGAGTATGTTATTGACTATTTCTTACAGCTAGGAGCTTTGCAGATGTTTTTAGAAAGGCCATGTGTATTCCCTTTGGGAGGATGTGAAATATTTATTGCGTTCGTGTAAATAAAACAACTCAAGCCAACAAACTGTGGACCATTGCTGTAGCTCATCAGATATGCAAAGTTGTGATGAATTTTGAGATTGTGAATAGTATGCTTTGTGAATTAGAGAATTTAGTTTAGTTTTATTGAATGGCGCTGTTGAGTTATTAGTGCCATCTGGTGACAATATTGCAAACTACAACTCTATGCCTTAAACTACTCCTTTACATAGACTGTGGGGAAATGTTTAAAGTTTCAAATGTCCAATGTTTTCAAGAGATATGCATATTATATTTAAACAGTACAATATAAATTAAAACACTATGAAGGCCTTTGTGGTTAGACCAGTTTTCATTTATACTGTGTAAGTGTCTTTATAGTACCCAGTAGGTTTTTTTCTTATCTCTTTGGCAGGGTATATGCCTTCTTTTCCAGTGGTATATTTGCCATGTAATAACATCTTAAGGCTGAGGTAGGTTTGTTTGTGTTGACTGTGTAAAATATTAATCTTATGGTGTTAAACATACAAGAAGAAAAAGTAACAAAAATTAACCTGAAGTTTATGAAACCGAATGAAGTTATATTTTGAAAATACTGCAGTACATTTGATTATTTAATATTATTAGCAGTGTTCCCAGACCTAATAAGTGAATAAGTAGAAATGGGCAAATAAAAAAAATCAATCTTACATTATTTAATTTATTTAGTTTAAGTTTTATTGACGCACATAGGAAATTACTTGGTCACAGTAGCTAGGTTGCACACAAAAATAGGTTAAGATCAATAAAATAAAAATAGCTTAAATATATTGCGTAAAGGAGAAAATATAAGATTTGTATATTTACGAATCTACAAATAAATAGATGCAAAATACAATTCAATAGCCTATATACATACATATTAGTTGTATTATTAAAGAACGTTTTTATTAATTAATATCTAAACAAAACACGTAAGCAAAATAAATAAGAATAAAAAAATAACTTATTATGTAAAGCAGAAAATACAAAATTGGAATATGTACAAATCTACAAATAAATAAATGCAAATAAACAATTAAATAACCTACATACACGCATATGGGCTTTTTTTTTTATTATTATTTTAATATATGTATGTTTATTTTATTGATCTTTTTGTGTCTGAAGTCGATCGTATCCAAGAAGCGCCTGGCAACGCCTCCCGACAGAAGCCCGTGTCCTGCTCTCTGATTGGCTGCTGAGCTGTCAGTTCTGGAACGTGCTTGTCACGGCGGACCAATGGGCGAGCGCGTTGTTGGCCGGTCCCCCGGTTCGCCGGTCGGGTTGCAGCTGGGAAAAGGGGAAGCTGCTGGCTGGCGGCGGACGGTGTGTGGTGCTATGGACCCCAGGGGCAACGCAGAGACGGGAGAGACGGAGAAGCAGCCGGAGCTGTTTTACATGCCCATCCCGCACGAGGAGCCGTACAAGCAGGAGCAGGAGAAACTGTCCGGGGTCGTGAAAAATGTGCACCGAAAACTGCGTAGGAAATACCGAGAGGGTAAGCCGCTGTAGCTGCCTCGTTTGGGCCCCCTCTCTGTCTGTAGCCCTGCACCGAGAGAGTGTTAGCGTTAGCAAACCGTGCAGTTCGTGGATTTAAAACGGACATATATTTACTAAATGTTGCTAACAGCCGTTGAGATAGATGTCCTGTTATTATGGGCAGACTTCATTTTCTTGCATTGATGTTTTTTACTAAAAAACAAGACCTCCACTCCCATAAAGCTGCTTAAACCATACTGACTGGGAATAAGATGATGCAGATCTATTTCATGCTCATAAAACCAAGACAGAGCTGCCCTACTTACCACTTGTATTTTTCCATTGACTGTTATTGACTAAAGACTATGCAGACCTTCTATAGCTTTGTAAGGTTTATGAGATGTTTATTCAAAGCAAACGTCCAGACCTAATAAGTCACTTTCTTCTTTGTCAGTATTACTTTGTTTTCAGAAATGAGACAAAACATTTGAATTTAAATGTGCAAAGCTTATGCAAACAACAGGAAATGTAGAGCAACAAGGGTATCACTGCTTGTCCTAGCTTCTTCTTTCATTTGCAGCAAATGAATAATAAGGCTTGTAAAGGAAGCTTAAAATTAAATTCTGTTTAAAAAAAATGCTATGCTGCACATTGAAGACATTCATCGTTCTGCATATTGCACATCTAAAGGTACGCTATGTAACTTTTCATGTTCAGTGACTCGCCAACAAAAACAAACAAAAGTACTACTGCAAAAATGGATGGGACAGCACAAGTTACAAGCGAGTGGTCTCACTTGTTACATAGTGGAGTATTTGGTGACCTTTACAGTGTATCTCTAAAAATGAATATTTTAATGTTGGAGTTCTCAATGCGCTCTGAGGCTCTACGTTTTGTTAAAGAGGCTATATTATGCAAAATCATGTTATAATCTTGTTCTCTCATCAGAAACATACCTGGACTTTTGTTTCATTCACGCCTTTTTTGAGCAATCCTGTATTTTCTGGCGCAGCCATTCTTTGGCCTCAAAACACTCAAATCCATGAACTCCCGCCCACTCTGGCCAATCAACAAGCCCTCTACATCCAGTCTGCTCTCATTTATTTATCCAAAAAATGGTGTACAGCTTTGTTTTCACTGATTCCTTACAGCTATTTTTCCTTTTGTAGTAAAATGGCATCAGACTAAAAGTTTAAACGGGCTATAATATTCAAAATTGACTTTTCTGAGCTTTCTATTGTGTTATAATGTTGACTCCCCATCAAAAACATACCCGGAGTTGTGTTTTGTTTCATTCATGCATGTTTGAGTAATCCTGTATGCTCTTACATTGAGTTTGTGAGAGGACAAAAATGGCTTATTTCACTGGCGTCTGCCTTTTCCACCTGACCCCACTCCTCCCCCCTCATGGTCCTGCCCTGTTCAGGAAGCGCTGCTACAGCTCACGCCTCCCCTGAATCAACCAAACAAATCATGGTTCAATCCAAAAAGTCCTAATTGTCAAGGAACTACCTAGCTGGATTGTCTTCACAGTAAGGAAGGAGTTAGGGACAGGAGCTTCATTGCTTCCTTAAATAGCTCCTTTAGCATAGGAACCTCCAGACATTCCTTACTGACCAGCAAGGAGCTATCCCATAATCCACTGCTCAAGCGCCTTTGTGTTTTCAAACTCAGCTCGAGTGAGGCCCGTCTCCGTGTGATGAGTTTGTGATGAGTCAGAAGTGCCATTGCCTCAGACTTTATTCCATAAAATTATCTGAATAAACCTCACTTTATAAAAGAGACATTTAAAGCCTCCACAGAGTATAATGCCTGACTTCTGATAAATGATTATTGTGCATCGCTGTGAGATGGAGCTGCTCTGTGCACGTTTGTTTACATTTTAGAGAAACAAAACTTAAAAACCACGTGGCTTATTAGCAAAAATCCACAGTGGCGTTAATGCTGTTAACTCTCCAGAGCAAAGACAGAGCTGTGGTTGGTGAGTCTCAGAGAATAATTATCACAGCCTGTTTTGTGTGTTTGCAGTGTTTCATGTTTAAAGCTCTGAGTTTATGTGAGTCAGAGGTGATTTTAGAGTCTGTGGAGTTAGTGCAGAGCTTTTTATTAAACAGAGCTGTAGCTTCTCTTATATGGAGTGATTTCAGGTTATTTCTGTACGTTGTAATGTTGAAATGATAATGTTTAACTTCCCTGGTTTCCGCTGACGGGTTAGGATAGTTGGATCCTCCAAACACAGCTGAGGCTGCTTTCCTCTTTGCAGTAGGAGGCTTAATGTTGACCTCATGATGTAACTCTCAAAGGTTAAGGAACAGGAGGTAAGAGCAGGAGGCAGGAAGTACAATTTAAGGAATTTGGATTCAGCCCATGTGAACTTCACAGGCTTTGTAGTGCTGAAGGGGCATGACAGCAGGCAGGGCAGCGGGGAGGGAGGGCTCTTAAAGTGACAGGGACCTAATCTGAGCATTTCTCATGATGAGTTTCTTCAAATAAGGTTTTTTCAATAATTACTGCGTTTTCTAACCAACAAAATGTAAGATGCTGATCTAGATGTGTCCTAAATTAATTTAAAAGACACAAAGAAGCATTTAAGGAAGTGAAGTTCTCTTTTTTTTATTATATGTTCAAAAGAGCGCAACACTCTGCTACCCTCTGCTTGTCTTCTCAACTATTTCTGTATGACGCCATATTTTAGAGTATGAAGTTTAAGTTGCAGTGTTGCTTTAAGTTCATTCATCTTCTTCTGCTTATTCCTGTTAAGGGTTGCAGGCACTGGAGCCTATCCCTGTAACTTTGGGCCTTAGGCGGGGTACACCCTAGACAGGGGCCAGCTTGTCAAAGGACAAGGGGCAGAACATTATTTGGAAATGACCTTTAACACTAGAGATTAGCATTTTGGTCACAAATACAGTTAAGTAAAAACATTTTAACAGCATAAGAAAATGTTATCTGAATTTTGTGTTGCACTATATGCATTTTCTAAACCTAGATGAGTGATAAGTCCTGGTTTTAGTTTCATATCACTGCATTTACTGTGCTCTTATGTGACTACTGACCCAGCTCCTATTTTGAATGATATTCCCATTTGAATCTGGCATATATGTTTGCAGTGCATACCTGCAAATGTAGGTCATAGAGACATTATTGAAAACATTTTTTCTACCCACGCAGACCTTTATGGTCTTTCTTTCACACTTTAGAGATTAATTTCTTTATAAAGAAATTTAAACTTGATTGCAGACCAGCTGAACTAAACTAGTAGTCTAGCTTGGTTTTGGACCCCTACCAACTATTTTTACTGATCATCTTCCAGTCAGTAAGCTTGTATAACTTAATTACCACGCTGTCTGCTTTAAAATGGATAAGTGCACAGAATGTAAAATGATTATCTATGCATGTCTATACTGACTACTTTATACAATAAGCTTTATTGTGTTTGGGGCTTTCTTGTCATTGGAAAAACCCTATGACACAAAGTTAGGCGTACACATGAATACAAGAATGACAATTTAAAACAGTAAAATGTAGATTTCAAAAATAGAATAAAAATAAATAAAATCTGAACCACCGAATTTTCCTACTGCCGCCCATGGGTGCTGTGACAATGAAATCTGTTTCCTGTAGCATTTCCAACCCCACCACTCACCACAACAACAGTAGATATATTTCTGCTTTTATTTTATTAACAAAACTCAATTTGCCACCACTTTGCCACCTCAAAATACAAATACATGACATCAAACTCAAAGTTTAGTGTTGCCCGATGCTTTCATGTCTCGCATCGTCCATTTTTATCTGGATGATATGAGAAAAATATGGAATAACAATGTTGAATATTGTGATAATATACTATATAACTGGTGATCATTTTATATACTATTTTCTGTCATTCATCGTCCACTTATCCCCAATAGGGATCCCGGGTACTGGAGCCTATCCTAGAAGCTATGGGCCTTAGGCAGGGTACCCCCAGGACAGGAGCCAGTTATCACAGGGCTGGCTCAGGGACATACACTGACATACAACCATTCACTTTCACATTCATTCACTTGGTCACCAATTTACTTAACATATGCGTTTCTTTGGACCGTGCGAGGAAGCCAGAGTACCCAGAAAGAACCTACAGTAACAGTTCTTGTATTTACTAGTCTTAGTCCAAATCCTAACAATGTCTAAACCAGGACTAAAACAACGCTAATTAAGAACCAAATTAAAGAAATCACCATATTTGTTTGCTCACAACACAGACTTTGATAGGAAAATGATATGATATAATCTCTTAAATGAAAGACCATAACATTATTGTGATACATTTAGGTTCTTGCCATACGGATATTGCATATGCTAATATTTGCGATATATTGTGCAGCCCTAGTTCCATCCCACGTTTTTTTTTGTTTTTTTTGTTTTTTAGCACTGCTTCTCTGTGTAGTGCTAAAATAGAAACTTTCTCTAACTTCCCCTGAAAGTCATTATTCAATTGGGTAGTTCCCCTTTAAGTGTCATCTACAGTAGTTTTTTCTTTGATTGTTTTTTGTTTGTTTGTTTTTTTCGATTAAAACCTCATCATTGGAGTGAATTCTTCCTCATGATTGGTTAATAAGTAAGGCATGATCTCGTCTATGCTTGGCATTGAATCATTGGTCATGCTCCTCTTAGCTCTGTTTACCACTGCGGCTCCTTCTGTGTTGTCCTTTCATTTCTGCAAATCTGATATGCACTTTTTTTTTTCCCCCTTGTGGTCATGGGATTGCTCTGTTGTTATCAGGTTGTTTGCCTTCGGGCTGTAAACGCCGCTGCTATGAGCCAGAGCTGGGGGGATTTATGTGGGCACTGCTTTTATTATTGTAACCTTAAAGATGAAGAAGCAAGTTTTTTAAATAATTTAAGATCCTTTGAAGGAGTTTCCTCGATGTCTGGCTTTCTACTTGGACAAGAAAGGTTAACAAGTAGGTAGCTGTTTGCGTTTTTGCTTTTATTATTTTATTACCTGGTGTAATACCAAAGTGTACTGGCTAATCACATTCACTAATGAGGTAAATTTTTAGCAGTGTTAGTTTCTTTGTCTGTTAGCAACTTCAGATTTTGATTAAATTTCAGGAAAGATCAGTAATTGGCCAGGGAAGGAGGTCTTAAAAGCATTAAAAAGATATAACATTTGAAAAGTAAAAGTATTAAATCTTAAAAGTATTAAATCTTATGTTAAATGATGTTATTATTACAAAAAAATGTATCAGTGCTACAATAAAATATATTTATTGAAGAAATGTTATCATTAGTCATATTTTTTTTTAATGGAGCACTGGAGTTCATTCATTCTGTATTAGACTTTCAAACCAAAAACCCTCGAGTGTCAGAGAATAATACGGATAATTCCCTTGTGTAAAATGATTACAGATGAATGTGCTGGGCATTAAAAAGTCTTTAAAATATCTTAAATTTATCAAAAGACAAGACCTGTAGATGCCCTCTTTTTTGTGCTGATATGATTTAAAAAAAAAAAAAAAAGTTTCCCGAGCATTGCAAGATGGGGGCAGTTTTGTCTGTTAGCAACAACACATAAGGTTACAGGATGACCTTTTAATGAAACCACTGAACTGTGTGATAAAAAATGGTGCCATAAGCTAATCAGATAATAATATAATTCTTGGAGGAATGATTAACCACTGAATTATAAATAGTTGTGATGGGTTTGGAAACTAACAACCAGTCCACTACATGTCAGGGTTAGAAAATATTACTGAGTTCATTGACAACGTTTTGTTTAATGTATGTTTTAATGTCTAAAGGCTAAATAATACTGGTTTCTTAATTTGTATGTTGCGTATGCTCAATGCTTAATCCTTCAGTAAGTTTAGTTAAAGGTGCTATATTATGTGTTTTCAGGCTTTTTGAAATAGATTTGGACACCTTTTTAAATTAGTATTTCAAGTTTTATAACTTAAAATAATGTCAACGTTTGGGAGCTGTTACTTCTGACCTTGCAAAAAAACACTTGGATTAGATGCCTGACCTCCCCTGCTGGCAATGGTGGGGGCTGGACAGAGCATATAAAATGGCTATTTAGCACAGCTATTAGCAACATGACACTAACAGATAAATAAATGAGCAGACTGTTTCATAGTGATGGCAATTTAAGCTCTGAAATTATCAGAATGTGTCTGGTGACGGTGTATGGAATTTAGAAACGTGCAAGAGCACTTCCTGGTTCAGGTGTCTACGTAGAGCTGTGATAGTATTTTTCATCTCTTGAGAAAGCGACGGGCTTAGTAAATAGGATTTCTCAAACATGCATGAATGAATCAAAATATTACTCCAGGTATAGAAATGAATGCTACTCTTGTCTCCAGACTGTGTACGTGACTCATGTAAGGGTGCACTGAGTCCCAGCTGTGTAATGTTGTTCTTGTCTTGTCCTGTTAGTGGGCGACTTTGACAAAATCTGGAGAGAGCACTGTGAGGACGAACAGACGTTAAGTGAATACGCCAACGCTATGAAGAACCTCGCGGACAACCACTGGACGAAGAAGTGCGAAGGAGAGGGGCGTATCGAGTGGTGCCGCAGGTAACGTTTTTTCACAGTGATATTCGCGGTCTGTGCCATGTAAAACAGTTCAGGCTTGACTTTGTTTTACCCTCTGTTTCTGTAGTGTCTGTCAGGAGTACTTTCTGGACGGCGGGATGAAGAAGATGATTGAGAAGGACGAGAAAAGTGCTGCTGTTGCCATGGGTTTGACGGCAGCTGCTGTAAATGCCCAGAGTCACAGCACCATCCCCAGGTAAGAGTGACATTTTGTTCTTAGTAGGTTATTGTTGATCAAAAGTAGAAATAAGTGGAAAATACTGCTGCTGTTATTTTGTTTTCATTGTTAATATCTCCTTCAGTTCAGTGTCTCAGTTTGGAAAGATGCGCCTGCTCGATGTGGGCAGCTGTTTCAACCCTTTCATGAAGTTCGATGAGTTCCTCACTGTCGGGATCGACATAGTGCCTGCCGTTGAGGTACTGTTGTTGTTGTTGTTGTTTTTGCAGTATTTTCATAGGCCTGTTGATATAAATAAATGGTGTGTGAGGTTTTCCTGTTTAGCAGCAGCTGACTGTGGGCCCTTACAGAGCAAACGCACCGTCAACACTGACTCATGCAGAGCTGTGGTTAGACTGTTTTCATAAGAAAGAGGAACAAAAGTGTTTGCTTTGTGCAGCTGTTAGCAAAACGACTGGGAATTAATTGGAGAAATGCATACAATCTTTAAAGAAAGGCTGCCAGATTTATTTTTTTCTCTGCATAGTCAAAGTAACAGCTCCCTAAAAGAAGACATTTTACATATTTTAAGTTATTAAACGTGAAATAGTAATGCAAAGCAGTCCAAAACTATTTCAGAAAGTGTGAAAGAAGCATAATATAGGACCTTTTAACTCTTTGTTTTATAAAACTATGATGTGTTTTCAATTGTGTAGTTTTTTCAATGACAACAGAGTTTTTTTTTCTTTTGTTTTGTTAATATTTTGAGCAAAAGATCAAAATGGTAAAACAATAAGGACAGTTTTTTTCCAGTCTACTTTGCTCATATTTGCCAATATTAATAGAGGGCACATTACAGCTGCAAAAACAAAACTGAATCTAGAAAAGGAAAGTTAAGTGAAATGTGGATAAATATTGGCCATGCATTTACAGATTGCTTTACGAGGCGCTCTGGCCTGACATCGAACTTAGAGCTGAATGTAAAAGAAACAATTTTATTCTTGATAATTTTTCTTCTGACTCACTTTTCACAGAACAGAAGTCTTTTTTACATTGTGTTTCTACAACCATTGTAGCACGTGCATTTTAATATCTGTTTTACCTTTTCATGTAATTATATTTAGACTGTATTTATTATTTTTTATTTATTTATTATTATATTTAGACTTAAAAAATGCTACACATAGAAACTATTTACAACCTCCTCACCTTCCCGTTTTTGGGTCACCCTATAGAAACCACTAGCTACCACTAAATTAAATAATCCCTTAGCCATCTTAGACTTGGACCAGTACCACCTCAGAAAATACTTGGCTTTACAAGTAACATCTCTAAAGAACTAAAAAGGACACTGAACCAAGGGATAAAAAAGGAATAACACAAAAAATACTTAATACTTAATACTTAAAGTCCTTAATAAATAAGGACAAAACAGGGACTGTACTGGGATTAAACCAAGTCTAAACCAGGAATAATCCAAACTGAACCAGGACAAATCCAGGACTAAACCAGGTCTCAACCAGGACAAAACCTGGAGAAACCTGGGACTGAACAAGAACAAATCAAGGACTAAACCAGGAGTAAACTAGGCATAAAACTGACTCTAAATTTAAGGAGCAACTCAACCCTTGCTCAGGCCTTACTCCGCTCACTGCCACAGATTGAAAACTGCTGGAAAAGTGGGCAGAGAGGGAGGAGCGAGGCCTGGTCATGTGACTGACAGCTGTCAGAGACCATCATGGATCAGGGGGGGAAAAAAGAAAGCCTTCTGTCAGACTCTGTAATCTGTGTCCCACAAATGCCTTAACACTTTTATCTTGGAGGCAACAGATTGTATGTTTTCGTAATTGTTTCCTTCCACGGAGCCTAATGAGCGAGAGCAGAGTCAGTTCGGTGCTCTTTACTCTGCTCCCGCTGTGAGAGGGGAGGGAGGGACGGAGGGGACTGAAAGGTAAATGCGGGGCTGCAGGGCGTTTTTAGGAAAATGACCCAAACCTGATACAGGACTGGGACGAGCGTGCGGGGGAGAGAGACGGCGAGGGCGTGGTCGGAGACATGCAGCACAGGTGTGGTAACGAGGTCAAATACTACGTCACACATCTACAACTATTGAGCAGAAGTACCACCCTTTGACCTTAGGAGGGCAGCACTTAGAGGGTTTTCAAAATGTGAATTTAGACCTTTTTTTTTTTTTTTTTACACAACAGTCAAAGATACAACTATAAATAGTGAGATGTACTGCTAAAGCCCTGTTTGTACAGCTGCCAGCCAGAAAAACAAGTGGTTTAGGGTTGAGTTGCTCTTTAACTAAGACTCTTGAGTACCACCAGAAGAAACTTGACTGACCTTGAAACTTTATCCAGTCACACAGGAAAATACACGGTCACAGTAGCTTGGTCACACAAAAAGAGACACAAGCAAAAATATCTGTTAAACAATAAATATGAATAATAATAATATTTAAAAAATGAGTCTGCCTGTTGGTGGAGGAGTGGCCTGGGATCATAAGGAAATTTACGGGGGTTTTTTTTAATCTTGTTTTCCAGAGTGTGTACAAGTGTGACTTCCTGAACCTCCAGCTGCAGCAGCCCTTGCAGTTGGCCCGGGACGCGGTGGAGGCCTTCCTGCGTCAGCTCCACAGTCCCATCGACGCCCTGCCCGCTCAGCTCTTCCACGTGGTCGTCTTCTCCCTGCTCCTGTCCTACTTCCCCTCCCCGTACCAGCGCTGGATCTGCTGCAAGAAGGCCCACGAGCTGCTGGAGCTCCACGGCCTGCTCCTCATCATCACACCCGACTCGTCCCACCAGAAGCGGCACGCGCTCATGATGCGGAGCTGGCGCGTGGCGGTCGAATCTCTTGGTTTTAAACGTTACAAATATGTCAAGTATTCGCACATGCATCTCATCGCCTTCAGGAAAGTGTCCCTGGCCACCACCAGCGATCTAGTGTCCCGAAACTACCCCGAAATGCTCTACATCCCTCAGGACTTCCACTTGAACGAGGAGGAAGACGGTCTGGATGTTCCCGTCTGCGCGCGCTCGGAGTTCGAGGACGACCAGCTGGCGTGGGGCTTTAACGAACTGCCCGACACGCCCTACGACTCGGATTCAGGGGAGAGCCAGAGCAGCTCCGTGCCCGGGTTCCACGAGTTTGAAGACCCCATCCTGCTGCAGAGCTAGACCGACTGGACACCCCCCTTCCCTTTTTACGTGTGTGTGATACTAAAGGCAGGTTTCCACTGAGCGGGACGGTATGGGGCGGGTCATTACGGCACAGTTTGGTAACCCCTAAACAGGCTTGCATTTCCACAAAAAAGTAACACAGACAAGTTCCACACAAATTGTTTTTGAACCAAATTATTAAAGCCCCTTAGATAATAAATCACAGGTCTGCTTATGGGACCCAGTGTTATCCCTGATCAATTTACTGTGACCCACTTTTTAACAAAACTAAAGTTACTTCTGTAAATTATTTTACTACGACCTTTATGTATTTTAAACCTGTCTCACAATTACCTGTAATAAAACAATATTTAGGCTTCAAATAGGTTGAACAGCGAGGCTATAGAGAACCCAAAACTGCTGTAATTATTAGTATTATAGTCGTATACAGGTTCACTCCCAGCTTTTTATTTTTTAGTTACATTAAAGGAGTTTTCCTACATATAGGCCTTCTTTATATTTAAACACAGTTTTGACAGCAGAAGAATTGTTCTTAATAATTAATAATAATAATTAATTAATAAAGTAGGTGTTGCACAGTGCTAATGCTGTATTTATAATATTGAATTGGTATACTTTTTTTCCTCATAGTATTGCTGCATTCAAGACGGATCGGAAACTCGGAAGTTCCAACTTCAAAAAGCCGTTTACAAGATCAGCTCGGAAAACAAACCTGAAACCATACGAGAACATAACAATGTTTGCATTTGCTCGGTGCGATCAGGGTATATTTCTTAATAATATAGTGATAAATTAATTATCCAAGACGTTTTTGCAGAGCTGTAGCGTTCATAACTTCATTTATTATATTAACATAGCTAAATTTTTTTGCAAACAAATGTGAACTCTCTTAAGAAAACTCTTTCACCGTTAGTAACCTCCCCACACAGTAGTCCAATACCTCAGCATGTGTTGTAGGGTTAGGAACAATAAACCGTAGAAGAGAACGGTTTTCTTGTTGCTGGTTTACCCCCAAGCTTTTTAAACTTTAAATTCATTCCTACATTTTAGGGACTCACTGCTACTACTCACTACGTTAAGCTCTTGTTGAACACAGTTTGGACGGCAAATGTTATCTAAAACTAGAAATAGCTGTTGCTTTTTACAGTAGTATAACTTTTAACTCTTTCTTTAAATCATCAGCAATTCAATGTTTTGTTCCACTTTTTCTGAAGGCAAACCTCTCTGATAAAACCATAAGAAAAGCCAAGGGGTTACCAAAGTAGTACCATTTGAACCTGTCCCATACTGACCTGACCCGTGCTGTCCCACTCCAGCGGAAACCCAAAATCTCTCCCCTGCCTTCAACTGCTGCGCTGCCAAACTGAACCTGCTGCATTCTCCCCCCGCTCCTTAACACAATGCAGTTTGCACAAAGGTGAAAGACAAGTTTACAGTTATTTTTTTGCTCATATCGACCACACACACACACGACCATGCAAACACATTTTACGCACCCACATTAAAGATGGATATATTTTAATAAATAGCTAGTTTTTTTAAAAGTCGGAAAATGAATGCCCTTTCTTAAATCTCCCCCATCCTGGCTCCTAAATGTCCCCACTCATCTTCCAATCAGCTCTCATATAACAAAGTCAGCTTGTCTAAAAAAACTGCGTATTCAGACTCTATTTTAATAATACTCAAGCTAATAATAAGCTAAAGTGACAGGGTGCTCAGTGTAGACCCTTTTAGTGTTTGTAAACAACATGGCTGCACACGCACAAGGGTGAAATAAGCTAAGCAATATGTTTTCAGTGGACAAATCGACATTAAATATCAAATGTGTGTATTGTCAGTGCCTGGGTAGAAAATATTAGAACGTGATGAATAGAAAGAACCATCAGCGCTGCATAAGCTAAAGACTACATGCTGAAATAATACATTTTCTATAATATTCTGGAGTTTCAGAAATTGCAGAGCACAATAGTTTGTCAGTGTATGCTGTCAGGGTTCGTACAGTCGGGAAAAGGCATGGAATTTTAAAATGCAATTTCCAGGCTCTGGAATTTTGTTTGTTGGTGTAACGTTTTGGCAAAGTTTGGTAAATTTAAACAGCGCAAGTAACAGTCGTCCAGTACTAGTTCACCTGCAGCAGCTAACAAAAACAAAAATTACAATAATCTATAGCATCATTTTGCGTTCTGAACCAATGTACCAAACATAATTATCTTTTGATCACCGGTGTATAGGCTCTATAAGTCAATAAAATTAGTAGAATAATATTTTTCTCCCAAGTTTAACAAATGAAATTGCAGCAAAAGTATATTTCTAATGCACCACATTGGACATTTTGAATACTATTTTAACAAATTAATCAAAAGTCATGGAAAACTCTTGTTAAAAAAGTGTATTGTAAACCACTGAACACCACAAATTTTTCTTTTCTATTTGGCTGTTCATTTAAGGTGCTGCCACAGCCAATCATCTGCCTTTGTTTAGCCCTCTCCTCTGCTTCCTCTTCTCTCACACCAGCTAACTTCATGTTCTCTTTCATGTCCTCATAAATCTCCTTTTGGTTTTTCCTCTAAAGGCCTCCTGTCTGGCAGCTCTAACCTCAACATCCTTTTACCCATAGGCTCTGGTAAAAACTGAACCTCATTAAGACTAAACTAGGTCTAAATTTAGGATTGAATTATGTCAAAATCGGAATCGTTTAAGTGTTTTATTTGATCGCAACATTATTTGAGTTAAGGCTCCAGACACATAGACACTAAAACCCTTAACAAAGATCACCTCAGGAGGCTCCCGATCCTTTCCTGACCCGTGCGTCGGTCAGATGTCAGGAGGATTTGAATACACACACGAGAAGCGTTTCGTGGGAAGGGGTGGAAAGAGCGGAGTATGAAGCTAACATAGTGGGGCTGCTAGCAACACAAAGCTAACAGATGAATAAGCCAAGTCCTTTGCAGTGACACCGGTTTAAGCGCAGATATTATCCTTACATTTCCTCAATCTAACGCGCATCTTAGCAGTACAGAGAAAAGTAAAGAGGTCTATTATTTTTTATTTTAAAATGCTATTGGTCGATTAGTCGCATAAACTCTTTGCATCAATAAAGCTGGTCTTAACTTATTTTTCATTTCATTTAAGATAGCACAGTTGATTTTAGATAATATATTTTACAACCATTTTTTGTAAATGTTTGTCGAAGACTCTGCTTAGTCCCCCACATATACTTTGGTCGATTTCGGTCGATTACTTGCTGTATTGGGCGTAACTTTGGACAACAAACTATTCCTTTGGTTGACTACAGCGCTAGCACAAACAAGTGGTGGAGCTCAGAAGACTATTTGTCGCAGAGCGCACTCCACTCGCATCAAAAGACACGCGAGTCATGAGCTGGCCTCCGGACCATCTCCGCACACATACAAACATCTGATTGCTCGGGACAGGGCACTAGGGCCGACCGAGGATTATGTCCGGGTTTGAAAAGTGGAGGAGATTGTGTCCAAACAACCAGGCGCTCTTTAAGATTTCAGGAGAGGGTCCAGGTGATTGTGCGTGTTTGTAAAGGGCTATAGTGTAATTTTCTATCAAATGGAAGATCATAACATTATCGCAATACATTTAGTTTCTTACAATATGGATTTTGTGTCTGCTGATTTCACAATAACATAAAATTTGCCCAGTCCACAAAGCCACAAATCCTACTAAACCTAAAATCTAATGTTATCACTGATTTGCGTGCGCAGCTGTTTTGATTACAACAAAAGGGTCTATAAAAGCCAAAAACTGTGGGATTGCACTGGAGCGACTAAAATGAATGATACGAATTCCTTGCTTCTGTCATGCAGCTAGACTTTCTTAAACTCTAGATGTGCATTTAGTTTTCCAAGGAAAGATATCTCTCTTAACTATATATTCTCAAAAAAAAAAAGCAACAAAAAAAAAAAAAAAACATTGGTGTTGTCCAGTGTAAAGTGCGGCAATGCCATTTTTATCTTGGCATCTCGATTGCTTTGTGTGTATTTAACGAGACAAAACAGTGGTATTTGTAGCATTTTCAATACCATTTGGTAGAAGTATTACTAGGTTTACTACTAATGTGAAGCTGTTTACTCATCGGTACAAAGTGTTAGGTAGGTTTTCACTTGTCATCGTACTTCAGATATTAATACTGACCTCTTGTAGTTTTTTCAATACATGTTTCTGTCCCCTGCAAACAAAAAATACTAACTTTGTAGCTCTGAGGTGAAAATATAGCTCATACTCGACTGGGAAAACCATAAACACTGAACTCTGACAGTGTTTTGTAAGGGGCTTGACAAGATATGTAGAGATATGTAACATATTTGCTACAGTAGGTAATAGTCAGTGCCTGTTTGGAGGAGCAGACAGGAACAATAATAATGTTTTTGCTGCTATTGTGGCCACCCTAAAACAACTAACATGACTGCAGATATGAACCTCTGTTTCTCCTGTATAAAACCAGAGATTTTAGTCGTCCAACCACCTCAATGTGCCCTGTCAACCAAACTTTAAGGCATTTATACTTTCACACTTGTACCCTCACTTGTAGAGGCGCAAGGGCTTAGTGTGTCCCAACTGTCTTAAACGTTCAACACCACACTTCATTTCCAGTCAGTGTTCGTTTCTTAGCAACTTTGCAGCAAGCGATACCTGGCAAAAATGAGAGAGAGCGCATTAACAGTTAAACTAATAAAAAAGTTAAATGAACGTGTCTGTTATCCAGGTAACAGCACTGCTAAAAAGTTGGAGACATGTTTGATCTTTCTGTGGCAAAATTATCAAACTAACAGCTGTTTTAAAATGATTTTAGTCTCCAAGAGGTGTGGACTGTCCTAATTTTTATTTTTAACACTCCTGGACTCATACACTTCATGCACTTTTGGAAAATGCGCACTTGACTTAAGTGTAGTGCATAGTGTGGGTAGAGTCCACCCCAACTAAGGCCCAGAGTTGCATCTCCTAATATAGTTAGGAGGAAATTTTAAAGTTTCACTGACCTACATGGTTTAGTGTCTGTTGCTCCCGGCTGCTTCTCCAAACTGGCAGTGTGCTGACAGCTATCTATCAAAAATGATCTCAACATCAACATCTCTTCTCCTTTCAAGATCCAGCCCCCTCCAGCTCCTGTTGCTCAGTAACCCCCCTCTCTCTCTCTGACTGAAGACATTTGCACTAGTGAACGACTTTGTGAAAAAAAGAGGCTGTAGATTTTAGCAATAGTGAAGTGTATAGAGCCCATAAGGGGGAAGGTTTTAGCTAAAGACACTACCGTAAACAATGATGGCGTGTGAAGCTGTTGTAGTCTGGATTTGACCAGGCTTTTAAACGTGCGTGAAAGGATTTGTGTGAATGAAGGAAGATGGCACTTTAACTCATTGATCCCAAATTATTTTCGTACATTAAAATGGCCCCATGTGATCATACTTAAGGTGCCTTGATTGTCGTATTTATGTTGCTAACAGGCTTTTTTTCATATCCCAATTCATTAACAGCAATGAGAAAATTAAAACACAGATAGTAGTACTCAGGGTATCTCCAGACCAGTTTTAGAGCCACTTGCGATATAATTTAATGCCAAATTCACATCCTACTGGCAAAATAAAGACATTTTAATTACCAAGAACTACTCAAGTATACGGTATATTTTTGACAAGTACAAGCTTAATGTTACAGCTAAACATGGACCTTGTTTATAATAACAAATATGCAGTACTTTGCAGTCAAAACTCGAAGCAGTAGAGCGTAGACCTGGTCCTATCTCGCAATGGCAAAGATATAGTGCCCAGACCTGGATTCACATTTCCATAAACCAAAAAACTGTTTGTATTTTTGGTTTATGGAGTCCCTGAAAACAGTCCTGGATCTGAACAGTGACCTAGTTCCACTCCAAAATTCATCATTTTGTGTCTGGACAATTACTGACTTTTCCTAAAATTGTCATAATAAAAATACAATGGGGATACCCTGGTACTGGTCTGTCTTATCTTGTCAACATGAAGCATATCCGTCTTTACGTCTGTACTTTTTTTTCTGATGGATCTGAGGTTTTTCATGAACATTTCACAAATTGATGATTTTTTTTCTTTTTAGTGTTTTGTGATAATTGGTGCATTGTCTTCCACTGTTTCTTTGGTCCGTTGCATGAAATGGTTTGTCATTTTCACCAACGCAGAACAACGTGTGCTTATGGTATGGTTGTATCTCTCTATTTTATAAATGAATGTAAAAGTAATGCTGTCTCTGAGTTTGTTTTTTAGCTTTATCACCTACGCAGATGATAGGACTTGAGACTGGCCCAGCTGCTTTGAATAAATTACGTTTTAGCCAGTGATGTTCAATGACGTAGTGAAAGCTAACATAATGCATCAACTGTCTTTAAACCTGGGCACTCTGATCTCAGCTGTTGTATAAATTATTCAAATGCAGGGCTGTACTTACAACTTAATCAAGAGGGACTAAAATAAAGACTACATTAGAGCTGATTAACAGAAAAAGTCAGAAAAAACTCTACCAAGTAATGGGGAATTCAAATAGTGAAGTAGATTATAGATTACATAACTTAATTTATACACAAGTAAAATTAAAATGTACTAAAAACTTAAAAATCTACTTGATTACATTAAATTGGGTATTTGTAATTTGTTACTTCCACCTAACTAAACTAAAAAAAACTTTAAAAGAGTAAAGGTATTTTCTGTTGTATTTTGTGAGGCAAAGGGAGTAGACTTTAAAGTGTAATAGTACTACCAGCAGTACAGTTAGGGTGACCACCTCAAAAAGTACTAAAAGTGGGACTAGTTGTTAACATTATCTAACTTACCAACTTAATGAGTCTAAATCTCATTTACACAAAAGACGCAGCTGCTAAAAAACATGGATCCATGCTAAAAATACACATTTTGCCAAGTAATGTCTACTGAGAAAAGCGCCATAGAGAGGCCTTTCCTGAAACAAAGGTAGCAACATATCCACCATATATGCAACCCAGAGAGACCGGACGCCCACAAGTATTTATTCTACATTTTACACAAGAAATAAGTCCTCGATGTTACCTCGTTCTTAACTTGAATCTCACTTTTTATAAGATCCACTGAAAAAGAGGAACATTATCTTAATCAGTGGGACAAAGCGACAGAGGCTGTGCAATACAACCAAAAGTGGGACAGGTGATCACTCTAAGTACAGTAGTAATACTTTGTTGTTGTAGTAGTAGTAGCAGTAGTAGTAGTGGCATACTTGCTGTATGGCCTGGTTAACCACTCTGCCACGGTGTACACCTGAAATATATTGAGTAAATAAAAAATGAAAGAATTGCATAAATGCTTAATAGAGACAGAGTTATACACAGAAATCCCATAGAAATATCTTATTGTAAGCTCTAATTGCTACTGTTTGCAAGTGTTTTATTACACTTGACAAAACAGCCAATGGGTGCATAAACGAAATTAATTAATTTAGAATAAAAAACAAACTTGTGACTTTTGTGAAAAAATATATGATTTCATTTATTTATTACTATAAAGAAAAGTGGTTATAAAACACATTTTAAATGTTTAATTAATTTCATAAACTTCATATTCCGAAATACGCTTTCGCTTTTCTCGGAGTTGCCCAGTTTTGACCCTCCGCTCTCGCCATAGCTGGAGTCATGGCGCTGACAGCTGACTCAAAACTTTTAACGGGACGAGTTTTCTGAACTGATATAATCTTACCGTGTCAGCTGGTTACAGAGCTTTAGGTCGTTTTATATTCAAGTCATCGGCTAAAATAACATGACAAGAAGAGAAACGATTTTGTTAAAGATGTAAAAGTCGTGTTATTTTCTGTTGACCGGGGTGTTAGCCCTCGGGAGCTAAGCTAACGGCGTCAACAAGTGAGCGGTAGTACTGAGCTTTTCTGAACTAACTTTTGCTTCGCTGCACGCGTTGAAATGTCCTAAATGATCCTTAAATAGCGTTCAAACTTCACACTGTGCCTCATTTTGACGCTGGTTAGACTCGTGTTTTGTCTAAAATGTGTCGTTTTCTGCGCTACTGCGTGAGCCACTGCCTGCACGCCGCGATGACCCGGCTGGAGGAGGTGAACGGGGAGGTCAGCGTCTGGTCCTCGGTCCGCTGGCTCGGCTACCTGTCCGGCCTCAACCTGCTCATAGCCCTCTTCCTGGGGCTCTACGTGCGCTGGGAGAAGAGCGAGGGCTCCACCATCCTCGTCATCTTCGTCCTGGCGCTGGTGGTCGTGGGGGTAGCCAGCGCGCTGCACTACTTCTACAACCTGGAGAGAGTGAGTCTGGGTCTGCTGCACCTGTGGATCGGGTTTTTGCTCGGACTCTTGTGTTTTATCAACAGTTCCACGGTAAGAGGCGATGTGAAGGAGATAGCGACCAACTACATGCTGCTGGTCAGTATGGCTCTGAGGACGCTGTGGGCGCTGCTGGAGAGGCTGTTTGGCTGCACCAGGTGTGTTTATTTAACTTATATCACTGTATTTATTCAAAGGGTTTGGAGTTAAGATTGAAAACAGACTCCATATTATCTGTTTTACTCAGGGACAGGGCTTGACAGTTACTTTTTTGCTCACTGGCCACCATAGCTTGTATTTGTCTTTACTAGCCACACTTTAATTAGTTAAAGAAATGTAAATCCTCACAGAATTGTTGTGGAGTTGCAGCAGAATGATAAAAAAGCAGAGGGTACTACATAAACCATGAGCCTTTGCGCCATTTCAGTGCAACCAACATGACAAAATTATATGTCTTTTTTTTAAATATCATAATAACTAAATTAGTAAAGGCTTGTCAGGGCATTTTTAGAGAATACGTTTTATTATTGTGAGCTTTTCTCCATAACTGTGAGCCTTGCCACAGTATTGCAATAAATATCGTACCGTGAGGTTAATATTGTGGTAATACCGTGCTGTAAAATTTGGATATTGTCCCTAAATGGTGCGCACTCAAGCAGAGCAACATGAATTCAGGTTTAACCTTTAAAGTGAAGATATATAATAGGTATTAATAAAATTCAACTGGCCAAAGTGGCAGTGGGAGTATTTCTGTTACTCGCCAAAGTGAAAATCTGCCTGCATTTGGTTGGACGTTGTGTTAATGTCAAGCCCTGCTTAGGGACAAAGTTTTATGGCTCAATTGTGTCCTATTTTAGAGAAATCCTGTTGTTAAATTTGCATTAACTACATATTTCACACTGATACAAAGGTAAAATGTGGTAACTGCAGCTTGTAATATTCTAACTCAGTGGTTCCCAACTTTTTTCTCTCATGTACCTCCTGGGGTTTTTTGTCATATCATGAGTACCCCCACACTCATACCTGTTGATAATTCTTAAAAATTTTAAGTAAAAAACATCTGTGTTCATTAGTAAGACGTTTTATACTTAATTTATTATAAATGCTAATTTATTATAAATGCTAATTTATTATAAATGCTAATTTATTATAAATGCTAATTTCCAGCATTTTTGGTCAAACTCAAATTCTAAATGAATTATGTAATAATATGCCTGCCTTTATATTGTTATATTTATTTTATTGTACTATATTTGACTTTAATCTGTTTTACATATATTTTTACTAAATATTTTAATGTTCAAAATGGTCTTAAAAAACAAAAATAATTTTAAACTCTATGAAGAAACATTTAAATAATTGTAATGACTCTCTTTTGAAACAAGCTATTAAACCTAAAAAGAAAAAGAGGAAAAAATGTAACGAAATTAAATATTCTAATATCTTTAGCAGTTTCACCTCCTCTTCATTACTTAAGCTTGTCTTTCATAAGTGTCAATATAAAAAGATAGCAAATGTTTTGTTTGTTTGTTTTTTTGTTTTGTTTTTTTGGAGATACATTTTGAAATAATTCCATGTACCCCCTGAAAAGTGCCCCTGTTTGGGAAACACTGTTCTAACTGAGGAATCAAGACACACTTACTGCACTTTGCCTTTTATTATTATTGTCATTTTATTTGTATCACTGAGATTTTTGTAGTTACTGCAAAATGTTGAAACATGTTTTGTTAAACTCTGCAATGGGGCACACCTCAGCCATGAACCTTTGACACTTCCTTTGTTAATGCACATGCTAATATACTTTATGATTCTGACTGTCAAAGTGCTCAATAAATATGATGTTGGACACCCCATACAAAGTATTTTCATTACACATTTTGGAGGTCGAAGGAGGTTACACTGCCATTAATGTAACTGTGAGAAACTTGGAGGGACAGTAACAAAACTTAAAAGCTATTTTCTCAGTTACCGTAGATACTGCTTTTTTTTTTTTTTTTTTTTTTTTTTACAGAGCTGAAGATGTTGAGTTTGATGTTGACAAGAATGGACAGGATCAGGAATGTGTCCATCAGAGGGACAGCTCATGTTAAATGTTTTGGAGATAAAGTCAGAGAGGCCAGACTGAGATGGTTTGGACATGAACCTGAGGGATAATGATTATATGGTAGAAGGAGGTTAGAGCTGCCACACAGGATACTTAGAGGTAGTCCAAAAGTTTGATTCCTTGGATTATATTAGATTAGATGGAACTTTATTAATCTCAAGCAGAGAAATGTACTTGTTAAAGCAGCTCTTTAATACAGAATAAAGTGCAGAAAGCAAGAAAATAAAGCATGCATCAAAAACAAAAAGTACCATATACATTCTTAAAAAAAGAAATAAATAAAAGCAAAAATATGTAACATTTTAAATATAAAATTAACACTGTAAACAACCACACATCCTACTCTATACATATTTACATGTTGGCGGAGGAAGGTGATGATAATGACAATAGGGCTGCAACAACTAATCAGATTAATTGATTATAATCAATTATTGAAATAATCATCAACTAATTTAATAATCGGAGGTGGGTTTATTACCAGGACAGAGCAGTAAAGCAACAAAAACAATTAAAAACAATATACATTTTGTGTGTATAGATGCTCTATCCAAACGCCCTCCAGTGACACAGTTGCAGCTTTGTCTGGTTAAAATTTTGTAAAAATTAAGTGATTTTTGGTAGAATTTTAAAAAAAAAATTAACGGGAACAATAAAACACTGCAAGTTTGTAACCACTCACATGCTTCACTATCTGATTTATCAATTAATCAAAACAATAATTGATAGATTAATTGATTATCAAAATAATCGTTAGTTCCAGCCCTAAATGACAGTAATGCAAATGTAAATTGCTCAGTGTAATGACTACACAGATGAGCTGTACAGTCTTCTTTTCCTTTTAGCTCTTCCCTTTGTGTTTCTGCTATACTTTTTCTTGTAAATAATTTAAATTTCACATTTTAAATTTCCTTTTTATCGATTTAGCATTCTGCACTTTATCCTGTCTTAAGGAGTGAATTTTCTTTGCTGTGGGATCAATCAAGTTTTATCTGATCTTAGTTGGTGTGAGAGAAGTGGATGCAGAGCGCAGGGTTAGTTGGAGGCAGATGACTCACTGTGGCGGTGACCCGTTTAAAGAGAAAAGCTGAAACATGGGAAGATGTAGAATTTCTCTGTTACTAAAGTTTCAGTGTCGACCCTCTGAGGCTGCTGTAGTTTGTAGAGTCTAGAGTGAACTGAAGCAGAATAATTTGTCAAACAGTCCAGCAAATGTCTTGGGAAATAATTCCTTTTAAAAGAGTGGGAACTGTGCTTGTGTGACATCCACTAATAAACAAAAGGTTGTTCTTTTTAGGTGTTAAAAAAACAGCTACAGCTTTGACTATGATGACTGGTTAACAGATATTGAAGAAAAGAGTATAGCGGGTAGTGTTATGTTTGATTTTTATGCAGGATTTGACGTAATTTATCATAAGTCTTTGACAGAGAGCATATGGATTTGATAAATCAACAACAACCTGGTTTAACAGCTACTTATATGGCAGAACTCAGACAGTTTTCTTCAGTGGCAGCTATTTCAGAGCCTTTACTCTATAATATCTACACAGAATGAATGAACGTTTTTTTTTTAACAAAAGCCAAAATCATTATGTATGCTGATGACTCAACCATATACTGTCTACATCAGCACATACTGTCCAAGAGTTAAATGCTGCCATTGATTGGATAAATAAAAAACAATTAGTTTTAAATATTTCAAAAACGCACACTATAGTTTTTGGTTCCAGCTATTCTATAAATTTAAATCCATTTCTACATCTCAGAATACAAAATGTCCCTATTAAACAAACGCACGAGACAAAGCTTCTGGGCATTATAGTAGATAATAAGTTATCATGGTCAAAACAGAATGAGTAGGGCAATCACTGTGATTAAAAGACACGTTAACTTTCTAACTTAGAAAACCACCAAACGTATGACACAAGCTCTGATACTTACCTAGACTATTGTCCAGTAGTGTGGTCAAATGGCACAGGTGAAATGATGAGGAAATTGCAAATTATACAGAACACAGCAGCATGAATGGTACTAAGCTATGACACAAGCATAAAACGAATGCACGAGAAATTAAATTGGCTATTAGTGCAAGACAGACGCCTATAGTCACTGCTGTCACTTATCAGAATTATTTCTGTCACCCAAACTCCTCATATTCTTTTCCAAAATCTATTGTTTAGCACTAACAGGCATGATTACCATCAAACGAACAGAGGAATGTATGAATGAAACTTGCTTCCCAAACAAATAACACCGGTAGAGAACAGAAATCATTTCAATTCTCTTCTAAAACATGTAAAGGCAGACTAATACAAGTAAGGCAGCGACAATAATTAGTTGTATTAAAATACTGATCATGTGGATTAGTTAAGAATGAATCTTGAAACACCAAGAATATGTGGAGATAAGAGCTGTGAAGACAAAAATAGTGTTATGTAATATATATAATGTAAGTAGAATAAAGTGACTAATGATGAGTGGACTTTTCATGGATATAAATGTATGGCTAACCCGTTGGCTGCTTGTAAATGTAGGATTGTATAAAGTAGATTTTATGTTTTTGGCTGTAAATTGTTAGCCTGGCGAGCCAGACCGTCCTACTTGCTTTTCACAAGCAGGACAGTCTGGTTCCCTTCTCAGGGCGGAGCATTTCTCCGGTTCAATTTGGAAATGGCCAATCACAGACGTTTATCTGCAGTGCGTCTTACGAAAGCGGAAGAGCTAGCCAAGGTAGCACTAGCTACTGAGCTAATTTAATAATTTCTCTGACCTGATTATTGCCGTTTATAGCTTTTCTTCATCACCTGTTGGTTCTGTTGAAGTCATTGTTATTGTTCAGTCCTCTGTGGGTTTTTTTTTCTTTGTCTTGTTGCCATTTTAACAACAGTTAGGTCTCGTTGACATGCGATGTAACAAATGCATAAAAAAACCCGACTTTTTAAACAAATCTTTGTACAACTGGCTGTACAACTCGCTGCTAAAATAAAATAAATGGTTCATAAATATATGCTTAAAAATAGGGCTGCACAACATCACTGCGATACTTTTAGTTTCAATAACGATACATTGTGATAAAGTGTGCAGCCTTACTTAAAAAATATGTAAAAAAGTAAATGAATGGAAGTACAGCTATTTATGGTAAAAACCTGATTTCTGATTATTTCTCTGTAACTAAACAGTTTTGCGTTCCTCCTCAGGTACCGGCCGGCCTTCCTGACCTCTGCTGAGCGTCTGGAGTTAGCAGGTTTTGCAGTGGCCAGTACAGTTCTGGTTTATAAGTCAATGAGTGTGATGGTGCTGCTGGTCGCTCTGGGCACCGTCATGGTCGCTCTGAGGATGAAGGCGCTCCTCTCCCTCCCGAACCTCGTCTCATTCGCCGTGATCACCGGAGTCCCGTTTTTCAAGTCTCTAGATTTGGACGTAAACCCGTTCGCTCTGGCCTGTTTCTTCTCTCAGCTCATCTGTGATCCTCTGCTGGACTTGTACTTCAGCGGCCTCTCTGTGACCGAGCGCTGGCAGCCGTTTCTGATCTGGAGAGGGCTGTGGAGGAGACTGTCCCTGCTGCCTCTGCTGCTGGTAACGTATTTGGGATTTTAATGTAGGCCTATAATAAAAATACATAACATTGTGTAAAATAAATTGTTCCTTAAAAATAAAGCATAAAAAAGTTAAAATGTTTATAGATTTAGGCTGCAGGATGAGATTAAAACATGTATACAGTATGTGTTTAATAAAGTGAGTATGAATGTGTGCTTTTTGAGTACATTTTCTACATAGTTTTATATGAGAACATTTTTGAGGGGAAAAAAAATACTATTGAATTGATCTAAATGAGTAAAAAAAACACATCACACGACCAAGTTTGCATTTGAAGTAGTACTAGCAGTTGTACATTTTGCTGTTAATTAAATTGTAATTTCACATTTACATTTATTACTTGTTATCTTAAAGGTCCTCTGTTATGCTAAATTATGCTAAATTTTTTGAGCTTTTAACCATGTTACAATGTTTCCACCTCAGAATCATACCTGGAGTAGTATTTTGTTTCATTCTCGCATGTTGGAGTAATCCTGTATGCTGAGGCGCTGCCCCTCTCAAGAGCAGGAAATGCACGGTCTCACGGCTCTACGTAGACACGTGCAAAACTATTTCAAAAAGCATCATCTGGAGTTTTTAACTCAAGTAATTTGTCTTCTTGAGTACAGATTTAGAGTTATTTTTTGACATCTGGATGTGAATACCACCTGACAACTTTCCTGCAGTAATATAATACTAAATAATAGAATAAATAAAGAAGCATGTCATGAATAGAGCACATTATCAAAACATCAGCATGACTTTGCAGATCTCTAACTTGCTCAAACTTGTTATTTCAGTGTTTCCTTCCTTCCCCATTTCCTCATAAATGTATTTTATTTAATGTATGTAGTAGTTGTACTGGTTTGCCTGGTTCTCTCACAGTTCACTGGAGTGTACAGTTAAAATATGTAATCTTTCACAAGGCCAGGCTATAAATAGACTCCTTTAAGAGTCCAGGCCAAAGGTTTCTTAACTGATAAATCTGGTCAAAGCAAGTTTTGGTCAGGCATAAACCTACACTAGTTTGGACATGTTTTTATCCTCAAAGAGTTATGAAATGTTATTTTAGTTATTCATTTATTCCCTTCACTACATAGTGTTCAATTGCAGTTGTATTTTATATCATAGGAAAAAGCCTGCAGAGCACTTTGGCACATTTTTGGGCGCTACCCATATGTTTATCGGTATTGCTTATTACAAACATGCATGATCCTTAAAAGTTGTTTCTTGTTATAAAGGTAAATAATGAGGCTTTCCAACACCAAATACACCAATTTGTATTGGTGCTATGATGCTAAATTGAACTTTTAACTATGTTTTAATGTTTTTTTCCACCTCAAAAACATTTGTGGAGTACTATTTTATTTATTTTATTTTCTTAAAAGCTGATAATGCCTGGCTTCGCAGCGCTTTACGTAATCTCATGAAACCAGGAAGTGCTCCTGAGCGTTTCTAAAGAACACACACCGTCACTGCACTCATTCTGATCATTTCAGTGCTTAAATTGCCCTCACAATGAAGCAATCAGCTCATTTATCTATCTGTTAGAGTCATAGTTGTGCTAAATAGCGATTTTACACTCTGTCCAGTCACCACTGTTGCCAGCAGGGGGCGACAGACACCTAATCCAGTAATCGCTCCTCAAAAGAAGACCTTTTCCATACATATACATTATTTAAAGTTATAAAACGTGAAATACTAATGCAAAGGTGGCTAAAATGTTTTCAAAAAGCCTAAAAAAAGCATAATATAGGACCTTTAAAGGGAGAAATGATTGACTGATTGACTTCTCCTCTCTCTGCAGGTGGAGGGGACCTTTATGACTTTTGCTGCCTTTAAACTCATTCACCTGGACCAGTGGTACGTCCTGATCCCGGGCTTCATCGTGGCCTCTGTCTTTTGGTTGATCTGCCACATGGTGTTTGTGATCACCGTTTGGGGTTTTCACACCAAACTGAGCGACTGTCAGAGGCTCACCTGGTCCCAGGGCCCGGACCTCAGTGGCCTGGACAAGATCATGGCGTCGAAGGGAATGAGACACTTCTGCCTCATCTCAGAAAGACTCGTGCTGTTTACTCTCGTGTCCACGGTCGCTGTGGCTGCTCTGTGCTGGCAGGTGAGGTGTTAAAGTGTCGAGTGACGTTAGGAATCATACCTAAGATTTAGCTAAATTTAGTGCTGCTGCGGGTGTTGGCCTTAATATTTAGGCACCGTATTTTCCGCACTATAAGGTGATTCGGATTATAAGGTGCACCTTCAATTAATGGCCCATTTTAAAACTGTTTTCATATATAGGGCGCACCGCATTATAAGGCACATTCACTAGATGGTGCTGCGCTAAAGGGAATGTCAATAAAACAGTCAGATAAGTCAGTCAGTCAAACTTTATTAATAGAATACAAACCAGCGTTCTTACAACTCCCTCGTTGAAAACAATGTATTTCCAACTCCATTTGTCACAGTTCAAAGCTACATGAACAGCGTTCGAGCGCTCAGTTTTCTGTCCCCTCAATGTCGCAACTCTTCTACTGAGATGGAGCGAAGGCCGCGCCTCCTTGTTCTTTTGCGGCAGGATCCATAAACACGCCTATGGCACACATGAACAGCTGGGACTGGAATTCCCCTTTACCGTTTTTACCGCTGTCACTTCAGCGACGCCCCCTGAATACGGTAGCCATAATTAACCAACATTGATCCATATATAAGGCGCACTGTCGGTTTTTGAGAAAATTAAAGGCTTTTAGGTGCGCCTTATAGTGCGGAAAATACGGTAACTCTTATTTTGTTTATACATTTTACATGAATTGGAATTGCACTTGGTTTCTTTAAAGGGTTGGGGTGTGTGCCTCCCACATTTTTGTCTAACTCAGACATGTCCAAAGTGTGGCACGGGTCAAGATTTCATATGGCCCTCAGCTTCTGTAACAAAATGTATTACTAATGGCCCACCAGCATTTTCCATACAGTGTTTCCGTAGCTTTACCGATATTATCTGCACATTTATGCATCTCATCTACTTCTCTCTGCCTTGTGTTTTCTAATTAGTTGGTCAGAAAATAACAGCAGTTGTGTCTCTAGATTTCAACAATTTGTATAAAAAGTCTTATGTTTTGAACTATACAGTAAATCAGGCTGGACCTTTGAACATCCTCAAGTCTGGCCCTCTTTGAAAAAAAGTTTGGACACGTCTGATTTATGTGTCTCTGTTCTGACCTGACAGGTGTCCAGCAGTATGTTCCTGAGCGTGTTTCTCCTGGTGCTGCCTCTGGAGTCTCTGTTTCATGGACTCTTTTATGAACTGGGAAACAACCTCGGAGGAACCTGTGTGGGCTACGCTGTGGTCATCCCAACAAACTACTGCAGGTAACGGAGCTGTTACCTGTTGTGTTGCTGTTTTTATCTGTGCATAGAACAAATGAATAGATTAAACTGTTTTAATGCAAATGAATCCTGTGCAAAACATCTGTGCTCTTACATCTAATAATTTTACTGTTACTACAAATCTGAACTCTACTCAAACCTCTGACTCTGTGGTCTGGTCTCTGACTCTGTGGTCTGGTCTCTGACTCTGTGGTCTGGTCTCTGACTCTGTGGTCTGGTCTCTGACTCTGTGGTCTGGTCTCTGACTCTCTGGTCTCTGACTCTGTGGTCTGGTCTCTGACTCTGTGGTCTGGTCTCTGACTCTCTGGTCTCTGACTCTGTGGTCTGGTCTCTGACTCTGTGGTCTGGTCTCTGACTCTGTGGTCTGGTCTGGTCTCTGACTCTGTGGTCTGGTCTCTGACTCTGTGGTCTGGTCTCTGACTCTGTGGTCTGGTCTCTGACTCTGTGGTCTGGTCTCTGACTCTGTGGTCTGGTCTGGTCTCTGACTCTGTGGTCTGGTCTGGTCTCTGACTCTGTGGTCTGGTCTCTGACTCTGTGGTCTGGTCTCTGACTCTGTGGTCTGGTCTGGTCTCTGACTCTGTGGTCTGGTCTCTGACTCTGTGGTGTGGTCTCTGACTCTGTGGTCTGGTCTCTGACTCTGTGGTCTGGTCTGGTCTCTGGCTCTCTGGTCTCTGACTCTGTGGTCTGGTCTCTGACTCTCTGGTCTCTGACTCTGTGGTGTGGTCTGGTCTCTGGCTCTCTGACTCTGTGGTCTGGTCTCTGACTCTCTGGTCTCTGACTCTGTGGCCTGGTCTCTGACTCTGTGGTCTGGTCTCTGACTCTGTGGCGTGGTCTCTGACTCTGTGGCGTGGTCTCTGACTCTGTGGCGTGGTCTCTGACTCTGTGGCGTGGTCTCTGACTCTGTGGTCTGGTCTCTGACTCTGTGGTCTGGTCTCTGACTCTGTGGTCTGGTCTGGTCTCTGACTCTGTGGTCTGGTCTCTAACTCTGTGGTCTGGTCTCTGACTCTGTGGTCTGGTCTCTGGCTCTCTGGTCTCTGACTCTGTGGTGTGGTCTCTGACTCTGTGGTGTGGTCTCTGACTCTGTGGTGTGGTCTCTGACTCTGTGGTCTGGTCTCTGACTCTGTGGTCTGGTCTCTGACTCTGTGGTCTGGTCTCTGACTCTGTGGTCTGGTCTCTGACTCTGTGGTCTGGTCTCTGACTCTGTGGTCTGGTCTCTGACTCTCTGGTCTGGTCTCTGACTCTGTGGTCTGGTCTCTGACTCTGTGGTCTGGTCTCTGACTCTGTGGTCTGGTCTGGTCTCTGACTCTGTGGTCTGGTCTCTGACTCTGTGGTCTGGTCTGGTCTCTGACTCTGTGGTCTGGTCTCTGACTCTGTGGTCTGGTCTCTGACTCTGTGGTCTGGTCTCTGACTCTGTGGTCTGGTCTCTGACTCTGTGGTGTGGTCTCTGACTCTGTGGTCTGGTCTCTGACTCTCTGGTCTCTGACTCTGTGGTGTGGTCTCTAACTCTGTGGTCTGGTCTCTGACTCTGTGGTGTGGTCTCTGACTCTGTGGTCTGGTCTCTGACTCTGTGGTCTGGTCTCTGACTCTGTGGTCTGGTCTCTGACTCTGTGGTCTGGTCTCTGACTCTGTGGTCTGGTCTCTGACTCTGTGGTGTGGTCTCTGACTCTGTGGCCTGGTCTCTGACTCTGTGGTCTGGTCTCTGACTCTGTGGTCTGGTCTCTGACTCTCTGGTCTGGTCTCTGACTCTGTGGTGTGGTCTCTGACTCTGTGGTGTGGTCTCTGACTCTGTGGTCTGGTCTCTGACTCTGTGGTCTGGTCTCTGACTCTGTGGTCTGGTCTCTGACTCTGTGGTCTGTCTGGTCTTGCTGGTCTCTGACTCTGTGGTCTGGTCTCTGACTCTGTGGTCTGGTCTCTGACTCTGTGGTCTGGTCTCTGACTCTCTGGTCTGGTCTCTGACTCTGTGGTCTGGTCTCTGACTCTGTGGTCTGGTCTCTGACTCTGTGGTCTGGTCTCTGACTCTGTGGTCTGGTCTCTGACTCTGTGGTCTGGTCTCTGACTCTGTGGTCTGGTCTGGTCTCTGACTCTGTGGTCTGGTCTCTGACTCTGTGGTCTGGTCTCTGACTCTGTGGTCTGGTCTCTGACTCTGTGGTCTGGTCTGGTCTCTGACTCTCTGGTCTGGTCTCTGACTCTGTGGTCTGGTCTCTGACTCTGTGGTCTGGTCTCTGACTCTGTGGTCTGGTCTCTGACTCTGTGGTCTGGTCTCTGACTCTGTGGTCTGGTCTGGTCTCTGACTCTGTGGTCTGGTCTCTGACTCTGTGGTCTGGTCTCTGACTCTGTGGTCTGGTCTCTGACTCTGTGGTCTGGTCTCTGACTCTGTGGTCTGGTCTCTGACTCTCTGGTCTCTGACTCTGTGGTCTGGTCTCTGACTCTCTGGTCTGGTCTCTGACTCTCTGGTCTGGTCTCTGACTCTGTGGTCTGGTCTCTGACTCTCTGGTCTTGTCTGGTCTGGTCTCTGACTCTGTGGTCTGGTCTCTGACTCTCTGGTCTCTGACTCTGTGGTCTGGTCTCTGACTCTGTGGTCTGGTCTCTGACTCTGTGGTGTGGTCTCTGACTCTGTGGTCTGGTCTCTGACTCTGTGGTCTGGTCTCTGACTCTGTGGTCTGGTCTCTGACTCTGTGGTCTGGTCTCTGACTCTGTGGTGTGGTCTCTGACTCTGTGGCCTGGTCTCTGACTCTGTGGTCTGGTCTCTGACTCTGTGGTCTGGTCTGGTCTCTGACTCTCTGGTCTGGTCTCTGACTCTGTGGTCTGGTCTCTGACTCTGTGGTCTGGTCTCTGACTCTGTGGTCTGGTCTCTGACTCTGTGGTCTGGTCTCTGACTCTGTGGTCTGGTCTCTGACTCTGTGGTCTGGTCTGGTCTCTGACTCTGTGGTCTGGTCTCTGACTCTGTGGTCTGGTCTCTGACTCTGTGGTCTGGTCTCTGACTCTGTGGTGTGGTCTCTGACTCTGTGGTCTGGTCTCTGACTCTCTGGTCTCTGACTCTGTGGTCTGGTCTCTGACTCTGTGGTCTGGTCTCTGACTCTGTGGTGTGGTCTCTGACTCTGTGGTGTGGTCTCTGACTCTGTGGTCTGGTCTCTGACTCTCTGGTCTCTGACTCTCTGGTCTCTGACTCTCTGGTCTCTGACTCTCTGGTCTCTGACTCTCTGGTCTCTGACTCTCTGGTCTGGTCTCTGACTCTGTGGTCTGGTCTCTGACTCTGTGGTCTGGTCTCTGACTCTGTGGTCTGGTCTCTGACTCTGTGGTCTGGTCTCTGACTCTGTGGTCTGGTCTCTGACTCTGTGGTCTGGTCTCTGACTCTCTGGTCTCTGACTCTGTGGTCTGGTCTCTGACTCTGTGGTCTGGTCTCTGACTCTGTGGTCTGGTCTCTGACTCTGTGGTCTGGTCTCTGACTCTGTGGTCTGGTCTCTGACTCTCTGGTCTCTGACTCTGTGGTCTGGTCTCTGACTCTGTGGTCTGGTCTCTGACTCTGTGGTCTGGTCTCTGACTCTGTGGTCTGGTCTCTGACTCTGTGGTCTGGTCTCTGACTCTGTGGTCTGGTCTCTGACTCTCTGGTCTCTGACTCTGTGGTCTGGTCTCTGACTCTGTGGTCTGGTCTCTGACTCTGTGGTGTCTGGTCTCTGACTCTGTGGTCTGGTCTCTGACTCTGTGGTCTGGTCTCTGACTCTGTGGTCTGGTCTCTGACTCTGTGGTCGTGGTCTCTGACTCTGTGGTCTGGTCTCTGACTCTGTGGTCTGGTCTCTGACTCTGTGGTCTGGTCTCTGACTCTGTGGTCTGGTCTCTGACTCTGTGGTCTGGTCTCTGACTCTGTGGTCTGGTCTCTGACTCTGTGGTCTGGTCTCTGACTCTGTGGTCTGGTCTCTGACTCTGGTCTGGTCTCTGACTCTGTGGTCTGGTCTCTGACTCTGTGGTCTGGTCTCTGACTCTGTGGTCTGGTCTCTGACTCTGTGGTCTGGTCTCTGACTCTGTGGTCTGGTCTCTGACTCTGTGGTCTGGTCTCTGACTCTGTGGTCTGGTCTCTGACTCTGTGGTCTGGTCTCTGACTCTGTGGTCTGGTCTCTGACTCTCTGGTCTGGTCTCTGACTCTGTGGTCTGGTCTCTGACTCTGTGGTCTGGTCTCTGACTCTGTGGTCTGGTCTCTGACTCTGTGGTCTGGTCTCTGACTCTGTGGTCTGGTCTCTGACTCTGTGGTCTGGTCTCTGACTCTGTGGTCTGGTCTCTGACTCTGTGGTCTGGTCTCTGACTCTGTGGTCTGGTCTCTGACTCTGTGGTCTGGTCTCTGACTCTGTGGTCTGGTCTCTGACTCTGTGGTCTGGTCTCTGACTCTGTGGTCTGGTCTCTGACTCTCGTGGTCTGGTCTCTGACTCTGTGGTCTGGTCTCTGACTCTGTGGTCTGGTCTCTGACTCTGTGGTCTGGTCTCTGACTCTGTGGTCTGGTCTCTGACTCTGTGGTCTGGTCTCTGACTCTGTGGTCTGGTCTCTGACTCTGTGGTCTGGTCTCTGACTCTGTGGTCTGGTCTCTGACTCTGTGGTCTGGTCTCTGACTCTGTGGTCTGGTCTCTGACTCTGTGGTCTGGTCTCTGACTCTGTGGTCTGGTCTCTGACTCTGTGGTGTGGTCTCTGACTCTGTGGTCTGGTCTCTGACTCTGTGGTCTGGTCTCTGACTCTGTGGTCTGGTCTCTGACTCTGTGGTCTGGTCTCTGACTCTGTGGTCTGGTCTCTGACTCTGTGGTCTGGTCTCTGACTCTGTGGTCTGGTCTCTGACTCTGTGGTCTGGTCTCTGACTCTGTGGTCTGGTCTCTGACTCTGTGGTCTGGTCTCTGACTCTGTGGTCTGGTCTCTGACTCTGTGGTCTGGTCTCTGACTCTGTGGTCTGGTCTCTAACTCTGTGGTCTGGTCTCTGACTCTGTGGTCTGGTCTCTGACTCTGTGGTCTGGTCTCTGACTCTGTGGTCTGGTCTCTGACTCTGTGGTCTGGTCTCTGACTCTGTGGTCTGGTCTCTGACTCTGTGGTCTGGTCTCTGACTCTGTGGTCTGGTCTCTGACTCTGTGGTCTGGTCTCTGACTCTGTGGTCTGGTCTCTAACTCTGTGGTCTGGTCTCTAACTCTGTGGTCTGGTCTCTAACTCTGTGGTCTGGTCTCTGACTCTGTGGTCTGGTCTCTGACTCTCTGGTCTTGTCTGGTCTGGTCTCTGACTCTGTGGTCTGGTCTCTGACTCTGTGGTCTGGTCTCTGACTCTCTGGTCTTGTCTGGTCTGGTCTCTGACTCTGTGGTCTGGTCTCTGACTCTCTGGTCTTGTCTGGTCTGGTCTCTGACTCTGTGGTCTGGTCTCTGACTCTCTGGTCTTGTCTGGTCTGGTCTCTGACTCTGTGGTCTGGTCTCTGACTCTGTGGTCTGGTCTCTGACTCTGTGGTCTGGTCTGGTCTCTTACTCTGTGGTCTGGTCTCTGACTCTGTGGTCTGGTCTGGTCTCTGACTCTGTGGTCTGGTCTCTGACTCTGTGGTCTGGTCTCTGACTCTGTGGTCTGGTCTGGTCTCTGACTCTGTGGTCTGGTCTCTGACTCTGTGGTCTGGTCTCTGACTCTGTGGTCTGGTCTGGTCTCTTACTCTGTGGTCTGGTCTCTGACTCTGTGGTCTGGTCTCTGACTCTGTGGTCTGGTCTCTAACTCTGTGGTCTGGTCTCTGACTCTGTGGTCTGGTCTGGTCTCTAACTCTGTGGTCTGGTCTCTGACTCTGTGGTCTGGTCTGGTCTCTGACTCTGTGGTGTGGTCTCTGACTCTGTGGTGTGGTCTCTGACTCTGTGGTCTGGTCTGGTCTCTAACTCTGTGGTCTGGTCTTTGACTCTGTGGTCTGGTCTCTAACTCTGTGGTCTGGTCTCTGACTCTGTGGTCTGGTCTGGTCTCTTACTCTGTGGTCTGGTCTCTGACTCTGTGGTCTGGTCTCTGACTCTGTGGTCTGGTCTCTGACTCTGTGGTCTGGTCTCTAACTCTGTGGTCTGGTCTCTGACTCTGTGGTCTGGTCTGGTCTCTGACTCTGTGGTCTGGTCTCTGACTCTGTGGTCTGGTCTCTGACTCTGTGGTCTGGTCTGGTCTCTGACTCTGTGGTCTGGTCTCTGACTCTGTGGTCTGGTCTCTGACTCTGTGGTCTGGTCTCTGACTCTGTGGTCTGGTCTCTAACTCTGTGGTCTGGTCTCTGACTCTGTGGTCTGGTCTGGTCTCTAACTCTGTGGTCTGGTCTCTGACTCTGTGGTGTGGTCTCTGACTCTGTGGTCTGGTCTGGTCTCTGACTCTGTGGTCTGGTCTCTGACTCTGTGGTCTGGTCTCTGACTCTGTGGTCTGGTCTCTGACTCTGTGGTGTGGTCTCTGACTCTGTGGTGTGGTCTCTGACTCTGTGGTGTGGTCTCTGACTCTGTGGTCTGGTCTGGTCTCTAACTCTGTGGTCTGGTCTTTGACTCTGTGGTCTGGTCTCTAACTCTGTGGTCTGGTCTCTAACTCTGTGGTCTGGTCTCTGACTCTGTGGTCTGGTCTCTAACTCTGTGGTCTGGTCTCTAACTCTGTGGTCTGGTCTCTAACTCTGTGGTCTGGTCTCTGACTCTCTGGTCTCTGACTCTGTGGTCTGGTCTTTGACTCTGTGGTCTGGTCTCTGACTCTGTGGTCTGGTCTCTGACTCTGTGGTGTGGTCTCTGACTCTGTGGTCTGGTCTGGTCTCTAACTCTGTGGTCTGGTCTTTGACTCTGTGGTCTGGTCTCTGACTCTGTGGTCTCCCTCAGTCCCGACGGCCAGCCCATGCTGCTGCCTCCAGACCAGGTCCAGGAGTTGAACCGTCGCTCCACCGGGATGCTGAACAGTATCCAGCGTTTCTTCGCTCTACACCTCATCGAGTCGTTCGGCTGCGATTATTCCACCAGCGGCGTCACCCTGGAGGCTCTTCAGTCCAAAATCAAGTCCTTCTTAGACCTGAGGACTTCGGACGGCCCGAGACACGACACCTACATCATCTTCTACAGCGGACACAGTCACCGCTCCGGAGAGTGGGCCCTGTCTGGTACAGTACACAACGTTTATAGCACTCAGACTACTTTAACTACACAAGTATTACATTAAAAATACAGTATAGATGCTTATTTACTAATGCACATTTAACTGAGCTGGTGTTAATTCTGTAATCATGCATCTTTCTGTACTGTGACTTTTAAGGAGGTTTAAAGACTCAGACCTCAGTCACAGTCAGGCATGTTTGATTTTTAAAGGAACTGTAAGCAGTAAGTCCTGGTTTGATAACGGTACTGCAGTCTAACTCAAAACAATGCTCTCTTTTCTGATTGGACGATCAGCGATGCAGTTTTAGAACCAAAACAAAAAATGTAAACATAAACAACTTGGCCATTATGTAAATTAGGGCTGCACAATATATCGCAAAATTATCGTTATCACAATATCAGCAAACGCAATTTCCGTATCGCAAGAATCTAAATATATCGCAATAACACTGTGGTCTTCCATCTGACAGAGATTTACACTGAAGAATCATTTTCCACCAGAGCCTTAAAGGAACATGTGTTGTGATTAAATAAAAATGTTTAAAAAGTCCAGTTTTAGTGGTAATTTAATGAATTTAGTCACAGTTTAGCCTTGTTTTATTCCTGGTTTAGTCTGTGTTAAGTTTTGATTTTGTCGCTGTTTTGATTTACATATACAGGAACTTACATTTTTGTGAAATGTAGTGAATTTAACCTACTATGTTCAAAAAATAGGCTCTATTTTCAAATATTGCAATAATATCGTAATTTTCAACATAGTTATCGAATATCGCGTTTTCTCCATGACATGCAGCCCTAATGTAAAATATATTTAATTGTTAATAAATCAGCTGTACCATCTTTATCAGTAAAAGTAATATTTGATTTATGAAATATAAAATAATATATATAAAATATTAAATATTTTCTGCTCATGGCACCTTTAAAGCTGACTCTCACCAATGATCACATGACTCTGGTGTATGTAAAAAAAAAAAAAAAAAAAAGGTTTAGCGAACTCCACTGATTGTGAACTTCTGTAAAAAATCCTGATCAGACCTCGGGGGTATTTAAGTGTGTATAGGCTAGAGAAAAAATAATGTTAATAGACATTAATTAATAAAATGGCCTGGATTATTGCAGCCTTTTTTGTCTTAATGTTACGTAGGGAATGGGGCTGGGAACTGTTCAGATTTTTCTATGCCAGTACTTTAACAATACCTGGTTTTTGATATCGATACTTGAGCGATACTTTTTCTGATCATGTGCTAATTCATCTTCTACAATCATAAAACACAATAATATTGAATAAAAGACCAGTTTTTGGAGCAAGATTCTTAGCTGTACGTTAATCATTTATATGATTTATTTAGTGTTATTTATTTGATTCATACATGCAAAGGAACATTAAAAGTCTTACTAGGTATTGAAACTTGGTGAAATAATTAGTTTGATACCAGTAGTATTGTAACTTTTCTTTCAGTACCACAAAGATATCGTTTAGTGTTACCCAGCCCGAGTCATTTGTACAAGCTACAGTCAGCTCACATTAGAGATGTTACTGCGGCTTATTTAGTAACAATTTATTTATAATTACGCTCAAAAAAAGCATTTCAACAATTTTTCTTCACACATGTTGTGTACAGTTTAAAAACCTGAGCGGTCCTGCTGTTCTCCTCTGAAACTCTGAGCATACAGCGCTCTGTGCAGTGAAGAGGGAGGACTTTTCGGACACAGACCTCTGGTGCAGTCGTTAAATGTGTGAGCGTCGTCAGAACAAAATCTGATAAAACCAGTCGTTAGTGTGAGCTCCTGGTCTTTGCAAAATCTGTAACGACTGGGAAAGTCCTGCAGTGTGTCCCCAGCTTCACTAAGCTAACTTTGCACTTGACCACAGTATCTTTTTTGTTATTTTCCAGGAGGGGACACTCTCCGTTTGGGCCAGATCGTCGACTGGTGGAGGGAGAAAAACGGCGGCTTTTGCTCCAGACTCATCCTGGTCCTGGACTGCGACAACTCCCTGCCCTGGGTCCGAGAGGTGAGCCGAGCGGAGGGCGTGTACGTGGCCGTGCAGGGCGCCACTCTGTCCAAACCCGCGGACATCTCTGCAGAGGACGTCCCGCAGCTGGGCGACTTCACCTCCCAGTGGGTCGAGTACAACTGCAACCCCAACAGCGACATCCGGTGGTCGGAGCGGGGACGGCCGGTGTCCGCGGTCTACGGCCTGTCCCGGCAGTGGGGCGACTACACGTTACATTTGCCGTCAGGGAGCGACGTCACGAGCCACTGGGGGGCGTACTTCCCGCGCATGACGTTCCCCGTGGTGCAGCTGGCGTTGTGGTGCAGCCAGCTGGACGTCCTGTGGCTGTGCGGGGTGTGCCTGAGGTGTCTGAAGAGGATCAAACTCACCTGGTTTCCCCCCGCGATACTCGACACGGGACAGGGCTTCAAACTGGTGCGGTCCTAGGAACGAGATACAAAGGGCTAAGGTTTGGACCCCGAAAAAAGTGGGCAGCTACTGAATTGTAAAGTCGATACTAACGGGACAGGCTGCGTTCACACTGGGGTAAAAAGATAAAATGTGGCGTGTGATTTTTCGACCAGCTTCCTCAGGTTTGTAGCTGAGTCTGAACAGGCAAGCACTTTTCTAATAAACGCCAATATGAAGACGGCTACGATAACCTGCAGAAACATGTATTTTTTTAAGAAATATTGTTGAATTCAGAGCTTGTTTGATATATCGGGCTGATTCTTGCACTTTAATGCCAATACAGGCGCATGTCCGGGCACCCGTGTGATCTGAAGGACCCCAGCTGTCCCGTCTTTGGCTGACGAAACAGAGGCGCAGGTGACGGAGAATATCATCACCGCTGCATCACAGATTTATTCATCAATTCATTCGAGGCCCCCATGCAACAAATCTGTGAGATTTTGGGTTTGAGATGCTTTGGGACGTCCCGAGAAGCAGCTCAGAGCGTCCCCAACCATCTTGTAGCAGTTTGGGCATCTCACTGCAGCTCATAGGAAACATCCAAAATTGTTTTATCTAAACCTGAAAAGCTCAAAAGATTTAGCTCGTTTCTCTGACAGAACCTCGCTGAACAAAAACCCAAATCCTTTGTTCAGTTTTAATAAGCGTTACTAAAACAAACGGCTATATTTAATTAATTTCTTTCATAAAATTAAGAAAATCGGCCCTACATATTGGTACAAAAAATCTGCAGTGTTTATCGGCCACAGAAAAACCCACACTGGTCGACCTTTAGTTGAGTAGGTCAGAGATTTATAAATTTATAACTAAAATCCATTTACTGATAAAAATAAAAATGTATATTCAAAGAAAGAGAAAAGTAAAATGCACTCCTCCTAAGTTCAGTTCAGTTGTACTTAAATTAATATTCATAATTTTAAACACAATGATCTTTTTTTTTTTTTACTGTATTGAGAGTAATAGTTTTTATATATTTAAGTAATAGTATTTGTGTTGTTCTGCCCTGAAATGTTACCAAACTTTCCTGAAAAATAATTTACTTTTTTAAAATGACATGAGTTAACGGCTTTTTACACTTGGTTATGTTAAGCTTTAAATGTTAATTCTTTCAGGACAAAAAGTGTGACTTTGTGTTTACACAATAGTAAAAAGACTGTAGGGCTGGGCGATACGGCTAAATATTAAAATGTTTTTTTTGTTGTTCAGGCATAATTCAGAAAATTTAAATGTTTATAATTTTTTTCCTCTAGTTTTCTGACCTAAAAAATATAAATGTGGATTAGTCACGGGCGACCACACTTTCAAGATACAATACTGAAATTTAATACCGATTACGATAATTTCTTCTGGATGATTTTTTTATTTTTTTTCAATCAAAAATATTATTAATTCACAGACGAATACTGGCCATTTAACAACTTTAATGTGCACAGTAGTGAGTTGTTGTCAGGCTGTGCACAGAGCGGTCCCATACGCTGCTGGGACAGGGGTCGTTTTGGCACAAACCCCAAAAACAGCTAGAATTTGTGATGCATGTGCTTTTATTTCACATTTAATAATTAGTATCAATACTTTATTCAAGTATCGATGCATAAATCCCTCGGTATTAATCTGCCCATCACTAAAATGAATAACACAATGTGATTTTTTGTTTTGTTTTTAGCATCTCCACAGTTGATATTTAAGCTGCTCTGGACCGTGCCGGAAGATATATCGTGTATATTTGATTTCATATCGACGATACTGCCATTGCTGAAATTAAAAACATATATTGTCAAATTAATTCGATTTGTTGCCCGGCCTAAGTTTACTCATTTATTAGTCCTCTTTTTTATATTACAGCATTTTACACAGTGCAGCTTTAAGGTCCCGCAGTGTAATAAAAAAAAAATAACTTGAGTATTTACCATTTATTTTATATTTTTTGTATTATTATTTCTACGACATCAGTATCGAGGCACTTTTCCCTCCAGTGTGAACGCAGCCACAGTTAATAGTTACTGATCCGAGTTTGACCTGTTTTTTTTAGCTTTTTTTAACGAATTTCAAAAACGTTTTTATTTTATCCAGAGACCTGTTTGTACGAAGAGGAGTAGGAGGAGGAGAGTACAAAGCACAATGAGAACTTTTGCACTTGTGACTGTATTTTGTAAATCCGTGCCTTAAACTGTTGACGACCAAAGAAACCTGTAAGAGTTCAGTATTTTTCCCCAAACTAAACGACAATCGAAGACTTTTGCAGAGCCTAACATCACAACATTGTAACTGAGCCTGCTTCCCTCTATGCATTCACACATACGCATCTTTTTTTCTGATATTTTGTGAACACTCCAGCTGCTCTAGACTCCAAAGACTAGGCTTTACTTTCTTTAAGGAGTTGCACAAGAAAAGAGGAGATGACTTCACTGCTCTATGCAAGTCAGGCCTGTTCATTTTTGTATTTATGCAAAAGCTTTCATTTGAAACCGCTATGCAATAAAGAAGTGTGCACAACCTTTACATATGACGACTCTTGTTTAAATTCAAACAGAAAGTACAAAAGCTATTTTTTTTTTTTTTTTTTGCGTGATAAAACTCAAAATGGGACAAGTTGTCATTTAAAGTATTTTAAGTCCCAATATGAGTTCTTAAAATGACAGAGTAAAGATTTTAGCAGTCAACAGTGGTGGAAAGTAGGGCTGCAACAATTAATTGGATTAATTGATTATTGAAATAATAGTCAACTAATTTAGTAATCGAATAATCGCCAACTGGGATATTTAATAGAAACATGCCATGTTTTGTGAGAGTTTTATTACCTAGCTAGAGCAGTAAACTGTTAAAAACAATGTACATTTTGTGTTTTGATTAAAAATATCATGTATTACAGATGATATTTTATGTATATAAGCTCTATATAAACATCTTCAAGAAGCATGGAGCTTTGTCAGATTTAATTTTGTAAAAATTAAGTGATTTTTGGTAGCATTATCACCAATTTTGAACAAAAACTATAAAACAAGTTTTTTTACCATTTTACTCGCACTTCTCTATCCAATTATTAATCGATTAATTGAAAAAGTTATCGAGAGATTAATCGATTATCAAAATAATCATTAGTTGCAGCCCTAGTGGAAAGTAACTACTTTTTAATTAAAAGGTCCCATGATGTTTTTTTCATGCTTTTTGAAATGGTTTTGGACACGTTTGCATTAGTATTTCATGTTTTATGACTTAAAATAATATGTACAGTGAAACCCGAAATTATTCATGCCCCTGGCAAATTCTGACTTAGTTACTTTCATTCAACCAGCAAGTTTTTTTTTTGACCGGAAATGACACAGGCTTTTCCCAAAAGATAAACGAGGCGATGTACAAGAGGTATCACTGTGGAAAAAAATATTTCTCAGCTTTTTTTTTTTTTTTACATTTGAACAAAAAGTGTCATGTTGGTTGAATGAAAGTAACTAAGTCAGAATTTGCCAGGGGTATGAAGAATTTCGGGCTTCACTGTACGTGTGGAAAACCTGTGGGGGAGTTGTTACTTCTCTTTTGCAAAGAATGAATGAAGTCTCTGTCGCCCCCTGCTGGCAACAACGGGGAAAGGACATAGTTCATAAAATGGTCATCTAACATGGCGATTAGCAACATGACACTAACAGAAAGATAAACAGGAAAATGAGCTGACCACTTCGTAGTGAAGGCAATTTAAGTCCAGTAACTTCAGAATTCATCCGGCTGCTTCTTGGGCCGAACTTCTTGGACGAACTTGAGAAATAAATGTTTTGATATAGCTACAAATCTAACTTACCAACTAACTAAGAGACAAGTTGCTTCAGTTTGGGGCCAATAAAACGTGCTGTTTTTATCCCAAAAACATACATTTTGCAAAGTAATGTCCTTACTGAGACTTTCTGCTGACACTTTATTCATTGGCATAAAAAAGATGGAGCAGAAAAAAAATCAAAGCTCTCAGTCTGCTTTTTCTCAAAACAATGCAGCACCAACATCAGCTCAGAGCTCCAGCAGAGGCCAATCCTGAAGAAACAGTGACAGAACACATCAACCATATATGACAGGACGCCCACAAATATTTATTCTATATTTTACACAAGAAATACTGACCTACTTTGTTGTTCTTAATGTTAAAGTCTCTTTTTATAAGATCCACCGAGCACCAAAGAAAAAGAGGGACATTTTCTTAATAATAATAATAATAATTCTTTTCTTAAGTGGGATGGAGGGACAGATGCCTAAATGTCTGTGCAGTACAACCAAAAGTGGGACAGGTGGTCACCCTGGTTGTGCAGGACCTAGATGCTGATAGACCTGCTTCCTGGAGAGTGTTCCTCACTAAGGTAAAGAGCTGTCACAACAGGGGAGGCAGCGTAGGCAAATGCCTAGGGCCCAGAGCTGAAGGCGGTCCCCAAAGACGCTCATTTACCTGCACATTACAAACTGTTTCAGCCATGGAAACAAACCACTGAAGTGACTCTGCCTCACATTTCTCCTAAAAGAGCCCAATCTAGAGAGACGTAAAACCATGAATTGTAGCCATCTTAAAATATTAAACATTTAAAATGCACCAGAATACAGGAAATCAAGTTTCATTCAGATTTTGCTGGAAGAGGACCCCCAGACCCCCGCCACATTCACCTGTCTATTACCAAATGCTCCTTGTTACCATGGTTTTTGGTTTGAAGTGGGATTTACAAACAAAAAATAAATTAAAAAATTATATAGGGTCTCAGTTGTGTCTAGAAATGGCTCTGCTCAGGTGAATGTTGTGAATGTGTTTCTCACCATTTTTTGTCCAGCCTAAGGACGGTCTGGTTCATTTCCATTGAAAGACTGCATTGCGATTTCACAGAAACAGCTTTCGAATGCAAATGTCCCACCTGGAGTCAAGTCCAGACCTTTTACCTTCTCAGTTTATGACGGATTAATGAGGGAAGAGCCCATGCAGCTCAAGAAAAAGAGGCTGCTACACATTAAAGAGCTGGAACTCCTAAAGCCTTTCTCAGATTTAGACATAAATACTCTCAAATTACAGCTGAGAGTCTGCACTTTAAGCACAGGTTTAATTATACAACTGTATTTTGATTCTGTTTAGGTAAAAAGCTAAAATAAAACTAAAAATCTATCAGCTATAGTGTTGCTTTAGTAAACCACCTTCACACAAATCTCACTTTTCACTTAATTTTATTGAAAACCTTATAAAATGTTACGATACAGCAGCATTTTTCAGTTGATCTTTTACATCTTTTTTACATTTACACAAAATGGCTTTTTCTTTTTAGCGACTTCCCAATGGTGAGCGTTAATAAACCACAAATGCGCAGGTGTAGTACTGCCCCCGTGTGGCTGCAGCTGTGAACCACAACACCCCCCTTCACAACCTAATACAAATACATTTCTTACTTCAGCTGGACTTTCACAAAAATCTTAATCCTGCAAACAGCAAAAGCCCAATTCATTACTCTATAGATCTGCAAATGACAGTGATACCAGTTTTTGGACTCAAAATAATAGTGTTTATATTCAAAGTAAGGGCAAAATAAATAGCAAAAATACAGCTAAACATTATAAATACTGAGAAGACTCACAAATTTGAACTTTAGATACACCACAGTAGCCTAGATTACTATTCAGGAGTATATTAAACATTGAAATTTACAGCTCTCAGAAGAACAATAAGGATTTTAAAAGAATAGTTTAGTATTAGTATAATAAATATATGGTTTAAGTTTGGAGAAGCAGACAGCAGCAATGTCAACTACGGTAAGAGAACCTGCTGAGGTACACAAAAAGAAGAAGTGCGGGGCCAAAAATATTTAAAAACATAAATTGCAAACTGCCTGATTACATTTTGAAAGTGGAATATAAAACAGCAGGCTTCAATAAGTTTAATTTAAGACTTTTTTAAAGAACATTATTCAAGAAAATTAAGACCTTTTTCTTCTTTGTGAGAGTGAGAGCATTTTCTTGCCTTTGAGCATTTAAGTAACATTTCAGGTAGTTGTATGTGACAAATTTGAGACCGTATTTAACACCCAATTTTTTTTTTTTAGGGCCTCAAATTCAGAATTTAAAACGTAAGACTTTTTTAGACTTTAAGACCCCGCAGAAACCCTGATAAATAAACGTACTGACGTCTGAGGAGCCAAAAAAATACACGTTCCCTCTAGTGTTCAAGAAAATAATGTTTGGTAAATTGGTAAACATTTGGAAGATTCCTTTTTTATACTTATGTTGCTCTCTGGGATTTATTAATTAATAATTCACTGTAAGACATTTGCCAGAACCTAATATTATTTTTTGCAGTGAATATTTTAGTCTTCTCTCCAGTGTCAATGCTCCATCACATGCTTACAATGTAAACTGTGAGCTGTACATTGATTTAAAAACTGCAATATCTGTCAGAAAAATCGCAATTACATATTTTTTTCAGTATTGTTCAGCCCTAGTCGGACATCAATGAGAGTTTACTGTTGTTAAAATGACAAGACACAGTGAAAAAATCCCAAAGAGGACTGAACAACAACGCATACTTCAGCAGAATCAAAAGGTGACGAAGGAAAGCGCTAAAATAAGGAAATGAGTTGAAGTTCTGTCCTGTCTGCTTCTCCGAACTGGGCTTTTCATTTTATAGTTTAGATGTACAACTTTATGATAAACAAAAGCAGTCACTGACATAATATGAGCTAAACTTTGGTTACAACAGTCAGAATCCTCTCAGTCATTACGATGTAGATAAACTGTACAGGAAGTAAACCAACCACAAATCAATGGTTTTTACATAAAAGATCGTCAGGTTTTAATTAAGCAAGCAGCTCCATGGACCTGTAAGCGGCATTATGGCTTGAGAGAGCTAAACTTTGGCTAAATTGTGTTGGCAGCATGGAAACCCATCTTTTAGTGAAAAAAAAATGGAATAAAGTAGAAGTTATTTGTTCAAAATGTTAAAAATAAAAAAAACGCAGCTGGACTGTAGGCATTTCTCTGTCTCCAAATGAGTCTAAAAGTCTTAAAGGTGTAACATGAACAATTAGACTTTAAATAAGCTACCACCACTTGGGAACCACACCTTGAAATGGTTCTGGCTTCTTATGAGCTCAGAATGAGAGATTAATTTGTGCTTTATCATTTACAGCAGAAATTTGCAAATTATGGTGCCCGTTTAGTGAGTACGCTACAGCAAAATACTACAAAATACACAGATGTTCATATATTTTACTGCCTTAAAGGGGCTAGATTATGCTAAATCGACTTTTTTCACTTTCTACCATGTTGTAATGTTCCCTTGTCAAAAACACGCATATTTAAGTAATCCTCTAGTCTCTGGCAGGGCCGTTCTGAGGCCTCAAAATGCTCCTCCGCCCACTCCAGGAAGCAGTGACCAATCAACAAGCCCTCATTTATTTATCTAAATAACATTGTACAGCGCCGTTTCCACTGATTCCTCACAGCTATTTTCATTTTGTAGTAAAATGGCATCATACAAAAAGTTTAAGGAAGTAAACAGCTTTTGTCCTCTGTTTCTGTCCTCTGCTGGTCTCTTCACCTGTTTCTTTATGCCAACAGTATTAAAAATGTTTTCTTTTAGTCAGATAATGTTTTTAAAGGTTGTATGCCGTTCTAGAGGCGACCAAGATTGGTTTAAAAATCTAAACAAAAGCATAATCTAGCCCCTTTACAGACAAATATTTTTCAGAGAAGTACTTGGTTTGAAAAGGCTGAGAAGTCCAAGAAGCACATCAAAACTTAAGACAAAATATTTTTATATGCAATGATTCGATGCATTGGTTAACGATTGTCTTAATTTTTTTAAAGATTGCTGCACATTTTCTTATAAAAAGAAATATAAGACTGTTTATAATTTAGTGTTTTGAGCTAATTCCACTGTAATAAACGACAACAGTGATAAGAAAACATCTACGAAAGACACCCAAACTATACCCCAGCTATTATACATAGATCTATAATCACCATTTGAATACCGAGAACGTGGTACGACGTCATGATTTTTAGTACAAACTCTCGTTCTTTACAAGAACAAAGTCTAAAGAAACTGGGCCTCAAAACGTCCCGGAACATCGAGGCTCAGCGGGAATGAAAAACAGTGTCAAAAATGAGTTAAAAGTAAAACGCTGGTATTGTCTTAGATGTAAACGAAGAGAAACAGTAAAATATTGTAAGACTAAATAAATGTAACTTAAAGATGGTGAGATATTGTTGAGAACAGGCTGCTTCCTTTAACCTTAAGTCCAAAAGTCGATGCTAGAGATTGCATAGCAGCGGACTCAGATCAGTCGGACGTTATTTTACAATGAGCTCGAGTTTCTTTTTTCTCAACTGCACACAAAGAATATTTACATCAAGAAATATATTTCTGAATGTAGCCAAGACCACACACGAGTGACGGCTGAGATTGTGTCAACACAAGACTTTTAGGTCTGGCCCCTTCATCTCTAGGAATCTCTAGGCACTTTTCCACAAGGGGGGAATGGTACGGGACGACTTGGAACGGGTCGCACCAAAAACTGCCGGTGTTTCCATGACTCTGGGTCTGTTTCGTAAACACTGACGTCACACAAGCGCAACAAAAAAGTTGTGTTAATAAATGAGATAAAAAATGTGTTTGTTTAATAAAAAGAGGAGCGTAAATCCTGGTGTGTGTCTGTGTGAGGCCGGTGTGTGTCTGTGTGAGGTTGGTGTGCGTCTGTGTGAGGTTGGTGTGCGTCTGTGTGAGGTTGGTGTGCGTCTGTGTGAGGTTGGTGTGCGTCTGTGTGAGGTTGGTGTGCGTCTGTGTGAGGTTGGTGTGCGTCTGTGTGAGGTTGGTGTGCGTCTGTGTGAGGTTGGTGTGCGTCTGTGTGAGGTTGGTGTGCGTCTGTGTGAGGTTGGTGTGCGTCTGTGTGAGGTTGGTGTGCGTCTGTGTGAGGTTGGTGTGTGTCTGTGTGAGGTTGGTGTGTGTCTGTGTGAGGTTGGTGTGTCTGTGTGAGGTTGGTGTGCGTCTGTGTGAGGTTGGTGTGCGTCTGTGTGAGGTTGGTGTGCGTCTGTGTGAGGTTGGTGTGCGTCTGTGTGAGGTTGGTGTGCGGCTTTGTGAGGTTGGTGTGCGTCTGTGTGAGGTTGGTGTGCGTCTGTGTGAGGTTGGTGTGCGTCTGTGTGAGGTTGGTGTGCGTCTGTGTGAGGTTGGTGTGCGTCTGTGTGAGGTTGGTGTGTGTCTGTGTGAGGTTGGTGTGTATTAGCTTCAGTAAACAGGAGACTACCTCAGGTTTACCTCCAGCTTTCTGTGCATTAACTTCTCTTCTCCACTTTAACACATTTTAACACCTGAACATAAAACCACACTTGTGTTTTATCCAATCTAAACTAAAAATTAAACATCTAGATTCACAAAGCGAGGGTCGTAAGTTGCTAAACCGGAAACAGCTGTTGCTAATATACGCTAGCTTTATTTTTAGAAAAAGTCGCCACAACATTAGCTCATCCTATTTTGGAATACAGCTGTTCATCACAAACACAAGTAAAAAAAAAAAAAAAAACATTCCCTTTTATTTCTGTTCTTTGGCTTGTTGTTGAGTGAGGATTCTCTCTCAGCTCGCAGCAGTGCCTTCCTCCAACCGTTTCAGACGCTTTATCGAGCTGGACCCCATCAGGAAGAGGTGCCAAAAGCAAAACAGTTTCGACCGCTTTTTGGGAACACTTTGGAACGCTTTGGGAAGTGGAAACACCCCCAAACCGACCTGTCCCGCCCTGTCCCGCCCCGTTCCGACCGAGTGGAAAAGCACGTGTTGCTTTTGCAGGAGCCCAGTACAACACAGAACACAGATTACATAAACAAGTTTTACATTCAAACCTACTTTAACGCCTCCTTTGCTCTCTCCAGTTTGTGTTTGGTCTCGACGAGTCATGATTAATGTGCAAAATACTCAAAAATGGCCTTTCGCACAACAACATGAATACAAAAAGTGCAGGCGGGAAAACTGTTGTTCATTATTGGTTCGTTTTTCGTCTTCCTCTCCATAATCCAGATTGAGTTCTCCCTTTTGTCACCTTACATCCCCACACCTGTACACCAAAAACAAAACAAAAATCTCCAATATTTCAAAAGGACAATGAGGTATATCGCTGCGGCACAATGTTAACTTCCCCCTCACACAGGCGCACATCAGGAAAACAGAATATCAGGTTTAATTCAAGTTTAATATTTAAAGCGTCTTGGTTTGAACTGTGATGATCGTGGCTTGTTTAGGTTTGAAGGGATTCCAGACCAGAGATGAGATTTTGTAATAACTGCAACCTATAATGTAATAAAACATCAACAGGACTGCATTTTTTGGAAATAAGATGTTTTGTTGTTGTTGTTTTTTTTTTTGCAGTTTTGCACAGTTTGATCATCAGAAACAGGTTTAGTGGATGGCATAGTTAATTATGATTGTAAGAGCCAGTTGCAGATTTTTTCTTGTACAAACTGTTCTATTTAGATTATTATTAATCTGCTTAGGTCTCAGATGTCTGAACAACAAATGTTTAAAATAAATCAGCTGGACTTGGTTTTTAGGGAATTAGATGTTTTGTCCCTTATCCAAGAGACTATTTTTTGTCAGTGTCTGTTGCATCGTCACCGTTATTGGCTCAAAAATGTTTTTACATTATTGGCAAGTTATTATGTTATTGGCTTTATTGAGATAGGAGCAGTGCCTTGGCAGAGGTCTACACTCTCTGTGTGCTTCTAGTTTTACGTATTTATTTATTTTTTTTACATTAAAGCAGAACTCAGTAACTTTTTTACTCTAAATGAACCGTTTCAGAGTCTGTGCGATGTTAAATGAGTTGTTGTCAGGTGAATGCAGAGTCCGCCCCTGTGTCTCTGGGACGAAAATGGCATTTTGTCTGAACGCCGCCGACCCGATCTCACAGAGGTCTCGAGTCTCACAAGAAAGCAGCAAAACAACGAGGTAGTGATTGCTTTATTTCTCAATTTCCATCACAGCAGAGCAGCCAGATGGCAGAAAAAACATTGGACAGATACACGGAGGGGAAAATTAAAGTCAGGCCAGGCGAGTGTTTACGACGGTGCTTTACTGTGAAACGCAGGGGGAGGAAAATGAGGCAAAACAGCGAAGAAATGAGCAGAGTTACTGAGTTCCACTTTAATACGCCTTTCTTTGTTCATAAACTTTTGTCCTGTCTGCGTACCTCTGTTTAAACTGCAGCAGAATTTCCAAAACAAGTGACTGACGTGTGCCTGTGTCCCGCCACCTTTCAGCTCCGTCTGTAGCCCCAGCTTTTAGTCAACCGTGTGTGCATTTACTGTCTTTATATTCACTCCTGTCATGATGCACTATGTTGTTTATTTTATATATATATTTTTTTTTATAAACAACTGTCCTTGCCCGCTTTTTTTCCGTCCCGGGCCGCTCTCAGGACTTCCTCTGCCTGACTGTGTCCGAGCTGCCGTTCAGTTTGCTGCGTCCCGACGGAGCGGAGGTGCTGCCGTTGCCAAGAGGAGCTTCCTGTTTGCGTCTCCGGGTTTCTTTGTATCGGAGCGTGATGTCCCTGAGAGGAAACGGACGAGAAGAAAGACAAAACAAGAGTTATGAGACCATCGAGAGGCAGGTTAAGTATTTGCAGAATTTCCTGTTAATGGAGAAGACTAAGGAGGCCCCTGTCGTCTAAAACTGAATTTAAACAATATGTAACTTTAATCAAAAATACAAAATATATAAACAGGTTAGCTCCAGGTTTTGTCAAGTAAAATTTAAGACCTTTTTGATGCCACTTAGAATAAAATTTAATGCCAAAATAACCGGGAAATGAACAATATTCTGAATAAATGTGACACAAATAAAATATGTATCAGTATTACTCTCTGAAACTCATTGGTTTTATTTAAAACACAGGTGCTTTAAAATTCTCAAAACAGAATAAAAAATGTCAGCGTTAACAGTATTTAATGTATAGTCAGCTCAGCTTTCATAAACTTTAAATATAAAAGCACATTCAAGCAGGTGACTTTAAGATATTTTTAAAACCGCTATCGATAGAATTTCTTGCCAAATTCACATCCAGCTTAAAAAATATGAATCTAAAATATATTTTTTAACAAGTACAACACTGAAAAACTTGACTTAGACGTCCCAATTTGACAATTTAAGACCTAGATGAACAGAATTTAATACCTGCCCATAGGATTTAAAACTTTTAAGGCCTTGATTTTGGCAACATCAAATTTAATACCTTTTTAATACATAAGATCCTGGGGCTACCCTGATTTAAAACCTTTTTAGACTTTTTAATGCCATTTAGAGTGAAATTTAATGCCAACATTGTCAACAATAGAACAATGATCTGTTGAAATGTCAAATACAGATGAAATAACTCAAGAGCTGCATTAAAAATGATAAAAATAAACTAAATTGTAAAATGTAATGATAACTGTATAATTGTAGATACTGTCATTGTGGTGACTGTACTTTTTTGTATTTTTTTATTATTTTTATACATTATTATTATTTTATTTTATTCATTTGTTATTATAAAAATTTGACACATTTAATTTTAAGACCTAGAATTTCAATTTAAGACCTAGATGAACAAAATTTAAAACCTACTGATAACATTTAACATTTTTAAGGGCTTGATCTTGACACCATCAAATTTGATACCTTTTTAATACGTTTTTAATACGTTTATACCCTGATAAAAAATTGCTTGTGAAATAAATAAATAACAGGGACGCTCCAGGTTTTGTCTTGTGAAATTTAAGACCTGTTTAAGACTTTTTAATGCCACTTAGAATAAAATTTATTGCCAGGATCGCCTGCAAAAAACAATAATCTGTATAAATTTTACACTAATGAAAGGGTTTTATTTTAAAAGCCTAATGCAGATGACTCCAGTGCTGCATTGAAGAACTGAATCATAGATTTCAGTGATAAAGTAGAGTTCTTTGCAAAATTACGCAGCAAATATAAACAGCAGACCTGTCATATAAGCTTTTAAAAACACAAAATAAAAAGTACATTCTTACGTTTTTTATTGTTAGTTATGTATCACTCTGCATGTTTTTAGTTGTTGACACAGCATTAACATTAACACATCTATTATCTATTACCTACACTACTTTTAAGGCCTTAATTTTGACAACATAAATTTTAATACTTTACTGTGAATAAGCCTCAAAGTTAGCATGAAAATTCTTCTTTTAATAGTAGGTGGCGAAGTGCACTCCAAAGTTAACTGGAAAAACATTTTAACGCTAAGGAAACACAGTAAAAATGCAAAATATTTCAATAAATCTGTTAAAAAAAATCCCAACTCTTGCTAACTTTAAAAGGTAATAGTCTAATCTGGTATAACAATCCCCAAAGACTCGTCTCAATATGTGAAAAAAAGCTGATTTAGCAGGTTAAAATTACTGACGTGAGTAGGTTTAAACACGCAGCACTGGTTTGTCTCAGCATTTGATAAACAATGACCATTTTGTTCCCAATTCAACAGTTCCAGCAAAAATGTGAGAGCTGTGTTTTTCCATGTGACTTTTGGAAAACCTGGTTAAACGCCAACAGTGTCATAACAAAACGCTCGGATGGGTTTTCTTTCTCCCATCGGCCTAAAACTCACACAACAGGCTAATCCAGAGCTAACCACTCTGCCACCATGCACCTGTTTATGTTCATTATATTTGTATACTAAATCTAATACTTGCTATATGTGTAGGGAAAATTAACTTGAAATAATCTTAACTCTTAGCGGTCTAAGCCTATTTTTGTAGTTTTTCAGTGTTTCTGAATCTCCCCTCATATCTCACCTTTACAACTGAGAAACATAAGAAAATTATACATCATTTTATCTATTTGAACAGATGGTTATTACTTTTGTTTGCTGTACTATTTCTATTTGAACCCCCCACAGCCTAGAAGACACAAAAAACACAAAACATGAGAAAATCAAACACACTTAACAAAAGTTTCTGAGTGCTTTAAAAGTGAAAACATGTTCTTATAAAAAAAAAAAAAAAAAAAAAACAATCAGTGATTTATAATAAAGCTAAATGCCTTTAGGAGCCATTTGAACTAGAGGTAAGATCGGGCCTAAAAAATCCAGCCCGACCCGACCCAGGCCCGCGGGCATTAAAGCCCAACCCAGCCCGAGCCCGACCAATTAACTTGATTTGCAGGCCCGAGCTCAAAGCAAACCCGAAATTTCAATTTATCCCATAGTATTTTTGGCAGAAAAAAACGCAAGATTTCTTAAGGTTAAAATAATCTACATATTTTTATGATCATGATAAATAGGGTTAACCTAACCCTAACCCGTGTTTGCCTTTTCAGTTCCCCTGTCTTAAGTTTATCCTTGACTTCTTGCTGCTCCATATCAGGGAGACCTAAACAAAATAGATGCGGACTTGCGGAGGGAAGATTACATTCACGACACGTGCGCAAAGCGTGCCCTGGCTCTGCGCTTCCTGTTTAGTAGTAGTTATATAGCAATTACCTTACAGCGCCTTCTCTGTTTTAACCAAATTATTTATTTATAACAAGTATTCCTTAGTTTAGTATCCACACATCGTTTTAGTATACATTTTTATAAACATATATTTATTAAAAAAGTCAGCGAGAGAGAAGCCCGGCCCGACCCGACCCGAACGTAATGATTGTCATTTTAGTCCCTACCCGACCCGAATTTCGGGCCGGGTCGGGCTCGGACTCGGGCTCGGGCTTAAGATCTTACCTCTAATTTGAACACAGGCGATAATGCTATAATGGACCTGGACTTGGACCAGTTCATTCTATATTCACTGTATCAATAAAATGTGCACTAATGGCTTTTGTCAGATGTTAAAAGGTCTCAAATAGGAGTAATTCTATCACATTTGAACATTTACAAAGTGAAAAGTGCCCTCTATACAGCTCACTAAAGGGCAGCACATGTGGACAAACTGGGAACTGCAGGGGAGTGATGTGAGTCTGCAGCTCCTGTCTCTCTCCCTCCTTGTACTTGTGAGCATAAAAACAATGTTCTGACAAGTCAATATCCCTTTTCTGACAGTTTTTTTGAGTAAAATATCAGGAATATAATCTGAAATCACTGCAGGAACTTCTAACAATAAAGTGTTAATTAGACGCGCGTCTATTTATTTATCATTTAATGTCTTAACTGATGTGAAATAAAAACAGACAAAGCTTAAAGCCTTCTCTGTCAAGGCCATCTCTCTACGTGAAACGTTTTTTTAACTACAACTCTGCAAAGACGCAACACCGTTCAATCAGTACATGCAAAAGGTTTTTTCCCGCAAGCTGTGATGACTTTGAACAATGCCCTTATATATTTTATATATTTAATCTTTTATTGCTGTATTTATTGGTATTTATTCATACCTGTGTCTTATGTTTTTTTTAGTATTTGCTTGTTTTAGATGTCTATGTTTTAACCCCGTTTTTATGTTTTGTCTGCTAATTTTGACTGCACTTGAGCTCATGCAACTATTTTCCAATGTGGTTTGTTTTTACTGCAAATGGCAAATAAACTGAATCAGCGTGATCATGGACCTCTAAGCATTAAGTTACATTGGTTGTAGTCGTTGACAGCACTTTCTCCATTTGCAGCTATTTGCAGTGAGAGCACAAGTTTAAGTCTGAGCTGTTGGCATTAAAACAAAAACAAAAAAACACATACATCTATGGCTTTCAGTGTCTCACCGAATGAAGAACCTCCAGAGCGTCCAGGTGAAGATGAGGATGATGCCGAGGATCCAGCACTGGATGATGAAGAACGGGATCGGGAGCATCAGCGTGTGAGGGTCGTACTTCACCACGATCAGGAACTCGGTCACGGTGATGGCCGCCACGATCCAGGCCTGCTGACCCAGCTTCTTATGAAACTTACTGGTGGGAAAATAAAAGAAAAATGTGTTAAAAACAGGTCCAAACTGAGGCACTGGGGCCAAATCATAGCAGCAGAGCCTAAGAGTTAAGTAGACGAGATAGTTTTCTAGACGAGTTGTAAACAAGTAGGGCTGACTGGTCGCTTAGTCCAGTGTTTCCCAACCAGGGGTACAGGGACCCCGAGGGGTACGCAAGCACTTTACAGCGATACTTGGAATTATTTAATAGTTTGATGAGAAAATATCTGCAATTTTTTTTCTTAAAATATTGAAACTCAAGTGTCTCATTGACAATTGATGGATTAAAAATTATTGATTAAAATGAGATGAAAATTAAGGGTGCTCCGATCAGGGTTTTTGAGGCCGATCACCGATCACCGATCAGCCTCTGCTGTGATCGGCAGATACCGATCATGGCCGATACCGATCACGTGATCTTCAATGTAGTAATGTATTGTATGCAGGCTATTATTAGTTCCATTTGAAAAATACTGTAGCCTTTGTAAATATAAAAGAACAACAAAATTCTACTTATTTTTGTTTTAGAAGAGGTTTTGTTGCATTATTGGTCTTTAATGTGTGCCCAGTGTCTGTGGCTTTGTTTGAATGCTCCGCTGATGTAAAAATCAGCTGTTCTTCTTAATTGGTTCCTTTAATGCGAGTGCGCGTGCAGCGCCTGTGTCCGCGTAACGCGCAGCCAAACCAGGTTGAAACACAGTGGACTAAAGAGCAGACAGCTCCTGCTGCCAGTTTTGACAACGTCTGAATGAAGAAAACGTGCAAAGAGAGCAGAGAAGACAACGATGAAAGGTGCTCCTCTCAGACACACGGACACATGGGCTGCCTTTTTACTTTCTCTTTCCATTAGCAGCCATTTGGTGCAGTTTAAGCCACAAAACGCACAGTTTTCTCCGCGCAACAAGACACAGGCAGACTCTGAACTTTCTTAATCCTTTTAACGTAACTGTTAGCGGGTTAGCTGTAGCTCTATTTATGTTGGTGTTTGCAAATACACGCACTGCTGCGCCTCGGTTCTGTCCCGTGCGCTCCTAAAGCAGGCGGGGACACAGCGGGGACACAAAGCAGCGCCTCCAGGGCAGGTTTGTGTTAGTTATAACCAGGGCTTAACTTAAAAACACTGCTAAAATAACGCTACTGCTGTTTAATCAAACCGGAGTTGCAGGACAGTAAATGTGAGAGCCTCGCGTGTTTATTGTAATTTGATCGGCCCTTCTGATCGGCCCATTTTACCAATCACCGATCACTCTATTTTTAGCCATGATCGGCCGATCATGATCGGCGGCCGATCGATCGGAGCACCCTTAATGAAAATAGTAGAACTATGATCGGAACAGCCCTATTATAAAGTTCAGAGAAGAGTTATATTATAAATGGTTATTTTTCCTAAATTTTTCTTGTGATTACTTTTTTTGTTTGTTTGTTTGTTTACAGTTAAAAAAGTAATAGACAATTTTTTTTTATTTTATTATATTTTTTAACTTTATTGTTATTTTGAAGTGATTTTATGTCTTATCTTTAGTCTAAATTTCAAAGCAAAAAATGCAGGAAAATTTGCTTTTACAATATAGTAAATATACAATGCCTTTGCACTAATAATTACAGATGACACTCACAGTAGGACAAAAAGCCCAGGGGGTACGCAACACAAAAAAGTTTAGAAACCACTGGCTTAGCTGTCAGTGAGGTCTTGGTTGATTAAACCTTACATAAGGCTCATTTATGCCCTCATTTAAAACCTAAACAGATTAATAACGTTTATACTTCCAACCATTTTCTATGACGTGTGTTATGTTAAATAACCAGTAAGAGAGCAATTGGTGAAAGATTTTACGAAGAATTAAGAAAAAGAGCAACAATAACAAACATGGCAGCGCTGGTGGAGGTTTTTACACCACATTTATTGAAAAAGAGCCAAGAAAATGAAGCCAAAATAGCTGTTCAGTTTTTAAATAAACCGTGACCAATTTAGTTCCAGTCGCTCCTTAAAAAGTTCAGCCGTTTCTTCTGCGGTCTGTTGAGCTGTGTTCGCTAGCGCCCGCAATGGTCAACGCATGTACTGCTCCTACAAATGTATTACTTGAAAACTTGTACTTCATTTTCAAGTCAACACAACAGTTTTTTTTATTTTTGTCAATATGTTTTATTTAATTAATGTGACAACACTTATGTAACACCACTGATAAGCCAAGCCCCCTTATGTCCAGTATTATGGTTCCACGTTTTACAGAACCAAAGCTTTTTTTTTCCAGAATTTTTGTCTGAGCATCTGAGCACAGTGTCTTTACCATTGCGAGACAGGACCAGTGTATGTATAGGCAGAGGTCTACGCTCTGAGTGTTTCTACTCTAATTTAAGACCATTTTAAGACTTTTTAGTGCCACTCAGAGTGAAATTTAATGCCAGCATTTTCAACAACAGAATAATAATCCGTATGAATTTTACACTGAGGAATTATCCGTACTACTCTCTCAAACTCAAGGGTTTAATTTTAAAAGTATAATACATTAAAAAATCATGACTAAATGAATCATTTCTTCAATAAATGTTTTGTTGTTGTTATTTTTTTGTAAAATTAATGATGTTCTGACAGATTTTAAGACTTAGAGGAACAAAATTTAATACCTACTCATAATATTTAATACTTTTAAGGCTTTAATTTTGACAAGATCAGATTTAATACCTATTTAATGCTTTTAAGACCTTGGGGCTACCCTGATCAATTTATGAATCACTGCACATGAACAGGAAGATGATTTGCTGTGGTTTTGTCCGAAAAGGGAAAGCCGAAAGGAAAAGATAAACCTTTATGGCACATGTATTTCAAAATCAGTTTCACCATTTCTTAAAACAAAATTTAAAATAAGCTCAACACTGAAACAAAACCTTTGCCTGACCTACTTTTGGGACCTGACCCAACAAAAAAATGTAAGTAGTGAGATAAAGAGACATTTTGTTTTGTTGGCAACATTATTGACTTCTGCCAAATCTTTTCCATAATCCAATCATTCACAAAAATCTGCGTTAGCCAGGCCAAAATGATGAAAAAAATATTGAAACTTACGGGTCGTCCATGAAGTCGTAGATCTCTCTCATGGCCACGCCGCCCACATTCACAAAAAACACCAGACGCAGCAGCACCAGGTAGTGCTCCGGAGGCATCCACAAAACAAACTTCAGGTAGAAAGTGTTCAACTCTGCAAGAAGGAACTGGAAAAACAGGGATTTTTTATTAGGAATAAACCGAATACAGCCCTGGATGACAGTATATTATGACATTAGGACGTCACAGAGAATTTTATTTTTAGTTCTTGATTGGTCTAGCCTTCTGATTAACACTGAATTTATAGACATCAATAATACAAAGAAAGTGGCTAATTCAGGGTCGCCTAAGTCTAGTTACACAAAGAAACAGCACAAAAAAGGAAGGAAAAAAGGAAAGGGGACGCAAAGAGCAGTTATGTTGTGTTTGAAGAGGCGGCGATAACAGATGAAGGTATGGTCTAACACTGAACTAAAGGTTTAAGTCATTTTAATGTCGTGTTTTACTTTTTTATTAAATAATCAGAGAAAATGGAGCTATGGTGTTGTTTAAAGGGAGATAAAAGAAATGTACAAGAAGTAGTGGGCTATATTGTTCAAAACTGACTTTTCTGAGCTTCCTGCCATGTTACAATGTTGTTCCCTCATTAAAAACAAACCTGGAGTTGTGTCTTGTTTCATTCACGCATGTTTAAGCAACCCTGTATTCTCTGGCGCTGAGTTTCTGAGGCCTCAAAACGCATGGCTGCACGAATCCCCGCCCACTCCAGGAAGCACTGACCAATCAACAAGCCCTCTAGGAATCAGTGGAAACAGAGCTGATTCCTCACAGACAATTTTTATTTTTGTCTAAAATGGCATCATATACAAAGTTTAAGGGAGTAAACAGCTTTTTTTTTCACAATTTCTGTTCAAAAGAGCACAACCAAGCTGCACTCTTACTTCCTTCTGCTGTTCTCGTCACCTGTTTCTTTATGGCAAATATTGGAAACGCTTTCTTTCTAGTCAGATGATGTTTTTAAAGGTTGTAAAAGGTGCAGTGCTGTTATAGCTGGGTTAAAAATATAAATAAAAGCATAATATAGCCCCTTTAATCAAATGGAAACACTATTTTACTTTTCCTAACTAGATAATAATGTCTAACAACCGTGATAATGGCTGCTTCTAGTTTTGTGCAGAGTATTGTTGGGGAACAGTTCACCTTTAGGAACAAGTTAAGAGGATTATGCCGCTAGAGGCTAAATCCCAATGAGGTAATGTTTGGGCGATAATGTGTTTAAAGCTCATATGTAAACTAGTGAGGTGTAAATCTGCACAATGTAATCTCTCACTGTAATCCATGTAATCTGTTGTTTTTACCTCCACCAAGAAGGTTAAAGGCATAGGTTTGTTTGTTTGTTTGTGTGTTAGCAAGAAAACTCAAAAACTAATGGTCAGATTTTAATTACATTTTCAGAAAAGGTCAGTAATGAGTTATTAGTCTTTAGATGTGGCTCACAGTCTGGATCCATGATTTTTTTTTTTTACATGATTCTGTACCATTGCCAGATAGGGCCAATATGGTCCAGTAGCAAGATAAAGTACAAATTCCAGCCACAAGGGGGCATGGGTCTCGAAAAGGTAATGGGACAGTTTTTGATTAGTTTAATGTTGAGTGCTTCTAGTTGGAATTTATTCTGTAACACTAGAATAACTCACCACTATTAAGCAGTAATAAAGCTCTAATAAATACATAATTAACACACTTTAATATATATTTTATAGAACTCAATTAGGTCTAATGTTTATAATTTTGATTTGCACGAGCAGTAATGCTTTGCAATGCTTTGTAAATAATCAATTAAGTAGTTACTAATACTTAACTAATACTTAATTAATGCGTTATAGTGTGAGTTACCGTTTCTTCTTACCATGAAGATGATGCCTAAGACAGCGAGCCAGCGCTGAAGACTAGAAGCAGGTTTCCACTCGAACTTGACCCAGCTGTAGGGCGTAAACTGGAAGGCTATACGCTTGATTTTACCCCTAGAAAAGGACACAGCAAAAATTATTCAGAAGAAACACAAATATTCTTAGATAATGGTTACATTTTAGGACAATAAACCCCAACTGTTGATTTCAGAGATCTCTTGATCAAATGAACTATGATGTTATGTGGCTTTAATTTTTGCTGCTTTCATGTGCTCCTCGGAAACTTGGGTTAAAACTTTTATCTCAACTTCCCAACTTAATGTCTTGTGCCTCATTACAGAAAAGTGGCTTTGTAATTCATCAGCATTTTGCACATCAATGCTTCGACTAAACATTGTGTTGAGTTTACTATGAATTGTCGCTCACACAAGATTAACTTGAATACAATATTACTTTGTTATTTCACCCCTACTGCTTTAGTTAGAGATATGTATATTTGTGAATTTATTAACATTAAACCTGTTTACATTGACGACATTGACGTGAATGGCGTCAGAGGTCGTGCAGGAGACGTCCCGCACACGCAACACATTTGGTGTAAATTGGGCATGACTTGTGTTAAATGCTAATTAATATTATGACTGGCTCTAAGGTCTGTATGAATGGTCTTTCTCAGATGAAAGCACATGAACATGAAGTTGGGAGGACTTGCATCTAAGAACCATATGAACCAATAGATCGTTTTGTAGCATTTCGAACTGTTTTGGACAAAATGCTACAAACTTTTTCTAGTTCTAGTCGTACTTGTATGTGTGTATGTTCCACAGTCCCTGCCACTGATACGGCTTCATGGAGAGCCAGGCTAACGTCTTCATGCCACAGTAGATCCCCAGACCGTTGCACACCAACACGTCCATGATCCACTGTCAACAAACAGAAAGAGATTGTTTTATTTCTTTTAGAAGATTTGCCACAGTAACAAACTCCATCAAATTAAATAGGTGTGTTGAAATATGTAAACAGTGAGAAGCCTAGCTTGATCTGGAGGACTACAACTTTCATAGACATTATCAAAATGAATTTGCCAATATTTTAGTGCTATAGAGGCAAATTCAACAATCTGGAGATTTGCATTTTTTTCTAATATACTGTATAACTCAAGTACTTTTAAATTAATTTGAAACCTGTTTAGGTTTTTCAAGTTTATGTATGGCAGAGTAGATGTTTTCTTCTCATTTTGGGTTATCCTATTTAAGTCTTCATTAATTAAAAAAAAAAAACTACACAACTAGTTAGCTTATTATTTAAAAGAAAGTTACATTGCATTCAAAAGTCAGTCATGTAAAAATCAAGTATTTTATAACCTAAACACCTCAAGTAGTTTTAAGGGATTTCCAGCTGCCATGGACCCTACAAAGAGAACTGAAAAAACCTACAAAGAGTCTGTCAAATATGTAAACTATTCATTAATACACAGCTATTTGTAGTGAAAGGCAATAAATAAACGAATAAAATAAAAAGATTATAAAAGGGTGTTGGTACTTACGTGGTCCCACCAGCACTCGGAGAAGTTGGGGAGCTGGTGCTCGAGGCTGTACTCCAGAAACTCAAACATCACACTGATGATCATACACATCCACCAATCACGGATCACCAACGTCTGACGAAAGAGAGAATGACAGTGTTTTCTACTAAAAAATACACCCACTTTATCTGAACTAGAGAAAAATACACTGCAGTAGTAGTAGTAGTAGTAGTAGTAGTAGTAGACCAGACATTACCTTGATGTACCATCCCAAAAAGTGAGCTGGCACAAATCCATCCATCTTGTCCTGCAAACAAAGAAACAACACAACATTAAACCATTTCCTGTTACAGTCTTTCAATTGGATAAAAACTCATTAATAATTTGACATTAATTAGTAACAAGAACAGCGGTTATTATCCTGCAACTAAAGAGAACAAAAATCAAAATCCTGCTTTCTTTCAGGGAAATCTATCTCTCAGTGGTTTTCAAGGTTTTTTACACAAAATACTTACTTTTTTTATGGTAGTAAACCTTAAGCCTACATCTAGACCTCTCCAACTCTACAAATACAGCAGGTTAGTTCATGTATTTATTTAAACTATCTGGTAACACTAAGCAATAGTTAAGAATTAGTTAAAGATTAGTAACCAGCTAATTACTTTCACATTAATAAACACCACTGAGTTACAAACATTGTTATTAACGTGTAATTCTTTAGGTAAAAGCTCATGTAAATCAATGCAGAATTATAAACATCAGTGGTAATTTTGTATCTATTAACAGTTTATTCATTAAAATATTGCTCATTATTCTAACTTGCTTATTCTAAAGTGTTACCAACTATTTTACATAGTTCAGCCATTCCCAAAGTCAAGGGTGTCATGGCCCCTTTAAACTTCTGAAAATCCCTTGCAGACCTCCCTAACTACAGACCTTCCTTCTATCCAAACAAATCTCTTTCAGTACATTACAAAATACTGATAATAGCCTTAAAAAAATCTAATTTCACCTTGTTTTTAGGAGAAATCAAGCTGTAGGAATTATTTATTAACAAATCCTTGTGTAAAAGGCTTCAAAATAATGTTAGTTGTAAGACTGATCATTTTGGTGCTTGTTTATGTGTTACTGATGTGGAGATAGCTGACTCAGAGTGTGAGAGAATTGGAAATTAGAATTTCCAATAGAAATCAATGGACACAAGTGACTTAACTTAATGTATTTTAACTAAATTATTAACGTGTAATTGTGACATTTTCTTGTCTATCCAAAGAAGTATGTCATGTTTTAATCCTTCCATTTCTATAAACGTTACAAAACACTAACTGTTGGCAAAGTAGTGTTGTAAGTTATATTTTTAAACAAGTAAATGTAATTCATTTCAAACAAAAAATTTTTTTAATACTTAATATAGTCAGCCTCTGGGGGCCACCATGAAGTGCCTTCGTAACCCCCAAGAGGGAGCCGCACCTCACTTTGGGAACCACTGATATAGTTTATTGCTATTAATGACTATAGCATGTTTTCATTTGGACTTTTATAAATTGTTGCTAAAGTAAATATTATATATGAAGTGAAAATATTACTCAAATACCTTTCAAAATTGGACTTTAACTAAAATTTTTCAACAGCCTGTTTTTTTTTTTTTTTTTTTTTCCAGGATAATGATCCAAACTTCCTTGGACAAGTTATTAGGCCTAGATACTGTATTATTATGGTCATAACGAGCCATATTCAGGAAGTGAAAGCAGGTGATGGGCAAAGCTTTTGACCTCAGCCTGAACAGCAGCAGCAGGCAGTGTCTCCTGGGATAAGGTTGTTTGTTTGCACAGTTAATCTGCAGCAGACACAGGCTCAGAGCATGTGTGTGTGTATCTGGACATATGACGAACAGATACAGAGAAAGCTAGTATCAACAGGAAGACACGCACACTAATAAAGGAAGGAAGAGATGACAAGTGACCGATCCAACATCAACTGCATGTTCCTGCTTTACTACTGTCCATAAAAACTCGAGAAACTTCCTGTCACTTTTCTTAAGAGTATGGTGATAAAGAAATTAAAAGTTTGGGTGAATGTTTTTACCCAGATGTTGTGGAAGGGGTCGCTGGCATTGCCCGGGTCATAGATGAGGCAGTTTCCTCCATAGTCTCGCTCTGGGAGCGGGACCCCAAGTTTGGGGTCAATGTATTTCATGAAGATCCGTCCATCGTGCACCGTCTGTGTTTAAAAACAGAAACATGACTTAACAGGAAATAGGTCTTTGAAAGATGTTACAAACCTATTTATTGAAAATGATTTAATACATAGACCATGACAGAAATACACACATCTAAAATGGGTTGCTAGTGTAGTGTGCAGATGAACACTGGAACACTGAAGACTTGGCACAACAATAATTTGAAGAAAAACTCATGTCAATCAACAATAACAATAGGAATACATCTGCTTTTAACTGCACAGACCTCCCAACGCACCTCATAACTTTTGAGTCATAGGGGATATAAGAGTAATAATAATTTTTATTTCTATAGCACTTTTCTGAACAAGTTCTAAAGTGCTTTACAGTGCAAAAATACATAAAACCTCCAACAGACCCTTGAACATAAAATAAAAGTCAAAAGAAGAAAGCAAACACATATTACAACTGTGATTAAAATAATATATATATATATATATATATATATATATATATATATATATATATATATAAAAAGAGAGAGTAAAAGAGTATCTCAGTTTACCCAGTCATCACTTTTTTAACACCTTATGCAAATCTTAAATATTTTTATCTATTCTCTTGTATTTCATTTAGATTATTTTATTGCTTATCACTATTTAATACATTTTGTCCTTGTCACTAGAATTGTTTTTTAAGTGCAACTGAGCAACTGTGACCAAGTCTATACATACAAGACGCATAGAGACAAGTCAAATGTTCTTCAGGCCAACGTCTCAACCTCACTTTATGGTTTATAAAAGTTCAGTATGTTAAATAAATATTCTGAAGTCATTATATTAATGTTTTGATCCATCTAACCTGTTATTTTTTGCTTGTGTTTTATAATGGGTGCTTAATGTGCAACCAGGCAACTGTGACCACATAATTTCCCTCGTGGGTAAATAAAAGTTTAGTCTAAGTAAACTTTTATTAAGACAGTTTGAACAGTTTGAACTTGGGCTGTAACATGTTCAATTTATTTTTTTACGCTTCAGTGTCACCACCCACTCACCTGAAACAGGATGAAGATGAGGAACAGCTCATAGACCACACTGACGCAGAGCCAGAAACGCCAGTAGGCTGCAAAAGAACACAGCAGATCAATTATTACATGTTGTGCAAGAAAAACAGGGAAAATATAAAGTATGACTCCTGAAGCAACACGCGCTCCTTTAACAGCCTTTGCCACACCTCATAATCCAAACCAATACACAGTGAATAACACTGTGTTTTCCTCAGATGAACTCGTGTCTAGGCTTGTACCACTGATGTTTTACACTTAATTTAATCTGTCTCTGTCATTATCATGCATTTGTTTATCTGCAACAGTAAAAAAACAAATCAGCTGTAAGTCTGCCCTTCACATTTCTATTTCTTAATTTTCCTAATTCTAAAAAAGGGATGAATTGTTATGAAAATTCTAGTCCGATGTCGATACCGATATTATATTTTGCTGATAATCAATGATGCTGATATTTTCTTTCTTTCTTTCTTTGTTTTGGGTATTGTATGTCTCTTGTAAAATTAAAACAAAGAAATCTCCTTCATAAAAACTGCTTTGAAGTCATTAATCTCACATCAGCTGTAACTGAAGACAGAGGACAGAACTCAATTTACAAATCCACTCAGGGAGGGATATTAGCGCAAATACAGAGGACTGTTAATATCAGCCGACAGATGCCAGTCAACCGTGTGCATATGGGCCAATACCGATGTTGGGCTGATACTATATCGGTGCATCCCTACTTTCTACTTTAGAAAACAGTACATTTAGTATTTTATTACTACTTTTATTTCAACTTTACTAACATAATTTTGAAATAACCAGCCAGATTTAAAGTACCTTTATCACAAACACAATCAAAGGCACCCAGTTTAATTCACAGTGAAATGCATGTTCATTGTTGCACCCACTAGCCATATGGAAAATCCACACAGGATTCAGAGCTCACACAGAAATGTTGCATTTTTGTTCATAAACATGACGTTAATAATTATCTCAAAGTAGCTCAAAAAGGTTAATTTGGTCTTCTACTAATATTAATACAGGGATTTCTTACAATATTTTTGTATCATACCTTGACTTTTTGCCCGCTTATTTTTCCTCAGATGTGTCACATAAACCTGTTTAAATCTGGTGACAAGACACGTCACAGTAACATCATGTGATATTTTTGAGGAAGACCGCAGAAAGATAAATGGCCGAAACATGTCAAGGTATGATACAAAAATATTGGTCTGTAAATATATAAAAAAAAAAAAAATCACGTTAATTATCCAAAGTAATATTTTAGGCGTACAAAACGTACTGTGTCACATCTAGCGGCAACAACAAACGTGAGGTATTATAAGGGGCTATATTATGCAAAATAGACTTTTCTGAGCTTTCTACCATGTTAAAATGTTGTTCCTTCATCAAAAACATACGTGGAGTCATAGAAAAACAAGGTCCAGGCGCCTTCTTCAGGGTGTGTACACAATGACAAAGCGAAACACTAATTTATACTCCTGGCTGTAGGTGTGCAGCCAGGAGTATAAGGACTAAAGCTGTCCTCCCTGACACAAGGGGCAGTAACCAGAAATTTTGAAATAGAAAAACTATGGTTATCCCTCTACACACAGGAAACAGTGCACCATTTGAAAATGGAGGAAAAAAAATATTGTTCAATTCAATGATTTACAATTATAAAAAACATGAAATATCTAAGTCCTCATTTAAGCCTGGATGACTCAAGGCCTTGAGAACTATGAATCCAATAGGCTTCTCTTTGTTTAAGGCGTAGGATTTTGTCCCCGCCCCTGGCATCCATAGTGATAGCTTCAATGCCAGACCCCTTTAAGGTAGAGTCACTTCCATGATGATACCTGAATGATACCTGGAGTCATGTTTTTATTTCATTCATGCATGTTTGAGTAATCCTCTATTCTTTTACATTGAGTTTGTGAGAGGCCAAAACGACTCGTTTCACCGGTGTCTGCCTTTTCCACCGGTGTCTGCCTTTTCCACCTGACCACATCCCTCCCCCCTCACGGCACCGTCCCATTCAGGAATCACTGCTGCAGCTCACACCTCCCCCACAGCAACCAAACAAACCGACCCCCGAACTGCAGCGGACAACACTCAAACACTGCTTCTGCACCGACATGTGTTTTTGCAGCGGGACAACAGGAAGGGAGGGCTCTTAAAGTGACAGGGACCTAATCTGAGCATTTCTCACAAAGTCATATAATGAGTTTCTTCAAATACGTTTTTTTTTTTTTCAATAATTACTGCATTTTCTGACCAACAAAACGTAAGATACTGATCTAGATATGTCCTAAATTAATTTAAAAGACACACAAAAAAGCATAATATAGCCTCTTTAATTACACAAAACATTTACTAAAATGACATTTATGTTAATTCTTGCCTCACCACAGAAACACACACACAATGTTTTCCTAAACATATGAACTCTATATAAGACTTTGTACTGAGTGTATTGTAAGGTGTGGGGAAGTGCTACTAGTCAATTTAAAAATATGTACTTTTAACAGATGATAATTGTAAGAAAATTTTTAATTGCAGTGGCATAAAGCAGTAATAATCTTGTTTCACAGCACCAGGTCTGACCCCACCTTAATCCTCTATAGATCTGCTCCCAGGAAACCAACTGTGAGCTGTATCAACAAACGCTGAACAACACTGAACCAACTCGGCTAGTTCGACAGGTCGGTCGTGACGCATTTCAACAACATACCACAAACAAAACCCCTATAGTCCTCTTTCACATCTCAAAATCACGGTTTTACAGAGATCTCTAACACCACACAAATCTGGACAATGCACTTTGTGCATTTAAAAACTGTCATTAAGTACACTTCGACACACCTTTCCTCCCTCCTCCTCCTGTTTCCTTCCCTTTCCCCTCGAGTGAGTCAAATGGTTGCATGACAGTAACCACAAACACAATTGCCACAGGGAGCAAACCACAAACTGAAATGTGGTAAAAACACTGTCATACCAATAGGGCTGGGTATTGTTAAAACATACCTTTGGCGTTTCAAAAGAAAAGTTAGATAACTTTTCAATACCAAGTGGGACCTTTAATGTTCCTTTGTATGTTTGAATCAAATAAATAACAGAATAAATCAGACAAACTACTGGTTTTAACTTACGGCTAAGAGTTAGACATTCCAAAAATGTCTTTTCTTCAATATTATTGTGTTTGTATGTTTGTGTTTGATTGTAGAAGATGAATTAGCACACAAAGGTTATCAGAAAAAGTATTGCTCAGGGACCGGTATTGAAAACCAGGTATCGTTTAAGTACTGGTATTAAAAAAAATCTGAACGTTACCCAGCCCTACATACAAAGTCTTTGATGGCTTCAGGGAGATAAAAAAAAAATAGCAAAGCCCGTATCACGAGTAATGTACCTATTATAGATATGTCACTGTTCACAAATTATGCATCCTTTCCATGGTTAGCAATAGTTTTTAAAGATGATGTGAGGAACATTGTTTATTCACCTAATAACATATTGTTATAAAAATAATGTATGAAATAACAAGACCTTTAGCATTGGTTGAGCTTAACTACTTAACAACTCTGAATTAATATCTGCAGATAATACAGAGAAAGTGGCAAATTCAGAGCTGGCACTATCTGCTTAAAGAGAGAGAAACAGCTAAAATAGGAAACCATAGGAGGAAAGGGAAGCAAGGGGGAGGGAAAAGAAATGCAGATGAACATTGGCAACACATTCACACAATATTTAACAGTGTAGTGAGATAACTGTGGCATGGTCTAACGACTCGGAGCTGGAAGGTCAAGGAAAACTTAGTCTAGTTTTGATATCATATATTAGTATTCTCAGGTTCAGTTTATATTCAAATAAAAGCAGCAAAGGAAGCTACACTGTTGTTGGGAGGTGAGGGTGGCATTGGCATGAAGTTGGATGATGCATTTCTTTTCCTCTTTCCTTTTAGCCTCAAACTTACAATCACGTTATAACAATGCACTTAAATCTACACACAAGTCTACATGGTTACTCTACCATCGGAAACCACCATGAAAGAAAGAACGTTCCTTGTTGCAGGGGGACTTTAGCAGGTTTTTACTCCAGATCCTGTTCTGATAGAACCCTCTCCATTTAACCAGGGGGGACTGGCACAATTCATTAATAATTTTAGAGCCACCTTCAGGAATCCTTAATGTGGACAAAAAGGCACCAGTAGTAGTGGTGGTAATAACAATAATATTTGTTTACTTGTCCAGTAACTCAGTAGCCTTTTCACTTCATATTTTCTTCCATGGCTCAAGCAATTTACATCTAACAATAACAAATAATTTCAAATAGGTGTACTTTTATTTTGAGACTTACGTTTGTTTATTATAAATTACTTCAACTTACTCTCGTGTTTTGCTTGTTAGAAACACAATCTGTTACACTGTGCACCTGTTTGTCCTCCGAGTTTATTCTTGTTTGTCTCCAGACCTCTCAGGGCCTCTGCCAGGAACGCATCCCACTTTCCTTAGACTTAATTTCAGCTCTGTTTACTCAGGTGCCTCCTTTATTTTGTCTTGCATTAAGCTGCATTTGTCCGCATTGATCCGCAGCACTCAGGGGGTCTGTATCACATTTTCCATTGTGATATTGATCATTGGAGTGCACTCAGGTCCAGATTCCCATCAGTGCATTAAAAAGCCCATCTCAACACCTAAACATCTATTAGTGACGTTACAGTGCGCATAAAACTTTGTTCAGTCTCTAACAGCACACAAGAGTATAGAAGTGAATAGGAACTCACGCTACAATGATACACATACATATTTTCCTTCTGTTACCAAAGCAAATCAACTGATGTTACCACTACTACTACAAATGTTATTACTCATTATATGTACCAGAGTTTTCCACATTTTTAAGACCATTTCAGATCCAGGAAAACAACATTTTTATTGTCAATAATTTAGATATTTATATTTAGTGGTATATAAGTTATATATTTTGGGGAAACAAGTTGTATAGTTCAGTTTAGACTATGGTGGGCCGCAGTAATCATCTGTATTAATTAGCTCTGGGTTTAGTAATGGACCGATACTTTTCCACAATTATCTCTGCCTCGTTAAATGATGTGTACATTCTTTTACAAGATTCATCAGTGCCTCTTTTTTCTCTCTGTTTGTTTTTCTTTTTTGCAATTTTTTGTGTAAGCAGGTGTTGACAGGTGTTCCTTTGCCATTGGAAATTTCTACCTACAGCAAATCTTTTGGTGCTGACAACCAAGGATAATTACTGTATGCACTATGCAAGCAAGTGATTAGCCAAAGCTTCTTGCACATTCTAAACATTATCAATCATTAAAATCATTGGTAATAGAGCCTAGATGTTTTACAGATAATCCCTAAAACTTAATACGCTTAGGTTTTCCACAAATGCAAGCATGATTTGATACTGCTGTTATTTGTACCTGGATGTGGCCTGGTAAAGGGTCCATCTTTGGCTTGTGTCACTCCAAAACAGAGAAACACCAAAATACTGGCTACAATCCCTCTGAAAGAGCACAAATACTGGCATTAGTACAAATAACTTAGATGACATTGACACAAGAATATTTTTTTAAAAATTCCATTGCAAAACTGGAGCCATTTTTAGCACACGGCCAATTGAACACTTCTGCGACCTTCAGACAGAGAGAGCTCACAGAAAGGTAATAACTTGAGATAAAGTGTGAAGGTGTGAATGTGAGTGTCAGAGGGATTTGTGCTATTTTTAGATTCAATATATAGAGAGAACAATGGGACGTCAGAATGGGGCTGTGGGCTAAAGGAGAGCTAGGGCTGGTATGGAGGAAAGGGAATAAAATCTTAGTGGGTGAGCTGAAAAGTATGTTGTGTACGCCAGTGTTTCCCAACCAGGAGTACGCCAGCACATTGCAGGGGGTACATGGAGTTATGTAATCATTTATACTGATACTGTTATATATTTGGCTTTTAAAGACTAAAATAAATCTGAATCAGGACTAACCCAGGACTACACCAGGACTAAAGCTACAAGTAAACCAGGTCTACAACCGGGACTAATCCAGAACTGAACTAGGACTAAACCATGAAGAACAGAAGAGGGATCCGAGGCACTTTATTAAAAGTCCTTTATTATATGAGGGACATTGTTTCGACCCGTGTTGGGTCTTCATCAGAGCAGACATAATGTGCAATCAATACCAGGACTAAACCATGTCTAAATCTAGAACAAAAACAGGTCTAAAACCAGCACTAAACCAGGACTAAAGCTACAACTAAACCAGGTCTAAAACCAGGACTAATCCAGAACTGAACTAGGACTAAACTAGGTCTAAAACTAGAACTAAAACAGGTCTAAAACCAGGACTAAACCAGGTCTAAAGTAACAACTAAACCAGATCTAAAGCCAGGACTAAACCAGAGCTAAACTAGGACTGAACTAGGTCTATACCAAGTCTAAACCAGGTTTAAATCCAGGACTAAAGGTCAAACCAGGACTAAACTAAGCCTAAACCAGGACTAAGTCGGTTCTAAACCAGGAATACGTTGGGTCCAAATCAGGACTAATGCAGGTCCAGGGGGTACTCAAGAACTCAAGACTAAAAAGGTTGGGAACCACTGGTGTATGCTTTTATCTGTGCAGCCTTTTTATTATATTAGTCTGTGTAATTAACAACAATATGGCATGAGCTCATAATAAAAGTAAAGGTGTACAAGTCAGCGGCAATGAGGAAAAGACACAAGGCAGCGCTGATGTTGTGGTTCTCTGTGTTTTTGACAAAGATGGACAGGATTAGGAATGCGTCCATCAGAGGGACAGCTCATGTTAGATGTTTTGAAGATAAAGTCAGAGAGGTCAGACTGAGATGACTGAGTTTGGACACAAAAAGAAGAGGGACAGTGATTATATGAGGAGGCTGAGGTTAGAGCTGCCAGAGAGGAGGCTCAAAGGGGCACAGAGGCATTTGAATCATGCTATAAATATTAGTCAATAATAAAAGGCACATACACCCTGCAGTCATTACCAAAGAATGTGCTGCATGTACAGTATAAATGAATATAATGATATGATAAATTTGCTCTTCTCCTTCCAGGTTTTCCATATCTAGAGCAACTGTAGATGTGTGTCGGGGGCAGACTGACCTTTTAGTGTTGTAGGCTGTGTCCTGAGGCGTCTCCTCCAACAGCGTGACGTAGACCAGAGCACAGGTCAAAATGAACAGTACTGTGACGGTATGGGCCCGCCTGCACAGAGAGGAACAATGAGAGGGAATAAAATATACATTAACTCCCGAGTACACTTCCTAAAACATACTCATACTTGAAAATAAATGATTTTACTAAGTAGAATCTCTAATGACACATTTTATGACACTAATAATAGCTGTAGTAGAGGTAATGGTAAATAAATACATAAAGTAGAGTGGAAGAAGTATTAGTAGTATTAGCTATAAAAGCAGTAAGAGCACAAACAGCAGCAGCAATAGTAGTAGTAACATTAATTGTAGAAAGTAAAATGTTACTTTTACTCAAGTGAACCTCAAAATACAGTTAATTTTGACTCTGGTAATAAAAGAATAAGTACTGGTAATGGTAGTAGTAGTAGTAGTGGTTTTTGTAATAGTAGTAGTAAACAGAGATTGGGTGGGAATAGTCAAATAATTGTTGTACTAGTACTCATAATAGTAGTAGAGTTGCCGTGTAATTGTGTAAAAGACCTCTTTCAAGTTCCTTCTGATAATATAAATTTTACACTCAATACTTTACTTCAAATTAATGTGACTCACGTATTACAAAATATTAACGTAAAAAGTAAAAATATTTACTTGAGAAACGCATTCTGACTTGTCTGTTTATCCTGTAGAGAATACTAGTGCAAAAAATGTTTCGGAGCTTCTTGCGAGATGTTGTTTACTCAGAGATGAGCAAATTTGTCAGTAATGAGAAACAGGATAGAACTGAATTATGCTGGAAAATTGGATTATGAACACACAACAATGGTTATAATGAAATCGTGAGCTTTTACTTAAAATAATGAATAACATGAGTCAGTAAAGTTTGATTTAAAGATGTTAACCTTGTACCAATGGTCAGGGCGACAATTAAACAAAGCCAGCTAACTTTGGTCTCAGTAAAATGCATAGATTTATACCAAGTCATGTGTTTTTTTGTAACAGATATGAACAAAATCTCAATTCGTAAGGGTTTCACAAATAATCATATCATAAGGTCACATTAGCCAAAGTTAATTTAGGGGAAAGAATGAGGGATGGGGGGAAAAAGTAATGCAATGTGAACTGCAATAAGTGTTGTATTCAAATCAGTGATTAAGGTCAAACTCCAACAAGACTTATTATATACAACTCAATTTAAATAAAAATAATTATGAAAACTAAAATATAGCAACTTCTAAGCTGTTGCAGCATTCAACATTATATAAAGAACAGGAAAATCTCAATTTGTAAGGGTTAAAAAAATAAGACTCTGACATTTCAAGCCCATAATGCATTGGTCAAAGTTAATGTAGTGTGCAACCAGATCACATTATTCACAGAATATAAACACCTAAAAAAAAAGCCTGGCCATGGGACCAAAAAACTATCATCACTTTGTTTTTAAGTGAAAAGGTTATAAAACAAAAATCAAAAACAAATGCATCCAGAAACATGGCTCCAGTCCAACAACCTTTCCCAAAAAAATGCATTATTGTGCCTTACAGTACAAAAGGCCAGCATGATATTGGACGCAGTAGTAAGTGTTGAATAAATGTAAGCTGAAATACAATGCAATTACTAGTCAAAACTGGGTTAGAATTAAAACTTAAAGACTAAACTAGGACTAAAAAAACACAAGACTAAATCAGGTCTTATATTTTTATTTTGTCACAACATAGTTTCACTGAAAGCTTTGATAGAAAAATGAGTCTGACAGGGTAAATCTAAAAGTCTGCCAGATGGAGGACCAGAGCATTATTACGGCTTATTTTGTGTGAAATAAATTGAAAATGTGCAGGCTGTAAATGTGTCAGAACAATAAGCTTTTCCAAATGAACTGCATTGATTTGTTTGTGCACACGTTACTAGTAATTAGACAAGAGGACTAAATAAAATCATACTAAAGACTAAACCAGATCTAATATTAGGACTAGGCTAGGAATAAATCTTCATCATGTAATATAAGTTTTTATTCGGTCATAAAATAATTTGATTTAACACAACACACACTATAAACTCCGGTCAGAAGAAAGAGCATGGCAATTTTATGATGCCATAATAAATTGATTTCCAATATATTCTGCAGCCCTTATCTTCTTTCAGTATGTGCTCAGTGTAATCTGGTAGGAAAAACAATGAGCTTTTCTAAAACAAACTGCATTAATTTGCCCCACTGTACACATAAAGATGCAGCTACATGGACACAGTATTTAATAAAACAAGCGATAACTTTACAGATAAATTTACAGACCACAATAAGGTGACGGCTTTATTAACAATCAGACATAACAGAGGTTTGAAGAAATACAAAGCTCTGGACTCAGTGGTCTAACTGTGGCTAAATCAAACCTTAAACCAGGTCTAAACCAAAACAAAAACAAGAACAAAACCAGGATTAAATTGAATCTAATCTTAACCAGGACTAAATTTAGGGTTAGATTTGGCCATAACTAAGGAGCCACATTCAGTAAATTTTCTTTAATCTTAACAAATGATTATAGATTAACCATTGACCGCTAGCTTGACATCACCTATCATTACATTTTATTAAAAACAGCTCTTTATTAAATTCAAAATCATGCACTATAATAAAAAAGTGTATTTTTCTAAACTCATGACAAGTTATAGGCTTGTATATTTTAGGAAACAGTTGCTTAATTTTATGTTTAATTTGCCCTAACTTTGCAATGGTGCTGTACCTTTACTCTACTGCACAGCATAACCATTAATTAATTGTTAGCATTTCTTTCAATCAATTATGGCCTTAAGGATGATTAACAATGTACACTCCTAATCTGAACAAATCTTAACCAGGACTAAATGTAGGGCTATAAATTTGACAATAATATAATTTGATTTAAAGATATTAGGGAGGATCTTTTAAATTATTTTTTTGCAATATTTATTAAAACTACCTTCATTGTCCTGTATAAGGCTTATAAATCGGTGCATTAGAAATAATAATAATAGTATTATTAAACTGTAGACTCTGTGGGACTTGAAAAACCTCAACCAATCGTTTTCGTCATGAGTACGGTAACCATTGTTACACAGACTCGCCAGTCATTCTGACCTCCTGGTTTCAGCGATAGTGCGCGTTCTTGTGCCTGCACATGCATACACACTATGTTTATGTAGCCTGGAGTTAGCCGAGCCTCATTGTAGCGCGGACAGCCTGACTTCGAAGAGCACAGCGGCTGAGGAAAACCGTGAACTGGGCAGTCGCAAAAGGAAAACTGTTTTTGAAGTGTACCAGAGGAGGAGAAAAACCGTATTAGAGCAGAATAAAACCCGTGTGGTTCTTGGCGATTCTTTCAAACGATGGCTTGCGCTGTAGGAACAGAAAGGGCTTCAGACGATGCATTGGTCGACAAGTTTCTGCTGGACAGGTTCGTTTATCTTATCGTTTGAAAAAAATGCCTTTTTTCTTTATCTGTTGAACCTTTTCAACTGTACAGCAACGTCAGTTTGCTAATGCTACCAACAGCAGGAGGACAGATATTTTTGCTGTGCGAGTGATTGGGTCTGTGAGGAGAACTAGGTCAAAGGTCAAACAAACAATGCAGGTCTAGGTTTAAGTAAATCTCCGCTGATGCCGGCTGTAAACAAACACTCGTGTTCCAACGCTTGTGCACGTCGCTGTGGAGGAGTTTCTTGGAAAGGAACAGTGAAGGGCGGGGCCTGACGCATGCGCGTTATTCAGAAAAGGACAAACAGTCGCTGGTTTCTCAGCAGTCGAAAAAAATCCTGCCTAATATCTTTAAGATAGGGCTGCACAATATGACAAAATTATCGTTATCGCAATATCAGCAAACGCAATATCTGTATCGCAATAATATAAATATATCGCAATAATGCTGTGGTCTTCCATCTGACAGAGATTTACACTGAAGAATCATTTTCCACCAGAGCCTTAAAAGAACATGTGTTGTGACTAAATAAAAACATGTAAAAAGTCCAGTTTTAGTGGTAATTTAATTAATTTAGCCACAGCTTAGCCTTGTTTTATTCCTGCTTTAGTCTGTGTTAAGTTTTGATTTTGTCGCTGTTTTGACTTGTAAATACAGGAACTTACATTTTTGTGAAATGTAGTGAATTTAACTTACTATGATGAAAAGTAGGCTCTATTTTCAAATATCGCAATAATATCGTTATCGCAATTTTCAACATAGTTATCAAATATCGCATGTTTTTGCCATATCGTGCAGCCCTAGTTTAAGGTCCAGTCAATGTAAATACTAGTCAGAAGGAAGACCGTAACATTACTGCAAAATACTTCAATAGAGATCTGCGTGTGCCATTATCACAGTAACTATAGATCTGTGGGATCCTGAGCAGCCTACTGTATACATGGTTGGGCGCATTTACGTTGACAGGAGGTCACTGCCGTCCTCCTTCAGAATTAGTGTCCTTACAGAGTCTCAGAGTCGGACTCACAGAGACACTGTGCCAGCTCTCGTTAGGGTTTCTCCTGGACCTCCTTAACCAACCTGTTTGTCAGGAGACGCGGGGGCCCGGGCTCCTCTCTCGCCTGACAACCACACACAACAACACCAGCGGGAATAACAAGATGCAAACTGTCGCAACTGTGCGGCTGATAACGAACAGAAACATGTGTGCTATCTTTTCAGGTTTAAGCATCTTGACTGAATTAAAGCCAGCGTAATCGCAGCAGTAATCACAAGAAGGAGTTATACAATCTAAAAATCTACCAATCTTGGATCAAGTAAGCAACAAAATTATACTTTTTTTTTTATTTTTTTATCCAGTCCCTTTAATAATCAGGATATATACACAGCAGCCATAACAATACGACCACCTGCCTAATATACAGCCCCACACACAACAAACTGTGTGTATCCTGACAGCTTTCTATCATAACTTCTTCAGCTACAGTAACTCTTCTGTTGGAGTGAACCGCACACAAACAGCCTACACTTCACCTGTCAGTGGTCATAATGTTATGCCTGATGGGTCTATGTAAGTTGCCATGCTACAAATTCCAGTGTGTCGTGCTCAAGACTAGATGTGTTCGTGGTTATTCACTTAATCTGCATTACTGATTGAAAGAAATACTAACAATGAATGGTTTTGCTGTACAGTAGAGTAAACCTCCAGCACCATTGGAAAGTTAGGGCAAATTAAACATAAAATTAAGTAACTGTTTCCTAAAATATACAAGCATATAACCTATCTTTAGTTTTAAAATGCCACTTTTTTATTATGGTTCATGACTTTGAATTTAATAAAAGAGCTATTTTTCATAAAATGTAATGACAGGTGATGTCAAGCCAGTGGTTAACAATTAACAATCGATAACCGTTTGTTAAGTACTATCACTTTATCGATTAAAGAAAATTACCCAAATGTGCATCCCTACTCAAAACCAAGACAAGACTGAATAAAGAACAAATAATATGAATAATAAACAAAACTAATACCAATCTCCAGTACTTTTACTAATGACAAAAATGTATGGTCTTGTATTGGTTGTGTCATGATGAATAATCCGCTTGTAAGTATTATTTAAAATAGTATACAACATGGAACCTCAAAATTTCACACCCCCTATTGCCAAAACAAGAGAGAACAATATCACTGCATATGGTGTCCTCTTTCTATCTTGTAATTATTGTAGTAACTGCATTTGTAGGAGCCAAAGTAACTTTTCTCCTGGTCAGTGGGAGATTTTATTTATGCACTCTCTGTACAGCACTTTGGTCAGCAGGGGTTGTTTTTAAATGTGCAGTATAAATAAATGTGCAGTATAAATAAATGTGCAATATAAATAAATGTGCAGTATAAATAAATGAGCTGTATAAATAAATGTGCAGTACAAATAAATGCGCTGTATAAATAAATGTGCAGTACAAATAAATGCACTGTATAAATAAATAGGGCTATTTACATAAACATGCAGAATAAATAAAAGTGCAGTATGAAGGAAATTGTTTTGACAAGACTTCCCAACTGGAAGATTCACCAAAGCAAATCATCTGCCTCCTCCTAGCTTGCATGCAGTAATTTGCATAAGATTTAGCATAAGTTTTAAGCTGGATGTCCTTCCTGATGCAACCCTACCCATTTATCCAGGCTTTGGACCAGCACAAAGAGTACAGTGGCCTTTGACGCCTTGTGGCTTGTTTATTATTACTGTATTTGGCATATGCTTGTCATTTTCTCAGGATCTGGTCTGAATTAGCATTAAGCCGCTAAAAAACAGCCCGATGACTAAGTACAAACAGAAATAGGACAGTGGCCAGAGGGCTGCATGAGTGGAGAGGGTTGACATTAATGAACCCAAATTGTAGCCTGTGGCCTCTTTGATGTCGGTATCTTAGAAACCACCACCAAACTTAAGCTCCATGTGACTCCGCGAGCATAAAAGGATCTGATGGATTTGGTCTGTTTTATTTTGGTGACGCAACAAGTCAAAGCAGGCAGTTCCTTCCCACCACTTTAAAAGAGTTATGTTTCTCATTAAAACCTGATTACTGTAGCTAATTCACAAAACTGACTGTCTTAATCATCCACAGCATTTTAATAATTCAACCACAGAGGCTCACAAGCCAGTGTACTCTTTGTGCCAGTCCAAAGCCTTGGGTAAATGGAAATGGTTATGTCAGGAAGTGCAGCTGGCATAAAATCTGTGGTGATGATTTGCTTTGGCAGCCCCAGAAAGAAAAAGCCACTCAGAAAAGACTAACCTGCTGCTTGTAATTCATTGTTGTAATATAGCATTTTAATTAGTGTCATAGCAATTATCCAGATGTTATGGTAAAAAAAAAATGCACATTTGGATGTAGTGTATTAAAAAAACTGACGCCATCAAGATGTTTTTTTCAAGAAAGATGTGTGCTCAACTGGCTTAAAGGTGCGATGAGCAGAATATATTTTTTATATTTCATAAAAATTACCCACGTGTGCTAAGATACTGTATTTTCCACGCTATAGGGCGCACTTAAAAGCCTTCAATCTTCTCAAAAAAATGACAGTGCGCCTTATAATCCAGAGCGCCTTATATATGAATTTATTCGACGAGATATAAACTTTATAATGAGATTATAATGACGAGAGGGATCCTGGGCTGGATGCTGTAATCACCCAACTGTTTAACTCGGACACTGAAGATGAAGAATTTGAGGGATTTGTGGACGAGGAATGAACTGAAAAAGTGAGTGTATTGTGTTGTATTTTGTTATACTGTTAACTGAACAGTTATGATTTATTGTGAATACGGTATCGTTTGATTAAGCAGTCTCAGATTGTGCTTTTTTTTTTTTTTACGCGTTACAACTGAACAAGTTTGGGAGTTATGGTAAAAGCGTTGAATAAAGTTTGACTGACTGAATTATCTGACTGTTTTGTTTCGCCTTTTATGTGAAAAAAGTTTGAAAACAGACCATTCAATGACAGTGCGCCTTATAATCCGGAGTGCCCTATAGTGCGGAAAATACGGTACTATGTAAACATGTTTAGATCAAATATTAGTTTTACCAATAACAATGGTGCAACTGATTTATTCACAATTTAAAATATGTTTAACATAATGATCAAGTTGTTTTTGCTTACATTTTTATTTTTGGTTCTAAATCTGCATTGCCGGTCGTCCAATCAGAAAAGCAGAAAGACAAACCACAGACCACTGTTTAGATTTAGACTGCAGTACTGTTTTCAAACCAGCACAAGCACATGCTGCTTACAGCCTTTACCTTTTACATTTAACAACTAAAAAAATACTGTCACCAACAAATTATAACTAATGTCCAGACATCCAAAAATATTAATTCCTACACATAAATTTCGATGCTACTTTTTTAAGCATTATTAATGATATTTAGTGGGTTACATTTCTAGTGTCTACAGGTTTGCCATTTGAGAAAAAAAAGAAAAACAGGCCAAAGTCATTCTTCATTATCAGCGCTCTATAGAAACTGACCTGGGAGTGTCACCACTGCAAAGCACTGAAGCACACTACTGACCAATGAAACACACAACTGCTGTATGTGATCTACAGAACAATATTAATCACTGCCTATTATGTCATCAGCGGTGAAAAGTAATATTTTTCATTTGTCAATTAATGAAGTACATTTATTGAAGAAAATGTACTTTCTGTGTATATTTTCTTAAAGATACTTTTACTAAAGCATTTTTGGAAGATATATATCTTCTTTTCTCCTATTCAAGAGCATTTTTAAAGTCTCTAAAAGTAAAGAGTAATTTTTTACCTCAATGGAAAAGGGGGTAATAAATTCGCCTCACAACCAGAAGGTCATAGGTTCAGGACAAGGTTTGGGCATGTAGTAGTAGTAGTAGTAGCAGTAGTAGTAGCAGTAGTAGTAGTAGTAGTAGTAGAAGTAGTAGCAGTAGTAGTAGTAGCAGTTGTAGTAGTAGTAGATTTAGATTTTTCTTTCAAGTACAACTACCCTCCAAAACCTTTACTCAATTTTACACTGCTAGCCTTTTATTCAAAATACTTTTACTTCTACTTCAGTAATATTATTTTGATGTAACAATACTTTTACTTGAGTACTTCTTCTGCCTTGTGCTTGGTGTACAAAACAGTGGCATGTCGTTGCATAATTAATGGTGTTTTACCCAATAGACCCATTTCATCAGAGTTTTTTGTATAAATAAGTAAAGTTACTTCCTTTCTATTTCCAGAAATGTCTTTGTTTAGGTTAAAACTGTTCCTTAAACGTCTATAAAAGAGATCTTGGCTCTAGTTCCTCTTATTTCCCTTCTTGCAAAACCTTCCTTGGTATCAGCTTTAGTGCTAAGGCCATGACAAGTATGTAGCTCTTCAAGTCTAACCTCACACCTTCAGCGTCACAGTGTCCTGAGCATTTTGACACGAATGAATTTCTGGGTCAGTAGTAGCAACCTCGCTTTACAGGACTAGGCATTTTAAGTCCCAATTACTTCTGAGCTCCCTCGAGGACGACACGATATATCCCGCATCTATAGGAGGCCACCTTGACAGTGATATAAGCTGCATGAAAACCTGAGTAAACATTACTGTAGTACATTTGTGTAAACAGTAATGCAGCCACAAGAAGTCACGAGCCAGTGTAACCCTCTTTGTGCCGATCCTAACCCCTGATAAATGCAGATATTTATGTCAGGAAGGGCATAAAATTGATGGTAAATTAATGATTATCTAAAGAAAGAGCAAAAAATTATGTCACATTTGGGAATACTGTTGTTTTATGATCAACACAAAAGGCATCGTGTAGATAAAAATATTCTCTTGGTTAAACATATAAAGACTTTTGTAACGTTTTAAACCCATAAATCCTGAGAGGCAGCTTATATTATAGATCATACTGTTACTATAACACATATTTTGCATGCAGTCCTATCACCTTTTTCTGGTTACAGCAATCATTCAGCCTGTTATCACAACTCTCGCAATGAAAGAGTACAAACATACGCTTTTAAGCTTTCAAAATATAGACAAACATGACACAACTTAAGCAAGCGAACGTGACAATCCATTGGGTATGACTTGCATTTAACCTTGAGTGTATTAACTCAAAAACAACCGCAACACTGACTTTGCAGAGTTAATGAATGACATCGAATGTATACAAATAAAAATCACTCACCAGAAAAACGTGTTTGTCCCGTCATCGTAGACCTCACACTCGGTCTTCCTCAGGTGCAGGCTCTCTTTGGAGGTCTGCTTCATCACCTTGGGTCTGCCCGGCTCCTGCGCACTCGGCTCCACCGCGCAGCTGTTGACCTGCTCTGCCGCCGCGCACACGGAGCTCTTGCCGGCCACGACCGTCGAGCTCACCGCGGCGCTTTTCTTAGTCTCGGTCTTGGTCATGGCTCTGCACCACCACCACGCCGTTTGACAAAAAAAAAAAAAGACACAGGCTCCTCTCTCCTCCTCTGTGTGTGTGGCGTGGTTTTATCCCTGCGCTCCCCCGTCTGTCATCCGCGGCAGCCCCACCCCTGCGCCGACAACATCCTAAAAGGTGACTCTTATTAGCATTAAAAACAAAAACAAAAAGACAACCAGATATTCGAGTCCAGCAAGAGTTTCCTTTCCCAATCCAAGGAAGGACCACAAGCAGCAGCTCTCGTCTTTTACGCAAATCCTTCACCGGTATCGCCTACGCAGACTGGACACACCAAATGCGCACACGACAAGCAGAGCAAGAAGCAGCAGGAACATTTACCTAATGCACCCGGGGCTTTCTGGTTTATAGCTGACAGGCGTTAAAATAAATCACAGGTAGCGGTGTTACGCCTAATTCCGCTTCCCTGTCTAGTTTCACATCACCTTACTACCAAAATAACGAGGTGTTTTTTTGGCTCCTTGTCCCATGTCCCAACAAATATCTGTAAAAAATATATATTATGTACCAGTTGTCCCAAATATAACCCATAAAAAAGCATCTGGAAAGCTTAAAATCTTTTTGTCACTAAATTTATTTACGATGTCATTATTTTTATCAATAATTACTCATCATATTCAAAACTTGAAACCTTACGTGTCATGTTTTTTAATTAGGTTACATGACTAAAAAAAGTATATGGATTTCGGAAGATTTTTTTTTTTTTTTTTTGTCAATTGATAAATGAAAATGCACCGCGATTTGTGAAATAAATGAAATAATTGATATAGTAAAATAAAAATATTCTGACCACGTTATTGTTGCCGTTTTAGGTTTAAAAATTAAACTGAGGTGCTCCAGTACAATAGGTAAACGCAATTATTTAGCACCTTGCAGGAAAAAAGTTGCTAGTTTGATGTCGTGTTAAGAAGCTACAATCGCCCGATACGTTACATTTATTATTTTCTACAAATCAACAATCGATACGACCCTAATTTTCATAAACATTGGGTTAATTGTGCCACTTTAGGTAAAGGGACCCGCATTTGAGCAGGGATGCAGACTTGACCGTAACACCTGCGCGGCTCAGACGAAGCCCAACTGTCACCGCTCGGCTAAATGCGTTAGCTATTTGTAGCAGCCTCATTTTTTGCCCCTCCGACCTTGCACAACAAACAAGGTTGTCCTCACCAAACTCACACAAATGCCACGTCAGTATCCGAACTAACCCGTCCCATTATTTGCTATAAATGATGCAAATCAGGGCAAGACTTTTGAGGTGGGTGTGCGTTAAAATTAAAGCTAACATTTACTCACCAGCTGAACTGAAGGGATTATAACGGCTGTTAGTCCGGTGGCGTTCAGAGTCAGACAACGCTTTATCAACGCAAACGCATATTTGCTTAAAATGAGTAAGAAATCCAGTGTAATTTGGTCCAGTTTAGTCTCCAGTGCCGTCAACAACAGACAAACATCCCCAGACTGAGCCACACACATCACATGGGCACGGGTTTGGTCAAGTTTCCGACGCCACAGCACTACATCCGGTTAAGCCCCTTCAAAATAAAAAGCTGTCGCCATAGTAGAGATTGAACCATTCAACCAAGTGCTCAGTAAACAAACAGGGAGCAGCACTTGCTTTCACGATATTCTTTTAATTTATTTTAATTTGATCACTTTTTTATATATATTTTTTTGCTTGATCTAATGTCTAGTCAAGACTGTTTGGATAATTCTTAGTTTCCAGCTGAGTATAATGGCATTTTTAATTCATGGTCCTTATACTTGGTGCAATAGTCATCTGTTCTAATACTTTTACAAATACAAACATACAGTGGTCCTGGATAAAAGTACAGACCACTGCACTGAGACAGCTTTAGGTTTTAAGTCTTTGATTGATTCTGTGTCTTATTGTTTTATACATTTTATAGTATTGATTAAACTTTTGTAATTTTATCATGTTTTTATGTAAAGCACTTTGGCCTTCCTTGTGTTGTTGTAAAGTGCTATAGAAATAAACTTTGATTGATTGAATATTAATCATGATAATATATTTATTTGTATTTCAGTGAAAAACGTACTGATGGAGACTTCCAGACTTATTATGGGTTTAAAAAAATCACTGTATCTCAATTTCCAACATTTATTTTTTGAAGTTATGTTACTGTTTTTACATTACTTACCATGAGAGTTTGCCTTATCCTACAGTCACAAGATGGCCGCCGGACTCATATGTGTTGACAATTCTTGAAAATTGTAATTGTAAAATATTTGTTATTAGTACAAAAACATTTTATACTTAAAAAACTCTCTGCATTTTTTGGTGAAATCAAACTCAAAATTAAATACATAATAAGCTGCCTGCCTTTAAAATAAAAAATGTATTATGTTTATTTTACTATATATTTTAATGTTTAATATGATAAAACTCCTGAGACACATATTTTTTTACTAATTAACACAGCATTTGAACTCACAAGTGCCAAAAAAGCTTGATGCAATTTTTTGACATGTATATAAATATATGATGGTAGGGCCTAAGTTTTACATTTTAATGGTAATTTATAAATAAAAATTATGACATTGTAAATATTTTTAGTGACAAAAATCTTAAGACAAAAGTGTGTGGAATTTTCTATGCTTTTCTGTTAAAATGGGGACAACTGGGACATGGTTTGTTGAAAACTGGGACATATGAGTGTTTTTACAGATGTGTCTTGGGACATAGGACAAGGAGCCTAAAACTGGGGCTGTACCGGTTAAATAGGGACGTCTGGTTACCCAATACCAGCCCTTCCCAAAGTCAAGACAGTCGTGGCCTCCTTAAAGTTCCAAAAATCCCTCGCGGACCCCCAACGATAAAACTTCCTTCTATTCAAAAGACTCTGCCATGTTTTTCTCCATATGTTTCTTTTATAAAAACATTACAAAAACACTGATTATTGACTAAAAGCTGTTTTAAAGTAATATTTTAAAACAAATATACAACTGTAATTAATTTCCAATGTTTTTAGGTACTTAATATTTTCATTGACTTTTTATATTTTTTAATTATATGTTTAATTTGTTTTTATGAACCAAAACCATGTGTCTGAAATAATAATAATAATAATAAAATAAAAATAAATAAATAAATAAATAAAATAAAATAAAATAAAATAAAATAAAATAAAATAAAATAAAATAAAATAAAATTGAAATTGAAATATAGACAGCCTCTGGGGGCCCCCCTGTAGTAACTTCCCTACCCCACTTTGGGAACCACTGCCCTATACAAAGAAAAATTAACTCCTCTTCCCTGTAGCAAAATATAAGATTCTGATAAACTTTAGACTTTTAGCAGTTTTACCTCCTTTTTATCACTTGAGCTTGTTAACATTCAATAGTTCAGAATAAAAAGATTGCAAATATTTTTCATCTTTTAAATATATTGTGAAATAATTCCAAGTAACCCCTGCAAAGTGCTCACTAATTGTTGTTTTATTTTGAAACACATTCTCTGCACAAGTCTTCGGTGTTTTGACATTTAATGACTTTGAATAACCAACCTGGCTGATGGGTTTTTTTTTATCTTCTGATTAAACAAAAGAACACAGCAAACGTGCGCAACACATTTAGGAAGCGGTTTCGGGTCGAGGGCCAAAAAGTTTAAAAAGTACACGGCGCGTTTATCCACGGCTTGCTTTGTGGGTAATTAATGGTGTTGTCATTTCCGGTTCGCCTTGAAACAGAGGTCACCGTCAGGGCAACAGCAGATCTGTTTTAATTGCCTGCAGCTTAACAAACACTGAGCTAATCTTTTTACGCACGTTTAATGATGCGCTGATAGCATTGGGATAATTAAAATATGTCCTTTGATATTTCCACGCTACCAGACTTCTCATTTTATAAACAGATCTATTACAAAAACTGTGAAGAAATGAATAATAATGCAATTTTTCAAGTATTTCTAATGGGTCCTCGTGCTTATTTATTTCTACCTCGTTAATATAACAATACGCATTAATTGTCGTTTGTAGACAGGAATATTTATGTCAAGGAAAGGTCATTTGTGTAACCCCAGAACCGGATTTAGTCCTGGTTTAAACCCAGCTTTGTCTTAGTTTAGTTCTGGCTTTACTAAAATTGCTTTAAGCATTTTACCATTTTACCAGGTTTAGTCCTGGTTTAGTTTTAGTTTAGACCTAGTTTAGTTCTGGTTAAGACCTGATTTGTTGCTGGTTTAGTCCTGGTTTGGACCCGGCTTTTAGTTCTGCTTTAGTCTTACTTTTATTCTGGTTTTAGTCCTGGTTTAGTCTTAGTTTAGACCTGGTTTGACTTGGTTTAGACCTGGTTTATTCCTGGTTGAGTTCTGGTTTTAGACCTGTTTTTTTCCTGGTTTAGACCTGGTTTAGTCTCTCTTTTGTTCTTTATTTTAGTCTTTGAAAGCCAAATATATAAAGGCACTATAAAGGATCATATAACTCCCTGCAATGTGCTCACATACCACTAGGGGTCCCCGTACCCCTGGTTGGGAAACACTGCACTAATTGACTATTACTGCTTGTTAGGATTTGATGAACTTTTGGCCAATTATTAAATGTGGGACACAGAGGGACACAGAAGGACGCAGAGGGACACAGAAGGACGCAGAGGGACACAGAAGGACGCAGAGGGACACAGAAGGACGCAGAGGGACACAGAAGGACGCAGAGGGACACAGAAGGACGCAGAGAGGGACACAGGGACACAGAAGGACACAGAGGGACACAGAAGGACACAGAGAGGGACACAGAAGGACACAGAGAGGGACACAGGGACACAGAAGGACACAGAAGGACACACAGAGGGACACAGAAGGACACACAGAGGGACACAGAAGGACACAGAGGGACACAGAAGGATGCAGAGAGGGACACAGGGACACAGAAGGACACAGAGGGACACAGAAGGACACAGAAGGACACACAGAGGGACACAGAAGGACACAGAGAGGGACACAGAAGGACACAGAGAGGGACACAGGGACACAGAAGGACACACAGAGGGACACAGAAGGACACACAGAGGGACACAGAAGGACACAGAGGGACACAGAAGGATGCAGAGAGGGACACAGGGACACAGAAGGACACAGAGGGACACAGAAGGACACAGAGAGGGACACAGAAGGACACAGAGAGGGACACAGGGACACAGAAGGACACAGAAGGACACACAGAGGGACACAGAAGAACACAGAGAGGGACACAGAGGGACACAGAAAGACACAGAAGGACACAGAGGGACACAGAAGGACGCAGAGGGACACAGAAGAACACAGAGAGGGACACAGAAGGACACACAGAGGGACACAGAAGGACACAGAGGGACACAGAGGGACACAGAAGGACACAGAGGGACACAGAGGGACACAGAAAGACACAGAGGGACACAGAAAGACACAGAAGGACACAGAGGGACACAGAAGGACACAGAGAGGGACACAGAAGGACACACAGAGGGACACAGAAGGACACACAGAGGGACACAGAAGGACACACAGAGGGACACAGAAGGACACACAGAGGGACACAGAAGGACACAGAAGGATGCAGAGAGGGACACAGGGACACAGAAGGACACAGAGGGACACAGAAGGACACAGAGAGGGACACAGGGACACAGAAGGACACAGAGAGGGACACAGAAGGACACAGAGAGGGACACAGGGACACAGAAGGACACAGAAGGACACACAGAGGGACACAGAAGAACACAGAGAGGGACACAGAGGGACACAGAAGGACGCAGAGGGACACAGAAGAACACAGAGAGGGACACAGAAGGACACAGAGGGACACAGAAGGACACAGAGGGACACAGAGGGACACAGAAAGACACAGAGGGACACAGAAAGACACAGAAGGACACAGAGGGACACAGAAGGACACAGAGAGGGACACAGAAGGACACACAGAGGGACACAGAAGGACACACAGAGGGACACAGAAGGACACAGAGGGACACAGAGGGACACAGAAAGACACAGAAGGACGCAGAGGGACACAGAAGGACACAGAGGGACACAGAGGGATACAGAAAGACACAGAGGGACACAGAAAGACACAGAGAGGGACACAGAAGGACACACAGAGGGACACAGAAGGACAACAGAGGGACACAGAAGGACACAGAGGGACACAGAAGGACACAGAAGGACACAGAGGGACACAGAAGGACACAGAGGGACACAGAAGGACACAGAAGGACACAGAGGGACACAGAAGGACACAGAGGGACACAGAGGGACACAGAGGGACACAGAAAGACACAGAGGGACACAGAAAGACACAGAAGGACACAGAGGGACACAGAAGGACACAGAGAGGGACACAGAGGGACACAGAAGGACACAGAGGGACACAGAAGGACACAGAGGGACACAGAAGGACACAGAGGGACACAGAGGGACACAGAAAGACACAGAGGGACACAGAAAGACACAGAAGGACACAGAGGGACACAGAGGGACACAGAGGGACACAGAAAGACACAGAGGGACACAGAAAGACACAGAAGGACACAGAGGGACACAGAAGGACACAGAGGGACACAGAGGGACACAGAAAGACACAGAGGGACACAGAAAGACACAGAAGGACACAGAGGGACACAGAAGGACACAGAGAGGGACACAGAAGGACACACAGAGGGACACAGAAGGACACAGAGGGACACAGAAGGACACAGAGGGACACAGAAGGACACAGAGAGGGACACAGAGGGACACAGAAGGACACAGAGAGGGACACAGAAGGACACAGAGGGACACAGAAGGACACAGAGGGACACAAAAGGACACAGAGGGACACAGAGGGTTAAATTAAATCAAAATGTATCTAATACAGTGTAACTAAAAAGCTATTTAATAATATTCATAAAAATAATTGAAGTTCCCACGGCACCTGAAGGTATCTGGACGATCACTGGCTCTACAACACAAGAAACTGTACAAAAAACTGTGTAAGAATTAATAAAAGATACAGAGATAAAAGATACAAGATACAAAGATACAAAAAAAAAAAAAAAAAAGTTTAGCTTTTACATTTACAAGTTTGTCAAAAGTGCAATGAAATATCAAAGTACATTTTGTGCTGCAGACAAATGTCCAGTTTATTATAAAGATGGGTTAAGAAAGTAGATTATTAACAGACAGCAGTTTAAGTGCAGTTTATATTGTGTGACATTAAAAGCTGAAAATTAAAAATAAAGCTTTTAAAATCTGAAAATCTGAAACTAAAAAGCTTTTATTGATGGAAATACATGACTTTATGAACAATTTTTGGGACACATGGTCTGACGGTGTTTAAAATTGTGAGCTATTTTTACAGAAATACACTTTATAACTGTTTGCTTAAAGTAATATTTTAACTTAGTTAATCTTTTTAGAACAGCTGAAACACTGAGATGTGTTACTGGGTTGCATCATATTAAAAAAAAAGCTGACTATCTGAAAAGTGTCAATGTACAACTTTCAACATGTTCCACCTGCAGCAAAAACTGCGGCATAAAACTCAGCTTTTTACCAACTTTTTAATTAAAATTGTGTCTGAAAAAAATTGGATTAAATGGGTTAAGTGCAGCGGTGGAAGAAGTTTCTTTACTTAAGGAGCAAAAATGTACTCAAGTAAAAGTATTACCTTAAAATAAATAATAAAACTCACTTTCAAATGTCTTTGTGAGTAAAAAAGTAAAAGTATTTCACACAGACTCAGCTCATGAATGAGTTAAATGTGAGGGATTTTGCTGATTCCAGATGAAATGAACAAACTGCTGCAGGAGAAGAAACTGAATCTGTCACTGCGCTCTTCTGTCTTTATTATTCTGATGTTTCTAAAGGAGTACTACTTGCTACTACTACTGCATATACTTGTACTACTGCATCTTTAATATTTAAGTACTGTGTGTGTACAATCACGCCATGACAAAAACACACGATTTTAAACCAAAACTCAACGCTCTAAACGCCTTGGTGCAGGTCGTAGTTTGTTTGCAGTGGGATTGTTTGACGCCTGAATACAGTTTTTATTATTATTATTATTAATAACAATAATAATAATAATAATAATAACAACAATAATAATAATAATAACAACAACAACAACAATAATAATAATAATAATAATAATAATAATAATAATAATAATAATAATATACTATTATTATTATTAATGTGCAATTGTGAAACAGATTTTAAAATACACGTGCCATGAGATTGTTAAAGGTACAGTCAGCAGCATGCGCCCCCTATTGGTCTGAAAACAGTACTGCAGTCTAAAACTAAACAACAATGGTCTGTGGGTGTCTTTCTGATTTTCTGATTGGACGACGGTGATGCAAGGTTTGAGCCAAAACAAAAAATGTAAACAAACAACTTTATGTATTTTTAATTGTTAATTTCTTTTTGCACATAATAAAAATGGCAATGTAAATTTATTAAATGAATTAACAAAAGAGCAGTGTACTGTAAGTGCTGGGGAGAGGCAAAGGAAAAAACAAAATGGCTGCCTTATAATACACATACAATATTTACATACAAATAAAATTACAGTTAAGGCAATAAAGGTGCTTCTTAAATGAATAACTGAGCTGTACCATTGTTTTCAGGAAAACTAATATTTGATTTAAACACGTGGGTCATTTATAATAAAAAATAATAATTCTGGAAATAACTTCTTCTGTAAAAAAGATGAGGTCAGGTGAGAATAACAGTTTTCATGTACAGATATAAAACTGATTTACAGATTCCCCTGAGAATCCTCAAAGTCAGAAGCCATCACAAAATCTTACTGCTTCTCAAAATGTGACATGCAACTTAAATATCTTCATTTTCCTGCTTTTGAATTGAATCACATTGTGGTGACTGAAAAGAGGAATCATGATGAGGATGAATTTAGTTTTAATGTTTGTCTTTTTTTATTTATATTGTTTTAAAGTTTTGATTGGTGATTTATTTTAGATGTAAAGTGTACATTTCTGACACCAAATTCTAAAATGTTAATGTAGTTTAAGCTGTTGTGGCTATGAAAATAAACTAATGTCAACAGTGATGGACTGTAAAGTACTTAGTTTGACTTAAGTACAATTTTCATGTATCTGTACTATTTAGTAGACTTTACAAGGAGTACTTTTACTTTTACTTCATTACATTTTAGAGCAAGTATTCGTACTTTTTACTCCACTTTTTTAAGTTTGGTTTAAAGTCATTAGTTTTTGCTGTGTCAGTATTGTAGACACAGTACTTGAGTAATGCAGTAAAGTAGTACTCCTTAGAAAAACCTCGCTACAGATTCAGTTTCTTCTGTTGCATTTAGTTTTCTGCAGTTTTTCAGTGAAATCCCTCACATTTAACACATTCATGAGTTCTTTAATCTGTGTGAAATACTTTTACTTTTTAACTCACAAGTACATTTGAAAGTGAGTTATTTTATACTTTTACCTAAGTAGAGATGTTCATGTGATACTGTTTTTACTTGAGTAAATTTTTGCTCCTTTGTCTGCACTTTTACTTTAAGAAACTGAGTACTTCTTCCACCGCTGATAAACCATTCAGTGGTGGGAGAAGTAAGCAAACACTTACTCAAGTAAAAGTAAAAGTGTTTTGCACAGATTAAAGAGCTCATTAATGAGTTAAAAGTGAGGGATTTTGATGAAAAACGGTGCTGAAAACTAAAGTTTAATGATGCAACAGAGGAGACTGACACTGTAGTGAGGTTTTTCTGAAGAGTACTACTTTACTGCATCTTTTATACTCAAGTACTGTGTCTACACTGACGACACAGCAGAAACTAATGATTATAAACCAAACTCAAAATACTTTTTACTTCAACCCAACTCAAAAATGTAGTGGACTTATAGTGTGGACTGGAGTATAAATGTAGTGAAGTAAAAGTAAAAGTACCCCTTGTAAAATGTACTCAAGTGAAATTCAAATACAGGAAAAATGCACTTAACCTGTTAAGCTCTGAGGCCTTTTTCCCGAAAATTCTTTAGCTACATTTATTAAGGTTTTACTTAGCATTTACTAGGTGTACATAGCTAACCTTGGTAGCAAATTAATTGGTGGACTTTGGGGATTACTGTGGAAGAGAAATAATATTAATAAGTTATATTGTTTGACCATAAATTGAGGTTGAAATGGATTATTCTAATTTCCGCCTGAAAAAAAAAACACATATTTGCCTCCAAAAAAGCCTTTTTCCTTCCTGTAGTGAAGCAAATAACAACATAAATTGAAAATTTCACATATCTTGGTCTACTGCAGCAAAATTTGTGCCAAATAAACAAAGTAATGGGAAGATATACATGTTTTATTTTTTAAAAATCCAGGCTGAATCCAACTGTTGAATAGAAATTGTAGTAGTAGTAGTTTTGTTGCCACGAATTGTCAGAACACGAGGATGTCAAACATGTGTGTGTCAGCCGCTGTATCTCCCCGCTATGGTCCCAACAAGCGGACGCAAGGGGGCGGGTTTAAGGGGTTAAGTAAAGTAACTAAGTAGTTTTACTTTGTTATGTTCCACCACTGCAACCATTCCTTGTCAGCCTTCAATTACAAAATGTTGATAAAGTAATTTTTTGTTTTGTACTGCATTGTTTTGTTTGTTTTATTGTATTTTGTTCTGCTTAAAACCCATTAAAAAGAAAAAACTGTGATTAAAAGCATCAACAGTGGCTATAACCCACAGGAAATCACTTCACCTTTATTCAGGTGTGGTCTTCCCGAGTCTCAAACATGAAAGCCCACTGAGAAGCACCACACTGTTTTTTATGGACGCCGTTTGGGATCAAATGACAAGCCCCGCTCCGTCCCACAGGGGCCCGCAGTGTGGCCCCGAGCCCCCCGCGTGTGACTTCAAAAGCTCAGGTGAGAGGAGGAGCAGGGAGGGGGGAGGGAATCAACGCCAACCTCACTCTTGTCCTGCAAACGTCCCCAATCTGGAAAGGCGAGCACAAAGACGCTTCACTTCAGGATAAACAAAGACAAATGTGTGGCTCTTCTGCAAAAGCGTTATCAGCGTCTCAGTTAAAACGCTCCTGTAATTCCTGCGTTAATCACAGCAACACTTCCCAAAACAGACCCTAAAGCAGCTAATCATGATCTGTTTATTATTGTAACAATTCATGCAGAGAAGTTTTTTTTACTCCTACCTTTGTGTTCTTTTAAAATCTATCGCACTATTTCATTTTGATTATGACTTAAAATAGACTGAACTATATTTAACATTCCCTGACAGTAAAATAAAAGGCATCACTCTCAACAGTCAACATTTACTCAGGTCGATCTGAAAACAAAGCAGAGAAAATTTAATCAGAGCCAAAATAAAGCATTTAAGCCGCTCCCATCAGGTGAAGGTATCGATAGACAGCCAAAAACAAAACCTGATAATCGTTTGTCCCACAGGTAATTGGTTCATTGAGTACACTTTTAAGTCTAAATTCTTAAATAATAAACTGTCATCTCTGTGTTCAGCTGGTCTGTACAGAAAAAAAACTATTTTACATTCACAATTTTAGCTTTTTGATAATTAAATATGTATTTTTTGTTTTTATTTTTATTTTTTTGTTTTTTGTTTTTGTTTTGTTTTTAATCACTGCAAACCAATTTCCTTACAAGGACAAAAATAATATAATAATAATAATAATAAAATAAATAAATAAAATAAATAAAATAAATAATTTTAAAGATGCTGCCAAACCTCAAAAATTCAAGGCAACAGGATCCCTCAAGATTTTTGGACCCAACTCAAAATCTCAAGTTTCAGCTAATATTTTTTGTTTAGTTAATTTAACATTCAAATGTCTAAAAAACAAGTTTTGTTGACCTAATTTGATGCTCATACTTAATAAACTTTTACTCTCTATATTTTTTTTAACTCATCTTACAGCCAACTTACTTACATTGTTCAGAAAAGGTATTATTCTTTTGTTAAATTTAGTATATTTAATTTTTATTATTATCAATAATAATAATACCTTTTCTGAACAATGGATAGTAAGTTGGCTGTAAGATGAGTTTAAAAAATTATAGAGAGTAAAATTTAAAGTTTATTAAGTATGAGCATCAAATTAGGTCAACAAAACTTGTTATTTAAAACTTTTTTTTTTTTTTTTTTTTGAGTTGGCCTCAAAACTCACAGTGTGTTTATAAATTAGTGGAAAAGTATTTTATTTGCATTGTTTAAAGTGAAACATGCATCACTGACTGGATATTTATGACTGACATCTGACTTTGTTTTGTTTTCTTTCTGTGTTAGTTCTGTCTGAGCTGCTGCATGTTTATGTCAAATATAATAATAACAATAACAATAATAATAATGACAATTAAAAAGAGAAACATATAAATAATCAGTACACACACAGAGAGTAACAGTTTGTAAGCATTTTCTAAATTATGATGATTTTGTCTCAGTTATTGATAATAAAATCCCAATATTGCATAATAATAATTTAAATCAACACATTTAAACTAAATAAATATACCAAACATTTCATTCTGTGTTTTTTCCGTCAGCTTCAGAATTAAAAATTCCAAACAAAACAGTATTATGCTGCCTAAAAACACCAAATTATGTTGAAATTTTCCACTAGGGGGAGTCAATGAACAAGCAATAGAGGCCTGCATCTGCGGTACCAGGTTATCCTTTACTTTCTAATTTAATAAAATACTTAATAGAGCCATTTTAAACACAATCAAAAATAAATGTTTGAAATGTGTTTTGAACCAATCTAATTATAAACCTTATAGAATTACACTTTCTATTGACTTACAGGCATAAATTTTAAATATATACACTCATTTACTGGCATGCACTTTGAACGTATAGTATTGTATCTGCAGGAGGAACGATACAGACAATTTAACAAAATAAGATTTAAATTTCATGTATTAATCTTCAAATTAAAAGAGCAACTGTTAAAATATTTCCTAAACTATAATTTACTTAACTCAATTTAAAAATACAATTATTAATTCTGCAAATAATATTAAATTTACTCAATTGGTTTGCAAACAGGTTTATCACATTTTAGGATTATCACATTTCTAACTTTTTGGTGAGATTGGAAATATCTCATGGGAATTGTTTCTGGGCTAAATTACGCTTCACCTCTGCCTCTGCTTTCACTGTGATTTTAGATTCCTGTTGTTACCGTTTTTAACCGCTAAGAGGCGCTCTGCTTCCATGTCCTAATGCAGTGGTTCTCCACTTCTTTAGTTTTGAGTAGCTACCCCCAGAACCCGGCTTAGTCCTGGTTTGGATTCGGCTGAGTCATAGTTTAGTCCTGGTTTAGTCTTAGTTTAGTTCTCATTTTAGGCACAGTTTAGTCCTGGTTTAGTCTTAGTTTAGTTCTTGTTTTAGGCACAGTTTAGTCCTGGTTTAGTCTTAGTTTAGTTCTCATTTTAGGCACAGTTTAGTCCTGGTTTAGTCTTAGTTTAGTTCTCATTTTAGGCACAGTTTAGTCCTGGTTTAGTCTTAGTTTAGTTCTCATTTTAGGCACAGTTTAGTCCTGGTTTAGTCTTAGTTTAGTTCTCATTTTAGGCACAGTTTAATCCTGGTTTAGTCTTAGTTTAGTTCTCATTTTAGCCACAGTTTAGTCCTGGTTTAGTCTTAGTTTTGATTTGGTTTTAGGCACAGTTTAGTCCTGGTTTAGTCTTGGTTTTGATTTGGTTTTAGGCACAGTTTAGTCCTGGCTTAGTCTTGGTTTAGACCTACTTTAGTTCTAATTTAGACCAGGTTTGTTGCCGGTTTTGACATGGTTTAATTCTGGTTTTAAATGTGGTTTAGTCTAAGTTTAGTCCTGGTTTAGTCCTGATCTAGATCAGGTTTAGTCCTGGTCTAAGTCCTTTGTTTTGTTCTTCTTTAGTGTCCCATCCCTCTTTATAGTCCTAGGTTAGTCCTGGTTTAGGTTTAATTTAGTCTTTGAAAGCCAAATATACAAAACTACTATAAATGATGTGCTCGCGTACCCCTAGGGGTCCCTGTACCACTGGTTGGGAAACACTTCGTCTCTGGTTCCTTTGGCTAATCTTTAGTCTGAGAGCAGCAGTGAAGCTCTCCTCAGTTATTAACACAGAAACACTAACACACACAGAAGTGGTTTTAATAAGCAGAATAATAACGAGAAGATATTTTATTTACGACCAAATAGACCTAATATAATAAAATATATATTATTTACAAAAGCCTATTATTAAAGCCTGAAAAACTAAGCTGAAGTGTTAGTTTTGTGAATTGCACTGATTGACTGTTTGCTGTGTTTCTATTTGATCAGTGTCTTCATGCAAACAATAAGACCAGAGGGACGTCCTGCTTGGCTTGAGGTAACATCAGTATGGGACATGTGTGATGGCTGAAAAGGTTAGGACAAAATGAGCTACAAAAATAAATTATGGCAGAAAACACTGGCATCTTTTGTAAATTTGGCTTAAATATCTGATGCATTCGTGTGGAGTCAGCAGATTCCCCGTCACAAGCAGCAGTGCGCACGAAACCCTGTGCGTAAACCCGAGTGACCCAGAGCCAGCGTGAGCCCTGTGTTTGACCCAGAACACATCAGGTTTACGCTGACTTCGGGAAACTCCACTCACTCGTCTCCAATCCACATCGACGCACACACATGCACACAAAAATCAAAACGCTGCGCTCTGCTTTGGCACAAAGCCAAAAACGGGGCACAGGGGGCCGACGGGAAATCGCGGTGGGGAGGGGGCTGTGTGATTTCTGTGGGGGAGGGACGGACTTTGGAGCAGCCAATCAGGGCGCGGTGCGAGGTGTCTGCGGACTCGGAGGGGGTTTATATACCACAGATTTCACTGGGAAGGTACATTTAAACCTTACTGTGTTCACAGCAGAGCCGCGCGCGGACTTAGCTCCCACCACAACAACAATCACCTGATACGTGACTCAGGAGTACTCGGACACTTTTTCCTTCTGTTGTTGTTTTGGAGATATTTGTGGAGATGTCTAGCGTGCAGTTGTCGAGCAGCGCTCTGGAGAGGCTGGTGGCCAGGCGGACCTTCCCTCTCCACAAACGCACCTCCGTTTGCAGAAACCTCTTCGGACCCGTGGATCACGACGAGCTGAACCGGGAGATGAAAGCCAAGCTCCGGGAGATTTCCGAAAGGGACCAGGAGAGGTGGAACTTTAATTTCGAGGCCAACTCCCCGCTGGATGGGGTTTACGAGTGGGAAGAGGTCTCCGTGGATAAGACGCCGGTGTTTTACCAGGACTCTCTTCAGAGCGACAGGACGCCCGTGAAGAAGAGACCGGCCGTGGAAGAGCCTGTCCTGCCGGAGACCCCTCTCAGGGATGTACTGGAGCGCCTGGCCGTACCTGAAGCTCCCAGCACTCCCCGTGCGACCGAGGTGAACCAGGAGAACCGCACAGACAAGCTGAACTCAGGGAAACCTGCGCACAAACTCGTCCCCAGCGTGAAACGCAAGAGGACTGAGGCTACTGACAACAACGCACACATCACAGGTAAGTGCCGTGAGGACATAAAACTCCTCGCTTCAAACAGTGATGATTGATATTATTTAGAGTCTAAGTTGTGTTCTGTTATTTTTTCCCCTTCAGACTTCTTTGTAAAACGCAAGAAGGTTGTGGACAGAAAACCCGCTGACATGAGCTCATGCCACCACTCCACCAAGTCCCCCATCCCAGTGGAGCAAACCCCGAGAAAGAGGATTCGCTGAAGGTAAATAGTGAAAACTGATTTATATTTAATGATTAGTTTAGATCACTGACAGATTGTGTTCAGCCCTGAGGCTTTTTTATATTGTTGTTTTCTTCTTGTAGCCTTTTGTTGGTCAGACCTAATAGCTTTGGTTAAAAGACTATGGCTACGCGAGGCAAAAAGCCAGGGCTGGTTTATTTGTGGAGGGGGTGGGGAGCCTGTGCTGAGCTGGAGAAATGGCAGTAGTGGAGATAGTAGTGGCTGTAGTAAGACCATGGGTGTATTGAGTAACGCTGGAGGCTGGGGGAGGGGAGAGTGCGTCACGAAGTGGCGGGAAAAGGCTTGTGTAAAGAGGGCGACGCCTGCTGCCGAGCTCTCCTGTTTCCTCGGAGAGAGCTGACTCGCGCACAAAGAAAGTCCGTCTGTGCTACAGGAAACTGACTGTTGCTTTTTCTTTTCTTCAGGTGATTTTGCACTACTTGTCTGAGCATTTTTTGACGATCTCGGGGAGGACTTTTCTTTTCCCATCACACGGCGGAGATGAGACTCCCGGGGGAGCGGTGTGTGAGTGGATGAGCAGACCGAGCGGTCGCTGCTTTCTCCGGGCGAAGTGCTCCGCGGCGCAGCGCCCACACCGGACCGGACTCTCTGGACCGGACAGCCCGGGGACACGGGGAGGGACGGGGACCGGTTTCACAAAAGTAGCAACATTTTGACTGATTATTATTATTATTTTTGTCTTAGACTCGTCTTAATCCAGTTTCTGCGCAGTTCACAGCAGCAGAGCGTGGTTCATCTGGAAAATCAGTTTGTGCTGATTGTGTTACGTTTCCATGGCAACTCAAAACGAGTTAGCTTTTTAATTATTTAAGCAAATTTAAAAAATATTATTTTTGTTATTTTAAGTATAAAATTAAGCCTGGTCTAAGACTCCTTTGTGAAACCAACCCCTGGTGAGAGGACGCTTTGCAGAATGACTTCTATCCAGTACAAATGTAGCATTCATTGCCTTTTGCATTCCGCCACTCGACAGTGTTAAATGTTTAACATCTGTGCAATCCTAAATTACTTGTCTACACTGGCCAAAAGTGTACAGCTTTATATAGACAATAATGTTTATTTCTGTTCTGGTTTTCTGTAAATGTATATTTTTAAAACTATTCTAACTTATAATTTATTTATGTTTCTTTATATTTGTTGATGCCTTGTTGATTTTGCCAAAGGGCATAATTTTATTATTTTATTTTATTCATTTGTTGTGATGTTTTGCAATCATGTAGCTTCTCGTAGTCGACACTTGAAGATAGTTTCTTTTGTGTTCTGAGCCGTTGTTTTCATATTTGTGACTTGCAAATGGTGAAAATAAAAGATTTTTTCACTTGAACTTACTCACGATTTTGTGTTTGATTTGCATTTTACATTTCCCCCATGAGGCTGGTATTTTAAATTCAACTATTTAGATTATTTATGCAATATATAGCCTTATTTCAAACGGACTACTTAATAATGTTTAGGCCTTACGTAAATATTGAGCATAATGACCTCTAGGCCTGCCGTCTCTGGGTTTCCTTTTTGAAGTAGGCCTACGTAGCTGAAGACGCGTGAGCTAAACATTACGTAGCCTATGGGCCTAAATACGGACTTAAGCTTTAGCCCTCATCACAAAGAAAAGCTCAGTGCTGTGTGCTCAGGCAGGTATCCCTCCCACCTCCCCGGGGGCCGCAGGTACAGCTCACGTCTGTGCGTCTGGAGGCCTCGCACCACGCGCAGCAGAGCGCACTGAGACGTGAGCCCGGAGCAGCATGGCAGCTGCGGGATATAGGCTGGGATTTAAAGGGCCTTTCGCCTCTTTAAAGAAGCAGCAGCTGCCTTTGGATCCCCGCTTTGTCCCACCGAAGACACCCCCACATCCACCCGCACTCAACAAGCCCCTCTAAAGACCCACTCACACAGTGTTTACCCCGGCGTGGATACACCGGGCGTGGAGGCCACCTGCCAGAGCTGCAAAAAGAAAACTTCTAGTCTTTGTAATTGTCCAGCTCTATTGAAACAAACCATTCAGCAGGTCATACTTGCAAGTTTACCCTTAATTGAAAGAAGCCTGAATGCTTGGGCCTTCTCTATCTGTCTGTGCATCTCTGAGCATAAATTCACATTTCAAATTGTCTGCATATTTCAACAATCTCTGGTTAAGCTATGTGACATTACTGTTTTGATAAAGTGGAGACTTTTGATGGCCAAGATGACTTTGCCAGATCTGTGCAGCCATAAGCTTTGACGGGCTTGTTCTGATTTCCAACACAAAGCTCTCTCCGGCTCCATTCTTTCCTTTTTGTTGCCATATGGCAAATCCATGTAGACATAGCCAAGACCTATTCAGTGAGCCACAGAATGTCCTGCATCAGAGAACAAAAGACACTTTGTCTGGCTGCTCTATTGATACGAATGGCTGAAAAAAATATTATAATTAATCTATGGCTATATCCAGCTAATTAACGCCCATATGCCCAGGGGGAGCCGGGAGCCCATTGAGCGGACTTTTAAAATCTCAATAGTTTACATGTTAAAGACAACAGCTGTTCATGAGTTACTTTAATGAAGTCCGTTTCTGTCGAAGACTGGACACATTCAAGTCCGCCTCAGAGTTAAAGGGTCATCTTTCTTTATTTGTCTGTGCTACTATTTAAAATTTGTTCCTATAAATACAACTTTAATTCACATTTGTTATTTAAAATGGAGACAGTGTAGTAGAAGTCAAAGGGTCAATGCCTAACAGCTTAAAATAGATTTACCACAACAAAGTGACATTTTTGGACACTTGCTATCCAAAATCCACCTTTAAATACTGGGTGGTTCGGTGCAGGGCCTCACTGAATCTGTATATGAATATGACAATTACATCTTAATTCGGGGCTGCTGTACATTGAGAAGGCCATAAAGGAAAGAGATGACAGAGAACATACAGGGCTGATTAACAAGCTCCATACAAAAGAATACGATTAAAAAGCCAGCTGCTGGGAGAGCCGGACGCTTTATGGGCCTTGTATAGTTGCCCCTGTGACCTCTCAACCCATAACCATGGACTAATATCAATATATCATTAAAATATTGGATGTATTAAATATGAATTATGCAACAAAACATATATATTTAAGTATATGTTTAAAGGTATTTTCTTGTCAATGATGCACCTCTTTTTGTATAGCAACAAATCCTCCAGTCCAAGACTTATAAAAGTATTTGTATTGTAACACAATTGCATAGACATCTTTCTAAAATGTATTTTGTTATTAATCCCCAAGTTTGAAAGCCATTATTTTGATGCTATACTGAACTAAAATTAGCTTTAATGATAATGACAATGACAAAGGTGGGAAAAAAAAACTAATTTCCAGTCATAACATAGTATTAACGGGACACTGTGCAAAGACTGCAATTAAATATAGAAAAAAGCAGCAAAATCAGCCAAAGGGAATTAGCATTTTCCATGACCATCTGGCATCAGCGCAGGCGACGGCGAACAAAGGCGAAGCTGGATGGAGAGGAGAGGCGAGTGTGCCATCGCATTGACCTGCAAATGAGGCTTTGTCACCGAGTTAAAGCTCCCTGACCCCCTTTACCCCCTCCACCGAGAAGAAAAAAACTATAGCGTGACGAATGGAGGCTTGCGTTCAGACCTGTGCACGTATCATATTAGTAAAATGTAAACAAAGCTTGCTAGATACAGGGAAACTCTTATGGAAACGTGTGCGTAAAACTGTTGCACCATTACGCATATCCCGTGAAGTTATATGTTACTGATCCACAAAATATACGACTACAAATCGAAAAAATGGCCAAGACATGAGCCTTTGGTTTTACGCATTGAAGACCACCTTTTTACGCACGTTTTCCCGTTCGCTTATTTGTAAACGATGCTTCTGCAGATACGACTGAACTTTGATCAAGCGTGTGCGTAAAACTCTTGCATCAAAACGCAGTCTCTAATTCAGCTGTATGTAAATAATCCACAAAATGTAAGACTACAAATTGTTCTGTTTGAAATGACAAAGCAAGAGGCTTTTGGTTTTACGCACAATATGAGACGATAATTTTAAGAAATACATTTGCAACGAATTTATGTATGATGGTTTTGTTTTTGATTTGACTAATTTTGCATCTGCATTCTCCACCTCAAGTGCGTTTACAGCGTGTATCATTAGTCCCTGGCTGTGTGTGAGTGTTTTGGGGCGGTGTAGGGAAGGTTTGGACACCTGTGCGCGCCCCCCTTGCCCTCCTCCTCCTCCATCCACGACACCCCCCTTCTCCTCTCCAGACGAGTGCGCAGACAGAGGCCCACGTGTTTGCATAAAGGTGATTGTATCCGGAGGGAGGAGGATTAGCCTATGTGCGCGTTTGTTTGTGAACTGAAACCGCATTCAGAATACAGTGAAAACCTCGCGAGTGCGTGGTAAAAGCGCACGCCAAACAAGACCCAAAGCCATAGAGTGACAGGAATAATACATTTAAAGCTATACATAAAGACGACTGCGTGTTTTGTATAGGGATGAGTTTACAATAAGTACAGTAAATAAAAGAGGAGTGTCTTTTCAATGCGTCAAAGAGGCATTTAAAGGAAAGCGTAGGCCACTTTCTCTTGGTTTAGGCCCTTCACGCACGCACGAATTTTTTGTCTTTTTCCCCTTTTCTGGAGTTTTTTCTTTCTTTCTCCCTTTACATCCACTCAGTATTCATGCTCGTGGATAACAAAGAGCTCGCCACAATCCACACAGGAGGCGGTGTGACAGGGAACTCGTGGCAGCTTTTCAAATATCTTCTTTCCGTCTCCTCCTTTTTTTTTTTTTTTTTTTTTTTTGCGCGTCTCGACTACTCGGGTCTCTCTCAGTCCGCGTCAGAGCAGCGGAGGGGGGGGCTAATCAGCCAGCCTCCCCACCTCGGTCTCTCTCATGCTTCACTTTGCTCTCCCCACGCATCAAGGAGATTGGATTTAACGCTGCCCACAAGAAAAGGACATCCTCTAACAATGTTTCCCAACGTGACGGAGGAGAGGAGATCGACAGCGGCTAAATGCTGCTACTAGGAGTCTGACGCGCTTCCAAAAGTGCAGAGTCTGACTTTGAATGGCTTATTATTCTGTGGTTAAAATTACATTTGCCACGGTAAACTTGGGGCAGTATGTTCACATCTGTCAGAGGAGATAAACCTGGTCGGACAGGCCTCTATACAGAGCCTAGCGCGCTATATAAAATATCTAGTTTTAGTTATTTTTCTTTCTTTCAGCAAATATCAATGACCTAAAAATTGCTCGTTGACACTTTTAACTCTTCAAACATACATGATTTCACGAAATAAAATGTAGGTTATAATACTGTACCTCTTGACCTTTGTGTGAGAAACCCCTTCGATGTCCTGTAATGCGTCAAACTTATGAATGCAGACATTGTTTTTCCAGTTTAAAAAGCATCAGTCACATGGTTCGGCCACTGCCCCAGAGCTATCCGTTTTCCCGCGTGGAAAGGTCAAAGGTCAAGCCATTGAGTGCACCAATCTATAAATAACCCTTCCCCCAGACAAGTAAAAATGTCAATCAGTCTCATACATAATGTTTAAATAGCTTAAGAGCACAAATAAGACAGTGTGTGATATTTTTGTAGCAGCATTTTAGCAGTATTATTTTAAAAACCTTTTGTATGTAGTAGAAAAGCCTAAAATGGGGTGAGAGTGCACTTATTTTTTAATTTATCCTACTACTTTTAAGCATTCGGTAGATGTACATTAATGAATTGCTGAATAAAATATCAATATAGGCTACGAATTTCACTGCAGCAAGAGGTAACTGACAACTTTTAATGAATCTCTAGGCCTGAGAGGTTTTTTGGGCCCAGTAGAAGCTGCCTCCAGGCCATAAGCCATTGATCTCCCATCCCCAGTTCCTGCTCCGACCCCGGGGCAGCAGCAGTCATGTGAGACGCAGGTCTTTGCCGTCCCACCACCTCATGGGACAACAACATCAACATATGGTCTGCAGCAGCATCCTTTTATGAGCACATTCCCCCAGAGAGTACAGCAGCGGCACAGAGAGCGGAGCAATGTGATCGACGCCTTCACACATGTCCCGAGCTCCGGCGACTTTGGAAAACTTCAGCAATGGAATGTGGATATTGGTTGGTTTGTAGTAGTAATAGTAGCAGTAGTAGTAGTAGCAGTAATAGTAGTAGCAGGCCTTGTAAGCAGTGGTGGGATCTAGGCCTATGCTTTTACTCCTGGGTTTGAACCAGATTGGGGACACAAGCAGTGGTGGTAGTAGATTTTACTTTTTTTTTAATCTAAAGTAATAATTTAGAAGATTACTCACCAACTAAATAAGTACTTTTACTTGAAATTTGGGGTACTTTTTCAACCTCACAGCAGATAGGATAAGGTATAAAATTTTTCAGATGCCCACTATGACTAAAAAACTGCAACTAACATGGACACTCCAGTTTACTATTGAGATTGAGCTACTTAGTCTGCCTTTATTCAAAGCTATGCTAAAAATTTACTTGTTTAGAGTTACTTTTAGTACTTAACTGCATTGTGCCACTTGTATTACTGTATTTTCTATGTCTGTTCTATGTCTGTTAAACTGTTATAGTTAATCTGTTGTTTAGTTGTTTCTATACTTTATATGATTGCACTTTAGAAAGCACTTTGGTTCAGCTGTTGCTGCTGTAAAGAGCTATACAAATAAAGTTTGATTGATTGATTGATTGATTGAAGTACAACATCAAACTTGAGGGTCAGTATCCTTTTAGCATAAATATCATCTATGGACATGTTTAAACTCTCTCAATCTGGCCTTTATCTCCAAAACAAAATGAGCTGTCCCTCTGACTTACTCAGGGTTAAAATTTATTGTCCCCGTAGAGAAAAATTTTCTCTGCATTTGACCCGTCCTTCAAACGCAAGTGGGGCAATCTGTCAGGGGACCCTTCTCCAGATCTAGAGCCACAGGATCTTGGGTCAGGTGAACCTTGCCTCTTGTACATCCACAATTTAATTAGTGAGGGTTTTGTCTATTTTTATAGTACACAATAAAGAAAGGTAAAATTTGGTATTATGCCTGGACAAGCATGTATTAAATATAAAAACAGGTTTACCTTTGGGCAGAATAAAGTGCATCACTGTGCATGTGATGTCACATCTTTAATCTTGATGAATTACTATTATACACTCAAGCAGAGCAACATAAATTCAGGCCTAAAGGTAAAATATAGGCCTAGTTATGCATTCAATTCAACCAGCCAAAGTAGTGCGAGTATTTGTGTCAAAAGGCAAAATGAAAATCTACCTGAATTTGGTTAAAGTCAAGCCCTGCTGTCCATCCTCATCACCCCCAAAGAAACCTGAACATCTTCAGCTCTGTTCCCTGTCAAAACGCAACTTAACATTATTTAATATTTTCCAAGTTGCAAAAATAAATCTATTGTTGTATAACATTTTGACTTGTGAAGGTTACAAACAGCGCTTGATATTACCACCAGCCAATCGGCCAAATGCAGGTAGATTTTTATTTTGGCTGGTAACACAAGTACTCCCACTGCCACTTTGTCCGGTTGAATATTAACTTAACTTTAAAGGTTAAGCCTGAATTTATGTTGCTCTGCTGAGTGTACACTAGTAGGACTGTAACAATATCCCAATTTTACCGTATCATGGTATTATCACGAAATTAATCTCATGATACAATATTTATTGCAATATTGTGGCGAGGCTTGCGGTGTTGTAGAAAAGCTCACAATAGCAAAACCTATACGCTAAAATTGTGATTTTTGATTTAGGTACTGGGACATTTATTTAGGTATTTTTGATTTAGATATTGTGATATTTCAAAAGATTAAGGTTGAAAAAGTGTTAACAATAATTTTGTCACTGGCCGAACTGAAATGGCACAAAAGATCAGGGTCTATGCAGTTGCCTCTGCTTTTTTACCATTTTGCTTCAAGTCCATGACAATATTGTGAGACTCATGGTTTTGTGATATTACAGTATTGCCAAAATACCTGTTTGTTTGTTTGTTTTTTACCTATTCATTTATAAAATCAATATTTGCATTTCTATAACTTATCAAATTGTGGCTAGTAAAGACACTAACTGGCTAGCAACTTTTGACAAATACTAGCCACGATGGCCAGTGAGCAAAAAAGTAAATATCAAGCCCTTGTTAAGGGGGGCCCATAGTTTTGACCCCACTTGAGCCTCCCGCATCCTGCAGCCATCAGAGGCGCATCGCTCCAGTTGATGGTTTTACAACTGTAGTCGGGCCATATGTAACTCGGCAGGACGGGGCTTGTAGTATTGTGACAGTAATTGTGGAGCGAGAGCAGAGAGGAGGAGACACGGACAGAGCGATGACACTTGAGAAATGAGATCTAACTCCAGCCCAGTGCCAGTCCTGACATCCCCAATCCAGCGCCTTTGTCCCCGTCCCATTCACCAAACCTGTTCTCCGTCAAACCCCCTTCTCATTCGGCGACGTCCAACGGCTGCTGTCTACATTTTATCTGTCCTCCTCAACTCCCCTCCTTTTCTTTTTTTCTATTTGTAAAACTTTTTTTCTTTCTTTGCCTTTTCCATCATCTTGGCTCATAAAACTCGGGGAGGAGGCATAGCGGGCCGCGTTTTCAGGGCTGGGTACACCGCTATGAGTGCACTGACTTGGACTAATGCTATTCACACCTCACATTTGCTCCACAGGTCCGGTGAAAAAGGGATGGACACACCAGCTTTTCATCAAACTGCTGACAAAGGAGCGTTCATTCATCAGGACGCAGAGCGGAGAGGAGTGGCTCATCCCCGCTTTACGTTCGGGATAGCATCATGTTGTTTTTCAATGGGATTTTTCTTCATTCTTAACAAGGTCATGGTCGCTGTTTTGTTAGAAAAACAGCAGCATGCAAGTAAAAAAGTGGAAAAAGTAGAAGCTAGACTTATTCTAGTTCGTATTTGTTTATTTTAAGTTGCAGTAAAGTAGTCATCAAGACAGTTTTAAGACTTTAAGGCTGAAAATACAACAACACAACTTCAAACATCTAATCTGTCGTATCTAACACAAAAGATAAATCTGAAACTACATTGTATTCAGATTTTTCTAAAGGCTTACATACATATGGTGTAGTATTTGGTGCCATTAAGATTGATGTAAATTGCAATTTCACACCTGTCACACCTTTTTTACAGCATGTGAGCAGCTATGGCGGCCTAAGAGGGACGCGCAGTTGTCTTTGAACAAATCCAATGAAAACAGATCAGATGCTGAGTTAGTTCAGGAACAAGATTTAATGTGGAGGATTTTGCTCAAACAGGACAGCAGAAGCTGTTGAGCTGTTCGCACATTAACTGGAAGGTTGGAGGTTTGATTCCCGCTTACCAGCATTGCATACTGCCTAATGTAAAGCGCTTTGAGGAGAATTGGAAAGTGCAATATAAATCTAAGCCATTATTATTGTAATCAAGGAACCATAAATGTGCTTTTTCTTCAGGAGTGTTCAGTTTTCTCAGAAAATAATGGGACTTCTGGGTTCTGTTGTTGTTTAACTGAGTGTAAAAAGTACTGGGACCGTACACAGAATTTTAGAAATACTGAGGTCCATTGACTTTGGTTGAGGCCAAGTTCAGTCCTGGGTTAATCGTGGTTTAGTCCTGGTGTAGACAGAATTTATTTATTACTAAGTCCTGGTTCAGTCCTGGTTTAGACCTGGTTTAGTTCCGGTTTAGACATGGTTTACTCTTTGTTTAGTTCTGGTTTAAACCTGCTTTAGTTCTGCTTTAGTCCTGGTTTAGACCTGGTTTATCCTTGGATATACAGCAACATATTAGTCCAGACCTCTGTGACCATTGTGATGCATTAAAAGTAAGAGGTTTTGCCTGACTACATGTAAATTTTTGAAAGTTTTAATAATTTCTTGTGACCCAAAATGCAGTTTTCATGTGTTTAAAGACCAAGAAGCACAAAAAACTGCCTAAAGCATTACATTTTAGCATGCACAGTTCCCAAATTCCAATGACTTCACACGTCAGGATGACTTTGGAGAACTTGAACAATTTCGCAGTTCATATGAATTTAGATTGGCTTGTAGTAGCAGGCTTTATAAGCATTGATGGTATCTTTTACTGGGAACACAGGAAGTGGTAGCTGAGTAGTGAATTTTATTGTGCAATTGCAAAAAAAAAATAAAAAAAAAAAATTCAAAAGTACATTGTGCTTATGTAAAGTTTACATCTATTACTTTGTTACTGGAGTTTACTGTAGAGATGCGATGTTCATGAATGATCCAACTCTTTTGAATGGCTCTGTGAAGGATGAGAACTCATTTAGAGAGGTGTTTGTATCTGCTTGTATCGAAATGACCAAGCTCTTTTTTGTTTGCCAACTGTGAAAAAAACTCATAAGAAAAAGTAGAAGAACTCAAGCTCAAGAAAGAATCACACAGAAACAGAAAGAGAGGAGAGGAGCACAGACAGTTTCTGTGTGTCTGTATGTGCATGAAAGTTTATTGTTGCCTGCTTACATTTTTTTGCATGAACATTTGTCAGAGTAGCTATATTTTGCACATTTTGGACATATAATAAATCCTAAATGGTGGTCTCACTCTATGCAGAATTATATGACACCACTTTTAGTAAATTTAGTCCACATGTGCTCATTTTATTATCATCAATGAATAAGACAATACTAATGTCCCATCAATACAATAACATTGTTTAAGCAGTGTTTATTTTCTGAATGAACTGACTGGCTTCTTAAAATGACCTAAATCCAAAAATGAGCCAGTCTTTTGAACGGCTCTTAAAAATGTGCTGATCCCAAAGATTCGGCTCTCGTTAAAGAGCCAGAAATCCCATCTCTAGTATACTGTAATTAGAAAAAATATTGTGAAAACTCAAAAACTCAAGGCAATAGAATCTCTTCAAATTTTTGAGTACTTTTTCAGTTGTTGCTGGACCCATTTCCTATTTTTCAGGTGTTGGTTACTTAGAGTTTAACAGATAAATGATGCTTTAAAACTATGAAAATGAAGACTTTGGGACTTAAATTGTGGCTGGCCTGGACCAATAGTGTGGCAATGTGGCAATTATGGGATATGTTTTAGGTTTTATGACAGTAAAACAACATGGCGTTTATATTGGAGGACAAAAGTTAGTTAAAGCAGATGGTTAAAGTTATTCTGTCTGCAAAAACTTCTACAGAATATCAATGACTGCTTAATAAGGCTTCATTTTAAAAAGCCCTTTTTATGCTTTCTTAATATTTTTACATTTGCATCAATATTTCACGTATATGTATTTAAAACTTCTTCTTTTGGGGAGTTGTTACTTTCACTTGGCAGAAAACGCTACGTGTCTGTTGCTTTAAGGCCTCAGCACACAGGATTACTCAAACATGCATAAATAAAACTAAATGCAACTCCTGATTTTGTTTTTGAGGTGGAAACAACTTTATAACATGATAAAAGTGCAGAAAAGCATAATAAGTAACCTTTAAGATGAAAACTCAAGATGAAATTACTGGGATAGTTAATTGTCTCCTTGGTTTAAACCCAGATGAAACTTCTCAACTACTTAAGCCCTACTTTTGTTAACTAAAGTAATGCGTCCACTGACCCAGCCGTGATTCATGGCGATGGCGTTCCCTCACCAAAAGAACAACATGGTCCGTGCAAGGCATTTGTACCTTATACAGATTTATAACTATACTCCCAGGTCACAAAGCCACAATTAATCTCCACCTTTCCTTTGGCTGCTCCTTCACATCGAGTCCAAAGCTTTAGACTCCCGTTGGCAGCCCCGAACAATACCCATAATGCTGCTGGGCCCTTGTCAGCCCGTCCTAATTTGTGGCAGTGGTCCCGGGGCTGCATTGAGCCGCCGCTTGGCTGCTTGACCCGCTGTATTCTGTCGTGGGGGGGATTAGCAACATCTTTTGGTCTTCACGCAGGAGGGCAGCGGCAATGGCCCGGGACCCAGCCGCATGCAATTTACACAGCGGGACGGGTCCACGTTAAATGTATGGAGGAGATGCATGCGGCAAAAAAAAAAAAAAGAAGCAGCAAAGAGAAGCAGGTGATGTGGAGGTCGAAGAGAAAGAGTTTAAAGGGAGAGACTGTGGCACTGTGGGTTTAGTGTTTTGTGGCTCACAGCAGGTCCCTGTCTCATTGTGGACACAGCACAAGTCGCTGTAAAGACGCCTGCTGCAGCTTAGACCCCCCCCCCCACAAAAAAAAAAAAAAAAAAAAAAAAACTGTATCCATTAATGTAATTTCAATAGGAGCATTACAAAGAATAGGCTTTTTTCCCCCTCCATATGAAGTCTTGGTGTTGCTTCGTTCGGATAAAAATGGCATGCAACGAAAGCACGCAGTTTAGGCTTTATATTTTTGGAGGCTTTAACAGACAAAGACAAAAGTCAGACATGAAATCAGGCTCTACATGTGAGCCACAAGACGCTCCTGCCCAGTTTATCTGTAGGTGCACATGCTTGTTAGCCAGGACAGTCTGGTTCCTCAGTCACAGCGCCTCTTGTGAATATGGAAGATAATCTCCTATCAAAAATAACCAAGATGGCACCAGAGCAAATTATATAACTTCTCTCACCTGTTTAACAGCATTTAATGATTTCCTTCATCACCTGTTGATTCTGCTGAAGTCTGTGTTGTTGTTCAGTCCTCTGTGAGATTTTTTTCTTCATCTTGTTTCTATTTTAACAGTAAAGTCCTGTTGACGTCCGACTTAACAACCACATTCATACAAACCAAATTTCTCTTTGTACAACTGGCTTCTGCTGCTGTCAATATTCAGAAATAAGTACAGAGCTTCTCATAATTTGGCGTATTATTTATACGTCACCATGTTTGTTTGGGTTACAGGTCAGCGGTGCACTATAAACACTATAAAGCCATAATAAAGCATTAATGAATATGTAATTAACTTTAATTTAATGAATAAACAGTTTATTGATACTGATGTTCATAATTTTACATTGATGTACAGGCTTTTCTTGCTTTATTTATGCAATGTTTATAACTCAACGGTGCTTATTAATGTAAAAGTAATGCTTTGTAAATAATCTATTAAATGCGTACTAATGCTTAACTAATGCTTCATAGTTTTTTTGTGTTTTTAAGCAAAGGCTCTTGTAGACTGCCCCCATCCACCAACATCTGAAATGTAATGGAATAAGATGCAAAAGTAGAACAAAAACACACACAACAATAACAATACTGGAGGCTCTGATACCAGCCAGTACACAGTTATACATATACATACATATTGTTGCAGGGCTGATACTTAAAGACATGCGCTGACAGATGACTATTCACTCTGACACCAGTTTACCTTCAACCCAGGTTATACATAGGCCTGAAACCACCCCATACAATTCTCTTTGCTACCTTTTTCTCACTATTATTGTTAATAATAATAATAATAATAATAATAATAATAATAATAATAATAATAATAATAATCTTTATTTCTGTAGCACTTTTCTGAACAAGTTCCAAAGTGCTTTCCAGTGCAAAATTACATAAAATAAACAACAAAGACCCATGAACATGCAATATGATACCAGCCAATAAAAGACAAAAGGCAAGACATATTACAAACCACGAATAAAATATAAAACCATAATAATAAATAATAACTAAAATTAAAATCAGGCAAAATCAAACACTTTTCTAAAAGGAAAAGTTTTTAAATGTTTCTTAAAAGTGCAAAGACATCTGATCTGCCTGAGGTCAGAACAGAAAATGCCCGGTCCCCTCTAGTGGTCTATAAGTCTAGACTGGGACCACTATGAGCAGGGGCGAGGGGTGGGGGGCGAGGAGTGAGGGGTGGGGGGCGAGGGGTGAGGAGTGAGGGGTGGGGGGGTAAAAAGTAGCGCTACAGTCGCACTAAGAGTCACAGGGTAATAACATGGAACAAATAATGCAGACATGATGCTGAACATAGCAAAATGAATGTTTCCAAATATTGAACAATTTATTAGCAGAATACTTCTACACAGAGGCCTGCAGACTCCACTCTGAGACCCAAACTCACCCACTAACCACTCTGCCACCTTGCTTCATTTATACACAGTTTTCTTTTGCACATTTAAAAAGACCCTCATTACAAATTGTTCTCATGATTTTAGACATTATAAGAGACACCAGAGCAGTGGACATACTGTGTCCCTGTCCCAGTTGTGTGATGTGATATCTATGAAGTAATAACTGCACACAAAAATGAAATGCTCTTAGTTACTGCCTTTGGGAACCGTCTGTCCAAAACTATCTGTTGTAAAGCTACATTTAAAGCTCCTCTTTTATGTCCCAGTTTCAGTGTAAGCAGATAGTCACCGCGCAAGGCAGAGCTCACAGCTGCATAGGACTTGTATTGTCTTTGACTGGAGCCACAGTATCATTCATTCATTCATTCATTCAAGGCTTAAGGGACAGAGCTGCTACAAGTTTACATGCAAACCAGTGGACAACCTTTGGCCAGGACTAAACACAAAGCCTTGCATCTGCACAGCGCAAAGTACAAAAGGCCCTGAACATCAACAGCAGATATGGAGCGGGTCAAGCGCACGTCAGCGTTGGCAGTGCGCTGTAAAAAAAAAAAAAAACAACAACCCTGAATGCACACAAAGCCGTGAATGATGGGAATAGAGGGAATTGGCAAACGTAACGTGGCGTCCTGCCATCTTCACTCGGTCCCTCCTTCAGTCTCACAACAGATGTAGGCTCCAAGAAGACACTGTGAGCTGCAGGAGAAAGAAAGGGACGAAATTAGGCGACAAAGATGCACAACGAAAGCAACTGTCCCTAACCCCGCCGTCCAAACAACAGCAGAGCCTCTTTTGCGTGTGAAAACTTTATGCATAAAGGTTTTATGTATATTAAACAACAATACACAGCATTGAAAAACATGGACCACATAACACAAAACCAGGCCCTTAAGCTAAAAATAAAATTGATAATAACAAAGACAATAAATCAACAAAACACAACAGACAGATAAATACGTTGAGTACTAAGAGATAAAAAGAAATAACAAATACACCATAGAAATTTGTCACAACCTCAATCATATCCTAATTTTTCTTCAGCATATTTCAGAAAAGGTTGCCAGATTTCATCAGTTGTTCTACCATTAAGGGCGTGCCTAATCGTCTCAATTTTCTTTAAAAAAACAAAACAAAATACCTTTAATCTACTGCGAGTGAGACAGACGTATGCTATTTTTACAATTTAGTAAGATTAGTCTGCGAGCAAGGAGTGTCCAGAAAGTCACACTGCTATTTATTTAGAAGAGCCACCATTGGGCAGGGGTCAACTACTACTACTACTTCTACTACTTTTACTGGTTCTTTTTTGAGTATCTGAGCTTGTATTTGACCAAAATGCCCAATGCAAGCTGCACACTGGCCTGTTAAAATCCTCAAATACAAAGCCTAAATCCGTGGTTCCCAAAAGGTGCACTAGGACCCAAAAGTGGATTGCATTTAGGTAGAAACTTTGTAATTTCTGTTTAACCCTATACCAAAACAGTCCCAAATATGAGTGCGTCTCTCCCCAGGACCCCTCCCCTCCGCTAGGTCCACTCTTACGGCACACACGGCCCACAGTTGTCAGCTGCAGCTCAGGCCCTGTCCCGCTCCAGATGGTGTTGAGCTTCATAACTCACTTATCTGTCTGTGGCTCTAAAGGAATGCTCGAAAGGCCTCCAAAATTCCCAGTGGACGTCAGGCCCAAAAACACAGGCCAAGAGGCTCACCATCTGCTCTGGGTACACCCCCGCCCCCCTTGCTCCTTTCCCTTTCCCCCCCAAAAAACAAAAAAACAAAATACATCCCCATCCTCTTCCCACCTTCAGACCACAGAACAATGTATGCGATCACGACGTCATTGTTAGTGAAAGGAAGCTACAGGGGGATGGGACTGTCCCGAGGTGAATGGGGCTCTCATAATAGGAATTTATCATTCTAAAAAGACAAATAAAGACATGTTTTATTATTGCATTCACTAATATTGCACCCTGCGATGAACTGGCCCACCTCAGGCTTATTTCCACTGGGGCAGTACGTTTGTTAGGCTGGTATTGGGGTGTTTCCACTTCTCAAAGCGGTCCCAGAAAGCGTACCAAACTGTGGCACTTTTAGGCTAAGGAGTCCAGCTCTGGTTCTGCTCCGAAAAAGGTGGAGCTACGAACTGCTGCGAGTTAATTGGAGGGGAGAGAATCTGCATTTGGGCAAAAACAACAAGCCAAAAGACAGGAATAAAAGAGAAAATGTAAGGGAAAAACAAAAAAGTAGTAGTCCCCTGTTTACTGAAGCTAACCCTGACACACACCAGGATTTACTCTTGGCTTTTTATTAAACATTTGCACTGCCTTCCTGTTTTAAAAATCAGCTTCAAACAGGTTTTTATCTCATTTATTAACCCAGCTTTTATTTCTCTTGTGTGACGCTGGACCTGTGCCTCCTGGGCCCAGAGTAATGGAAACAAAAGCAGGTTTTGGGGGCTACTTGTACCAAACATGACCTGCACTGACACAACTGCCCAGTGGAAAAGCAGAGAAGGAAGAAGCGGAAGAAAATGATTGAATAATATTGCTATCCTTGGTTTATCTAGACCTTCATCTCATAAACACAACATGGATTGTACTGTATTGAGTCAGTGCAGGTGTAACCAAAAAAAAAACAAAACAGATGACTTTGTGCACACACTGATCTGGGACAAGCCAAAGGTCAACAGGTCCAGTCAACTCTTCAACTTTCTGTGTTGACAACATAGACATATGTTTTAAATGAGTGTGAAGCAGTGTTGTAATGGTCCCAACACTGAGGCGACCAGCTTAGTTCCTCTAGTAAAAGGTAAAGGGTTTCAGCAGTTTTTGGGAGGCTATAGCTCCACTAAAGTAGCCTCAAGACATAACCCAGTGACAAAGTGATTTTAGTACACAGTGTAATAATATACTGTATCAATACTAACAACACACAGAACGCACAAAGATACTTTTTTAAAATAAACTTTTATAAGATTTCTAATGTTTTTACTCAGCTACCCATAATCCTACACTACAGACAGCTACAGCTCTTTAAAAGATAGAATAATAAAAGGAAATCACATCTTTCCTATGTTGTATGTAGTGTTAAATGCTTCTTTTCGTGACCTTTCTGGATTACCAAGGACCTCAGCACCCCTAAACCAATTCAATTTGATTTATGCTTTCATAGTGGGATTCAGTAGTCTTCTGATTAAAAAGGCTGTAACTGTATAGATAAAGTCCCCCAACTCTGTGCTACTACTTTGACATTAAGGTAAAATACATAGAAAATACTCTTTAATCATTTTAGAGATTTTCAAAAATGTAGCATCACGGAAAAATTTACTTCAGTGGATTTCAAAGTAGAAGAGAAACACGGGGTGAAATATTTCAAACATTGTTATTTTATTCATTACAGTGGTTTATAGTTAATGAAAAACAACATTCTGTATCTGATCTTATTAGAAAATGACATAATAATCAAAAAGTTCACTGGATTGTGGCCCGTTTTGGCTCGATTAGTCTGGGTTTGAAATGACTGTAACTGTATTCAGCATTTCATTTATTCATGTATGTCCCAGCAGCTATGGGCCTTAGGCGGGGTACGCCCTGGGACAGTTAATGGCAGAGCTGACAGAGACAGACCGACAACCATTTACTTTCACATTTATTCACTTTAAAGTGGCAAGAAATTAGCAGTGGTCTTACGGTGTGGCCTTTTTGTGACTTAAGATGTTTATAATACAAGTTCTTTAAACATTTTTTTATTTTTTTATATATTTTTATTATTATTTTTTATTTTTATTTACAGGTGCAGACATACCTACATGTAATACATAAGACATGAGACAAACAAAACAATATTATGACTTACAAGGAACAAGCAACATATTACAGATGTATATAATAATATGAATATGAATATATATGCGGATATGAATATGTATTAATGTAAAAAAAAAGATAAATAAAATAAATAAATAAAATATAATAAAAATAACAAATAAATAAATTATAATAAAAAAATAATAATTTCCTTATCTTCTATGTGGGTAAATAAATTCCATGAAGAGTTAGAAATAATGACGCCAATAATAATAATGATAATAATAATAATAATAATAATAATAATAATAATAATAATAATAATAATAATAATACTTAATAACATAATTTTTTTAAATAATAATAATAATAATAATAATAATAATAATAATAATAATTACAAAACAAACAACAAAAAGGAGGAAAGAGAAGAAAAAAACAACAATAACAATGATAATAATAATAATGAGAAAAAAATAAAAAATAAAATAAAATAAATTGGGGGGGGGGATTGCGTCTGGCTATAGTCCATCGGGTGCAATGTTTAAAGTTCTTTAAACATTGCATTGCAGCTCTAATCTCACGCAAGAACAGTAGACATCTCATCAAAAGAGAGTCTTGGAAAGACTTAAACACAAAGCTACCATGTCTCTCCTTCATGTCAGTGCCAGCTCTTCACTCTCACTCTCTAATCCACACATGAAACACCGCAGACTCTCCCCTTTTCTTTTCTTCCCTGTTTAAAGGCCACGTTTTCTTGATGGAGCAGGGCCGAGCCTCACCGCCGCCCACAGAGGAGGCTCAGGTGTGGAGCGCGTGCCGGTGTGTGGTCCTTTACGCGCTCTGAACACAATCAGATGGGCTTTAAAAATGGACTGGGCCTCGGACATTAGCACCGCAGTAAACAGTGAATGTGCTTCACAGGCTCAGAGAGAGACAGAGAGAGTGGAAACAGAGGAAAGAGACAATGGATTTGAAGAAACACATGGCAAAAATATTTAGAACAGACATGTCCAATTTGTGGCACGGGTCAAGATTTCATATGGCCCTCAGCTTCTAAAGCGAAATGTGTTATTAATGGCCCAACAGCATTTTCCATACAGTGTTTCCATAGCTTTATCCATATTATCTGTACATCTCATCTACTCCTCTGTGCCTTGTGTTTTCTGATTACTTGGTCGGAAAATAACTGCAGTTTGTTTGTATAAAAGGTCAGAGCTTCTATGTTCAAATATGTTATTTTGTTGTAACTGGTTTTAGATTATGTTGTCAAAGAAAAGAAATTATAATTATTTGGCTTTTGAAAAGAAAATACAGTGTAAATTTAGTCAGCAGGGACTGTCAGCCCTTGGACCTTTGCACATCTTCAGGTCTGGTCCTCTTTGATAAAAGTTTGGACAACTCTGATTTAGAAGCAGCCATCTGGCCTCGCCCCACAAACAGGGCTTTGAGATCCTCAAATCAACTTCTTTTGGAAGTCCCAAGAGCGAAATATAAGCACTGGAGTGACCAGGCTTTCCAGACTTTGGATTAAAATGCCTCCATCACAAATTTTGGTCTCTTTAAATCTAGATTTAAAACGTATTTATTCAGACTGGCTTTTAACACTTAGTGATGCAGTTACATTTTATTATTTTGTATTCTATATTATAGTCTTGTATTTCTATTTGTTATGATTTTATTGATTTTACTTAGATTTTATTGGAAAGCGCTGTGTGTTATAAAGAGCTATATAAATAAATGTTGATTGTTGATTGATGTTTTAGGTTGATGGGGGAGGAAACCCACCCAGAGGAGAACCTGCAAACTCCTCACAGAAAGGCCCCACAGAGTCTGGGACTCAGACCTTCTTGCTGTGAGGCTGTGCTAACCACTTCACCACAATAATGTGCTCTAAATAACAAAGCTAAATGTTGACACACACACACACACACACACACACACACACACACATAGTCAGGTGTTGTAGGTTATTATTGTTGAGGTGGGGGTCTGTTATTCATAGCCCTCGCCTGTTTGGTATTGACTCATTATGAAAGTGTTTCACCTCCTCTTGGTCAAACTGAAGACCCACTCGGGGTTTTCCCTTTGCATTTCAGGCCTTGGTGCTGTGACCAAATGCTGACTCATTTAAAAGGCCTCATAGCTAAAGCTTGGTTTATTGGCCCTGGAAAAAAAGGGGCTATTTTTAACCAATAAAAGTTCCCTTTAGACAATGTACCACACCCACACACCAGCACCACATCTGAAACATCCAGAGTGTTTTAACAGAGCCGCCTCACAACAACAGAACATTTCTGCAATGCGCCACAAAAAATATACATGACATTCAATGTTGTGACCATAACTGAAACATCAAGTGGGAGTTGTGTGTTTACAGTGCAGTCCCAGAATTATTTTGCTTCCTTTTTCTGTATTAGTTTTAACTTTTTGCGCAGTTCTTTATGTAATAGGCCCTTTTCACGATGACGTCAGACAACTTCCGTTTTGAGACGATGGGATGCATCTTCATTTCCAGTGCTGCTGCTCGCCAGTATGGAATTTACTCGGAGTCTTAAAAATTTGCCAAATATAAGGCTACATGATGTACAGAAACTCAAAAAGGGATATACATTTTTCATTGAGGGTTACTTATTTGATTATGAAGGTAAATGTTTTGACTTGTAGCTAAAGCTAGTAGTTGTTAATACTGTAGCGTTAGCAATAGGTCTAACGGAGTGTGCAATAAAACAATATTAGATTATATTACGATCTAAATGAATGACAATCTGCTTGTCTGAAAGGCTCACTGCATAGTACTGCAATGAACTTCTAATTAGACCTGAAAAGTCTATTATTTTGTCACAGACTGATCACTACAGCAGCGTCAGTGTTCGAGCACAGAGCTTTACTAAATGAAAATATACTGTAGTACTATCCAGTGGTATTTCCTGATAAGCAGATTGTCAAATATTCAGATAAACTCAGATCATGACATGATCTAACACTGTTTTATAGCGCAGCTCTATCACTTAGCCATGTTGCTAATGCTATCTATCTACATAACAAAGCACTCACTTCAAAATATCCTTCGTAGAAGAATTAATATCCTTTCGCAAGTTTTGAACGTTTTGTGGGTAAATATTCATTTGAAAATCACTGTATATTGTGTAAACTTGTAAACGGTAATTTAAAAAAAAGTCTGGGTGAATTTCTTATGGGAGAAGCGTGGCACCGGAAATGAAGATACATCCCATTGTCTCAAAACGGAAGTTGTCTGACGTCACGTGAAAAGGGTCTATTACCTGTGAATTAGCCGTTCGCTGTGTCGCTCTGCCAACAAGGCAATAACCCAGAGTAGTGTTGTTCCATTTTCTGCCGAGGTATTGACATCATGAGTACCTAAACCCATTCACCAATCCGATATTGTATTTTTCTAAAAGAGGATACATGGATATGAATAGACACAGTTAAATCCGCTAGCTTTACTTAATGTTGCTACCCAGTTCTGCTTCGTGAATATTTGATTGGCGTTAGCACAGCATGGCAGTATGTCCAGTATTTTACCGGGGGACCAGCCCGCCAGCAAAGCAACAACATGTCTGATGTGCAGTGCTACAGTTTCGAGAGGTGGCACATACAGTAAACTGCTAACTTTAACACACATCAGCCCAAAGAACACAAGGATTTCACCACGGCTAAGGCTAAGAATGTGTAAATTATGAGAAAATTTTTCATTGCATTTCATTGTATTTGTTTTTAAATAAGGTTTTCGGTGTTTTCAAGTCAAACAGGGCTAGTTGTAAACACAGCTGTAATGTTTTTTGCCTGGTATCAGACTCAGTATTGGCAGGTAATCTGAGCTCAGGTATTGGTATTGGATCAGAAAGAAAGTATCATAACAACCCTAGACTAATTAATAGGAGGGTGATAATAAAGCCTATGCAATATAAAGGTCTTGCTTTGAACCAAGGACTAGATACTGTTACAATATGATATTCAGTTTTACATATTGGCCAAGTTGTTTTTGTTTTCATTTTTAATTTTATTTTCTAAAACTCTGCATTGCCGATTGCTTACTCAGAAAAGCAGAAAGACTGGCTACCCACAGACCATTGTTTTGATCTAGACTGCGGTACTGTTAAATTACCATTAAACCCCAAACTGTTACCATTTAAATACAAAAAAGCATATTTTTATTTTCATTTCTTCAAACCAGTAAACCCTGAATTCAACACTGGCATTTAACACCACTCAGTAAACAAACAAAACAACATGAGGTCCAGTGTTTAGAACAATACTTGCACATATTTAGACCAGACACATGTTCACTCTGCCACTGACTAGTTTTTGTTGTTGTTTTGGTTTCTTGTGTCTGGTGTAGCTTGTAAGTTTATGTGCTTATCAAGTAAGGAGCACATTTTTCTGACTTTGTTGTGTGTCATTTTGTAAGGTTGTAGTGTTGCTGTCGAATAAAATAAAATAAAAAAGCCAGATTTTAGCATTTAGCGCTACAAAGGAAACCAGCCAAACATTTACATTATCACTAAAAGCATGATGTATTGTCCAGCTCCAGATAAACTCTTTTTCTCCTGTATCGTCAGCTGTTCCCTCAGACAGAGCATGTGTGCAGAGGTGGAGACAGTACATGATCCTTTGGCCCCAGTTGCGCCTCAGTAAATCCTGCTCTGGGACAGGCGACACTGGTACAAGACAAGTGTTAAGTCCCCACTCGTGGCATTACTCTTCGGCCCGTCTGTACTCGGACGCTTTCATCATTCGGGCCTCCCAGTAAGCACCCGTCCCCGAGCAGCTTTTCCACCACAAAACGCCCTGGAACAAATGGCACCAGCCGAACAGAGGGGCCAATAAAGCTGGGGCGTCCCGAGTGAAGCGTAGCAGTGATAAAGTACAGGGCTCAGACGGGACGCTGTGTGGATTTTACACAGTGAATGGTGATTGTGTGTGTGTTCGTAGGAGGGGGGGGTGTTCCTCGTTGGGACGGTGAATGTCCGAGAGACCCCTGCGAGTGTGCACGTATGTGAGGGAGTGTGCACGTGTGGGAGTGTGCACAGCAAAGTGTGCACGTGTGTCTCAACAGGACGAGTGTGAGAGGAGCACAGTCTCGGTTCAAGTATGCCCCCAAGTGACGACCGCCAGAAGTCACTGGAAGCTTAACAGAAAGTACTAAGTAAAAGTACTGCACTTATGTACTTATATATGCCAGAGAAAACACAATACACTACTTTTATATCCACAATACTTCAAATACAAAAGTTGTTGATATTTATTAAAAAATGTATTTAAAAAAGTAAATAATTGTTACTTAATGATATTACTCAAGTTGAAGTGAGTTGGGGCAGGCAGTAGCTCAGTTGTTAGAGACAAGGTTGGTGGTTTGATCCCCGCTTCAGGCATTGCATAGTGTTGCTGTGTCCTTGGGCAAGACACTTCACCCATTTTTCCCAGATGAATGTGTCAGTGTGACTCTGTAGGCACAGAGTGTGAAGGAATAATGCAATATAAAGTGACTTTAAGTGACTACGAAAAAAAAGATAAGACTGGTGGATTATTAAAAGTGCTTTTGTAAATGATTATTTGAGTGATAGTTTTATAAATGTTAAGCGGTTAAGTGGTGGAGCTGCGGCGCATTAACACAGCGACCACAGTCTCCCTCGGTGAGTTTGAGTCCAGACTCCGACACTTTGCCAAATGTTCTCTCCCGCGCTCTCCCAGTGATTTCCTGTCACTCCTGTCACAAATAAAGCCAAAAAAGGCCTAAAAATTATCTCTAAAAAATTACTTTTGCATGTGTTTTATTGCATGTGTGCAGCAAAATGTACTACTACTGCTACTACAACTACCCACCTACTAACTAAACCTTCTGCTTGCAAGATGAGTATGCTACTCACTTCGCAACAAGACCAAAAAAGGAAAATAAAAGTGATTTCATTCATTTATTTATATTTTAGCACTTATTACTATGACTTAGGGGTTGTGGGTACTGGAGCCTATCCCAGTAACTTTGGGCCTTAGGTGGGGTACACCCTGGACAGTGGACAGTTAGTCGCAGGGCGGACACAGAAAAACACACAGACAGACAACCATTCACCCTCACATTCATTCACTATGGGCCAACTTTGAGTCACTTTGTGTGTTGGCGGGCGTGGAGTGACTGATCAGTGTTGCAACCAAAAGAATTTTCACCTTCTATAATTACACTCTCTCCACGAAGTCTAGTGAAAGTCAACCAACAAAAGGAGACAAGAATTAAGATTTAGAGTCCACGAACACGACAGTCAGCCTCTGCGCTAAGTACACAAACAACCCTAATGGGACTGAGATAGGGAAGAAAACACAAATACACGTTTGTTTTTGTTTTTTTGTATTATTCCTGTCTTATCAGATGACTGTAATGACCAAAGTTCAGTAATGATCAGAGAGTGGGTTTATCGTGAACCAAAAAAAGACTTCAAAAACTGAAATAACAAACATCTTTAAGGCCAGACTTCTTCAGATCTCGTTCAGGAATACGGCGTTGTGTCATGAGAGAGAGAGAGAAACAACAAACCTCAAATCTTTTATCTGCTGAGTGTTGAATGAAATTTCCATAATGTGCCAGTTTCCTCGAGTAGAAAAAATGTTCATCCTTTCATGTGTCTAGAGCATCACATCTGGATCTGACACATCTGGATCTGACACATCTGGATGAGACTGGGGCCTGGGTCAGATGTGGTTCTCGATTAGTTTCCACTGCTGGTGCTGCGTGTCCTCTTCTGACAGCCATACACTCAAGTACTTTACCTCAGCACGCCGTTAAGTATTTGTACTCCAAAATATACTTTATATATACATTTTAGAGGAATGTATTTTTGACCTTGATGGCGAAGTTGTTCATGTTGTTATCAGATGGCCTGGGGTTTAAAGCGGGCTCAGAACAGTACTCGTAGTGTTGTAAATTTGACTTTTAAAAGTTTTGTACTTTAAATACTTTAATACTTTTTTACATTCAGAGGTAAAGTAAAAAAAAGTAAAAAGTAATTTTGAATGCGTAAAAGTTGTAAAAACTACTACTTTTTTTACTACTTACTACTTACTTACTGCTTCTACTATATTATTACTATTATTATTACTTCTGCTATTATTATTGGTTCTACAACTATTACTACTATTACTTTTTTAATCCTTCAGTAGGAGTTTACAATGCAAACCAACTGGGATTTGGCAGGTTTTTGCACCAGATGCCCTTCCTGTCACAACCAGCCACATACTGAGACTGAAGCAGGCGGAGAGGATGAAGTGTGTTGCCTAAAGACAACAATAAACTATTACTGATACTACTAATATTATATCTACTAGTACTACAACAAGATTAGAGTCAACATTTGTGTCATTTCAGCATCTAACCAGAAACGCATCATCATAAAGGAAGTAGTACTGACGTAATATACAGCTGGATGTGTTACTTTTACTTCTGCTACTACTATTAATACTACAATTCTCACTACTACCGCTACTTTCAATGCTACTACTATTAAGTAAACCTTTATTAGCCTCTCAGTGGGGAAATTGCAACAGAATATGCACAGTAAGCAGTAGCACACAGAGCACAAAAGAGTATCAGAGACCAGTCTGGAAAAATAGAATTAAAGCTGCACTACCTGATTTTGTTTTCCTTGTATTTTAGCAAAGATATTTATTTAGTTGTTAGTGCAGCATAACAGAAGTCATCTGAGAAAAAATGAGACTTTGAGGTCACCTGTGGGCTGTGTTATAAGGGTTTTTGTTTTAGAGTTTAACCAATCACACGCTTTTATAGGAGCTCTCTGATTGGTCAATACATCCTTTATCTATCCACAACTAGAATCTATCAGGAATAATGTGAAGGAGCTATTGTTTTATTTCAAAATATATAGCTTATTCACAGTATTTTTATTTTTATTTTAAAGAATTGAAAGCAAACTCCAGATCTGTGCTGTGTTATTGTGACAGCTCCTGGCTGTGGACAGACTTCCAGGTTTGTGTGAGACTGTGACAGAGCGAGAGGAGAGGGATTAGGAAAGGAGAGTGTATCATTCAAACTCAATATTTTTTTAGACACATCACTTTTACAGTCATGAAATCAGGTAGTGCAGCTTTAAATAAAAACTAAACTACAACAAGTTAAGCTAAATAAACTAAAATTGTTCCATGTTCCTGTCTCTGTCTAGTCCTGTGCCCATGTCTTGTTTCCCTTGTGTGTTCCTTGGTTTTTGAGATTTATGTTTTTTTTTTGTATGCGTAGTTTTGGACGTCGATGTGTTTTTCCTCTGCAGTTTTTATTCAGTTAAAGTTTAATTTAAAGTTTCCTTCAATCCTAATTTGGGTCCTTTTCCCTCTGTGCCCCTTGAATGGTGACAAAAATAGACAATGAGCATATTAAATACACTATAAATATGACAGTATATAGTCTGACAGACTGAGTACGTACAATATATGGATATTCATAAACAGCAGAAGCGAAGAGCGTATTGCTGCATTCAATAGTTATTTCACATAATAGTAAATATACTACTATTACTACTCTGTTCTATAAACATTTTAGACAATCTTCTGTTATTACTTTACAAAACATGTGTAAAAATATCTAGTTACTCTTCACCTCTGATAATAATACATCTACAGAGCGTACAAATCAGTCTTAACGCTTGTGTGTACCAAAGCTTTAGTGTCAAAACACAACTAATTGCATTTGTCTGAGGAAGCGAGTGGCTCCAGAGTCTCACGCAAGGAACAACTCCAGTCCATAAACACAGACCAGGAAGGGATTTGAGGTTCGCTGTCGGGATCAAAGTCCTGGGTCTGGTCCGGAGTTAAAGCCGCCTGTATAGTCTCTGGGTTGTGTCTTTATGGCTGTAACCGCTGCTCAGTCTGATGAGAGAACATGATGTGAACACGACGCTCTCTGACGCACCACTCGCTGGAAATGTTGGGTCTGTTTTACGGGACAGATGCTAATAAGGGAAGTTTCCGTTTTTTCAAGAGGCCTTTTGAAGTCTTATCGTAACATAAATGTATTTTGTCCAGCTTTTTCCACTCTGTTGAACGTAATGTTTTGGATGTTTTGCAGTGTTAAATGGATTATAAATATGCTACATAAGCTGCTTAATGTTATAAGAACAGATTCATTCATTTATCTTCCAATTCTCATTAGGGGTCGTAGAATAATTTCAACCTATCCCAGCAACTATAGGCGGAAAGAACGGTATGGGATGTGTCAGTACGGGACGCCTTGGAACGGGTCGCCCCAAAACCTGTTGGTGTTTCCATGACTCTGGGTCCAGGAGCAAAGCGTCTGTTACATAAACACTGACGTCACACAAGCAACAAAAGTTCTGTTAATAAATGAGATAAAAAAAACATGTTTTAGGCTGATTTTTAAAACAAAAAGGCAGTGGCAATATTGAATAAAAAGACGAGTAAATCCTGGTGTGTGTCTGTGTGAGGTTGGTGTGTGTCTGTGTGAGGCTGGTGTGGGTCTGTGTGAGGCCGGTGTGTGTCTGTGTGAGGCTGGTGTGTGTCTGTGTGAGGCTGGTGTGGGTCTGTGTGAGGTTGGTGTGTGTCTGTGTGAGGCTGGTGTGAGTCTGTATGAGGTTGGTGTGTGTCTGTGTGAGGCCAGTATGTGTCTGTGTGAGGCCGGTGTGTGTCTGTGTGAGGCCGGTGTGTGTCTGTGTGAGGCCAGTGTGTGTCTGTGTGAGGCTGGTGTGTGTGAGGCTGGTGTGTGTCTGTGTGAGGCCAGTGTGTGTCTGTGTGAGGCTGGTGTGTGTCTGTGTGAGGTTGGTGTGTGTCTGTGTGAGGCCAGTATGTGTCTGTGTGAGGCCGGTGTGTGTCTGTGTGAGGCCAGTGTGTGTCTGTGTGAGGCTGGTGTGTGTGAGGCTGGTGTGTGTCTGTGTGAGGCCAGTGTGTGTCTGTGTGAGGCTGGTGTGTGTCTGTGTGAGGTTGGTGTGTGTCTGTGTAAGGCCGGTGTGTGTCTGTGTGAGGCTGGTGTGTGTCTGTGTGAGGTTGGTGTGTGTCTGTGTGAGGTTAGTGTGTGTCTGTGTGTGGCTGGTGTGTGTCTGTGTGAGGTTGGTGTGTGTCTGTGTGAGGTTGGTGTGCGTCTGTGTGAGGTTGGTGTGTGTCTGTGTGTAGCTGGTGTGTGTCTGTGTGAGGTTGGTGTGTGTCTGTGTGAGGCTGGTGTGTGTCTGTGTGAGGTTGGTGTGTGTCTGTGTGAGGCCGGTGTGTGTCTGTCTGAGGTTGGTGTGTGTCTGTGTGAGGCTGGTGTGGGTCTGTGTTACATTGTAGATACACTGTATGAGTGTATTGTAAATAAAGTGCTACAGAGGAGATTATAGTTGTATTTTTCAGACTATAGTACGGTGGCCCTGAAGAGCAAGTCACACTAACAAAATCAAAAACATTTATGTGCGTCTTTCCAGATTTGTGTGCATGTTTTAGTTTTAGTTTTCATGTTTTTGATTGTTGTTGGTGTGACTTCCCCTTCAGGGCCACCGTACTATAATCAATCAATCAAACTTTATTCTAAAGCACTTTCAACAACCAAAGCTGACCAAAATGCTGTGCAACATTAAAAACAAGGTAAAAATCAATAAACATCATACAAATAGGTCAGCAGAGCACATTATAACATTTAAATGAAGAGAAGTGTCACAGGGCCACTAAGCGTCAAAAGCCGTTCTGAATAAGTCTTAAGTTTGGCTTTGAACAGAGGTCAATGGGCAGAGAGCTCCAGAGTTTTGGCCCAGCCACTGCATTAGTCATTAGTCAGCTGCATGCAATTGGAAAATACACACACTCATCTTAATAAAAATGCATTCAAGTTCACAGCCTGCATTAAAATAATATGTAACCCTTCATCTATAAGTGAAAAATAATAAAAACAAGAAAGGCGTTTTTTACAAAGTTTAATCTGCTTTCTGAACTTCCTTTTTGTGTGAATCCAAACTACTTATTTTTTCCACGCAGAGATGGTGTTCATCTTGCTCTTCAGATTGTGAAAATCTGATCTAACATCCTTGAACCTGCTTTGAGCCTGCCTTCGCTTTGTTCACACCTGGGCCATGGAATAAGATGCATTTTAAAGCCAACTCTTGCAGCTGTGTGTGAGCAGGGCTGTTATTAGTGAAAATGGTTTGAATTTGAATAGAGATAAATTAAAGATCGACAGACCTTGCCACACTATGCCTTAACACACCACTCATGACATTTTATATCAGTGAAAAGACTCCATGATCTCAGCATTAGTGCCGTCACCTCTTGTGTTAACCCCTAGCCCGGCGTTAGCATCGTTAGCATCACAAAGCTCTCTGCATCAACCTCTAACCCACCTCTGCCTACAAATAAAGTATCTTCTGCGTAAAAGCAAACACTTCAATCCACATCTCTATTGTCTCCGTGCTGTTGCTCCTGTCTGTCACTCCAAACCTTCCTTGCATAAAGTGGACTCGGATGAGCAGGATTTGTTTTCCTAATGACCCTGAACTTGTCCCAGCTGACCTCAGTTTGTCCCTGTAGTGCAAAGGAAGTCACACATACGTCTTCATTAGGTGCCATTGAAAAACACAAACCTTTAGAGCCTTCAGTGACTGCTGTAAGTCAACAAAGAGGTTGATTTGTATCTGCTAATGGTAATGGGTTTTCTAAAACTGATGCTACTTCACATCTATGGGTTAAAATGTGCAAATACTGGTTTGGATATTGAGTACATTAAACTTATCGCTCTAGATTTAGCTTTAAACTATAATGGCCCACAACTAACCTGGTCAGGAGCAGATCTCTCTTAGTCTCGTTCGATATTGACTCATATTGTCAGTTTTTTCTTATACTGCATAGATCAGTGGTTCTCAAACTGTGGTGTGAGTACTGCTGGTGGTGTTTGCAGTTTTTGAAGATGAAAACCATTAAATTGATAAATACAGACTGGTTTTACTCATTTGGTCCAGTTTTAGTTCTGCTCGAGTTGTTTATGGCACGATTGGTTTAGGCCCAGTTTAGTCCTGGATTTATTCCTCTTGCATGGCTTTTTGAACAAGAGTTATGGTTTAGTGAAACCTAAAGTCAAGACAAGATTAAATCACTGTTATAATCTTTGGTTTAGACCTGATTTATGTCCATTTGAGTCAGTAATAGATGATACTTGGAAAGCCAAATATTTTCTGTGGTGGTACTCGGAGTGAACTGTGGTTAGTGAAAGTGGCTAGAAAATGTATTTTGCAACAGTCCTGACTATTAAAAAGTTGTAAATTAAGCTGGTCTTAGTTAAAATATTAGCAGTAATAATGTGGTAGTTGTAAATAATAACTCCTGCCTTTTGCTGTTTCAGACTCAGCCTTTTTTTACTATCGTCTGGTATGTCTTCATAAACTCACTGACTGTGGACATGTCCCGACAAGTTCCTCACTGTAGATTTAGGTCAAATAAATATGTATCTTACAGCATTATCCAAGCAAATCCATCCACCTTTTATTTAAACTTTGAATCTACTTTGCACATGATTGACACCAGGTCTGTGTAGACTTTAAACTACACTATATTTCCAAAAGTTATTGCCAAAAGTATAAGCTGTATTTGACAATTGCTCATATAAAAAGAAAATAAAAACTTGTTTGTTAAGGAAGGCTCCCTTTTGCATAAACAAGATATTATCAGAACAATTAAAATCCTAATAATAACATGACATTAAGATAATATATTTGTTGGGCAAAGTATATACATTTAATATTAATAATTTTCTAAATGGCCTGTAAAAAAGTGACCTGGTCTTCCTTCCTGTTGACTCTGACACTGACTGTATACACTTGCCCAATAAATAACATGCATTTGCCCATCTTGGAAGATATAATCTATAGACTTTATGTAAAATGGGGTCAGCCCTGTGTTCCCCGGACAACATTAAAGCCCAATTCACACTGAATCCGTTGCGTGTCTGTTACGTGACCCGTACAACTCCTGCAAGAAATACACAAAGCGAGTCAACGCATCACTTCACACTGGCTGTGTTGCAGTACGTCTCCGTGTCCCGCACTCCATCAGAAATACGGATCAAGTCTATTTTTGCATTTTCAGGCATAAAGTTGAACAGAGCAGAACGAGCAGGACAGGAAGTCAGACCTGGGGACAGTGAAGAGGATCCAGTAAATGTCAAAATAAAACCACTTGTGCAGCCTCTCGTTCACATCTCTGTGAACATTACGTCACAACTGTAACACGTGTTTACACAGAGATGTGCCAAAGTGTCCCGGGGTCATCTGTGACATGGACGACGAAAGATTAATCCTGGGAGTTGATTTTATATGACACCTCACATTTTTATTATAAAGACAAAACAAAAAAGGACAAGGCTTGGAGTGAACTCATAACTTCCAGCGTGAACTTGCTACTCTCGCATGAACTCGTGATGTCCCCTGCTGGCTCTGGTCAGAGTCGAGCTGCACACACAACACACTGGGAGTGAACTGCAGTCCGTCTAAATACTGTACCAAAGACGTACTGCACACACAACACACTGGGAGTGAACTGCAGTCCGTCTAAATACTGTACCAAAGACGTACTGCACACACAACACACTGGGAGTGAACTGCAGTCCGTCTAAATACTGTACCAAAGACGTACTGCACACACAACACACTGGGAGTGAACTGCAGTCCGTCTAAATACTGTACCAAAGACGTACTGCACACACAGGCAATCAGTGTGAACCTGGCGTAAGGTTAGAGCTAGAATTAGGGAACATCAGGATTTTAGAGATGTGGTGTTCATGAACAATCCAAATCTTTTGAAGAGTCAGAGTGGTGCACAAGCTGGGTTTTTTTTTTACTCTTATATCAAAATGAAGCTTTTTTTGTTTGCCAACCGCAAAAAACCCATAAGAAAAAGTAGAAGAAGAATACAAGCTTAAGCTCATTAGTCACAATCTCTGAACAGAGCCTACGTGTGTGCATGAAGGTTTACTGTTGCCTGCTTAGTTTTTTTTTGCACAAACATATGCCAAAGTAGCTATATTTAGCACATTTTCAACATAATAAACCTAAATGGTGGTCTGACTGTAAATGATGTCACCATTAGTGAATTTAATCCCTCTTGCAAATTTTATTATCATCAATAAATAAGACAATAATAATGTCCCACCAAAAGAAAAAGTTTATTAAAATTATAATGTAACACTCATCCCAGTGTTTATTTTCTGAAGAAACTGACTGGCTTTTTAATATTATGTAAATACAAAAATGAGCCCATCTTTTGAATGGCTCTTAGAAATGAACAGATCCCAAAGATTCGGCTCTCCTTGAAGAGCCATAAATCTCATCTCTACAGGACTTACCAGGATGCACAAGTGCCCATGTTCTCCAGTTTTTATCTTACCAAGTTTCTACAGAGCGGGGAACATACATGAAAGTACTTGGGAACATAGGTACTTTCGCAAAGCTGAGGTACCTAAGTTCCCTGGTCCATAGAAACTAGACAATAAAGATACACATAGGTATGTACCCATGCAAAATAGAAAAAAATATTGGTTCTGCAATTTACATGAGTGTTCCTGAAGGGTTGCAGTGAATAGAAGCTCAGCTGCTGTGAAAAGGAGGATGTTAAATTTGGTATTTCATAAACTTTTGCAACTACACACTGCACCTTTAACTGAAAAAATAAGGCTTCTCTACCTTTGAAATAGTTGCATACAATAAAAAAATACTATAGCATAAAAAAGCCTTTTTTTTGTATCATATAAATAAAATATCTCAAAACCCAACTAAGAGATGCATACTGTGTAGTTTTTAAAAGTTATTTCAGACTCTTGACTTGCCTTTCCTGTTGCCAACCCTGTTATCAGATAAGAACAAGGATATAGACGTGTTTTCTTGTTTAGTTCAAAGCTTGTCATTACTCATTCAAAGACTGTTTGTTTTTTTATTACTCAACTCCAGGTAATTCCCACTGTGTCCTCTCTAAAGGCTCCTGTGTTTCCTGAATCAGCTCTGACTTACACGTGGCCTTGCTGATATTATCACTACTTAACTCGATCTAACGCGCACCTTAGAAAAGTAAAAGCAAAACAAGCTGTGGAGGGCACGAGGAGTGGGTAAAAGGCAACATTCATTCACTCACTTTCACCAATTCTCCTAACACATGAATGGCTTTGGACGGTGGGAGGAAGCCGGAGAGAACCCACAGTAGCACGCACACTTCACCAAATGCAGAATATATTGATAAAGTACAAACTAAAAACATAAATATTGTAGCGTACTTTGATGTATGGAGATGTTTGGTTTATAAACATCAACAAAGGATGACAGAGGACAAACCAGACCCAAATGACTTCTTTGTATTGTTCTTGTTATAGCCTGGACGACTGAGAATCTCCACAGACAATGCTTGCTTTGCTAATCCTCCTCATTTTGGGATAAACAACACTATTTAACCAATACAAAAAGCCTTTGTATTGACAACAAACCACTCTTTCTTAAGCTGTTTAGTTCCTGGTTAAGTCAAGTGTTTTCTTTTTTTTTTTTCACTCTCTTCTCTCATCACCTTGTCTTTATTTCCTCTCTGTCTTTTCCCCGTTTGGTGTTGGCCCTGGTTCAGTCTGCCTCAGTCTAAAGTGGATGTGTTGATGCTTGTCGGGCCTCAGGTGATACAGCTGCACTTTATATGAACACCACTATGTGTTAAATAAAAAAGAATCTGATTTCACAAATGGATTTTTAGGATTTGATTTTTAAGAATGTTGCATTAAACGGCATTACCTCTTTATAGGAAATGTAACTCCACTATAATGTGTTTATAAAATACTGTGTAGAGTATGTCTGATATGTTAAAGTGATATGAGTCATGTCAGCTTTTGCATAAACTGGGAACAAGTTTGTGTTTGGAGTTGGTGCTGTGGGCTGAGATCTTGAGTAATTCAGAAGAAGAACAAAGGAAGGAAAGGATAAGTGACACTAGCTCTATCTACAACTTAAGCCCTGTTCACATGGGATTAGTATTTCCTAGGAACCTCCAGTAATTTTGGAATCAACAAGATTTGAAGGTTTACCTTCTGGTGGGACAGACGGATGGCAAGACTCATAAAAGGTCTCTCACCCATGATGGTGGTTGTGCTGCAGAGATGCAGTGATGCAGTTACAGCACCGTGAGTCATCCATGAGGTGAGTTTTTTCTTCTTACGATACAACTATGTCAATGTGCAATACCTTGTAATGAACTGAGTTGTGTTCTAGGAAGTGTATATAGATATACATGGAAAACAATGATAATATCAGAAATATTGATATAAAACATGTGCATGTTAAAATAAAACCAGCTATGTCTTTTTTGATGTAAGATTTGTGTTTTTAATGAAATAAAATGAAAAAAAAATCTTAAACTGTGCTTCACGGACATAATCTTTTATAAACTTTTATGATTTTTTGACCAAAAATTGCTGTATCAATTGTATCGTTGTGAAGATTTTGAACTGTATCGAATCATATCGATCTAAATTAGCGAACATCATTCTTGAATCTGATTGAGACAATTCTAATCAATACATATCATTGCAAAACCATATCGTTACACCCTATTGTGCTGGCAAATACATTCTTCCTGTTAATATACCGATGTATAATTAAATACATTATGCTCCTTTGTAAAAACAATGTGTGTCACTGCACATGACACATTATTAAAAGGAAATGAGTCAGATTTCCATGCAACTAAGACATATTTCTTTTTTATTCAACACTTTTTCCTTCTTTATGTTTGTGTGTTATTATTAGTGCATTAATGTGTTTCAGATTCAGTACAAAGCCTCAGGTCCTGAACCTAAATCACTGCCTCCAGTTTTGACTCAGATGTAAGATGAGAGGAGGATCCAATTGTTTTATCATTTTTATCAAAATCCGTAAATAATCGGTGTCCTCCTTGAACGACCGGAGGCGACAGAGGTGTATGAAACCTGAGCTGAAACGCGTACCCACCCCACACTCGTAACGCTAATGAGAACCTCCTGCCAACAATTTCTGTATTTGCTTTTATAGCCACAATTCAGCAAATGATCTTAATGAGAGGGGCAGAGCTGAGCAGGCGTTTAGGGCTTCTGTTTTAGCGCCTGCTTAATCTGAAACAAATGTGAGGACTCCTGAGCTCTGAGACGTCCAGACGTTTTGTTTCAGATGTTCTTGATCTGTTCGTAACAACAGCGCTACGTTTCCTGATAACATTTTGGGAAAAAGTTAAACTGGACAAGAAAACATGAACAAAAGACAAAATTAAGTTTAGTTCAGGCTTAGATGCTGTCACTCAGTTATCTCCATCATATACTAAGTGTTACCTTTGTTACCTTTGTTCCTCTTTGTTGCCTTTTTCAAGTTTTTTCCCCTTTTTGTCCTGTTTTTTATTATTATTATCTTTTTAATCTTTTCTTTTGCATGTAACCTTATGACAAACAATTACAAAGTTGACTTGATAAATAAACAAACAAAGTACTAATAAAACAATACAATAATAAGTAACATTAATTCATAAAATCAAACAGTTACAATAATTTCTAACAGTTCAAAGCCTTATTATAAATTATCTGGTCAGCATTTTTATTAATAGTCAGTATATATGAATTAGGGCTGGGAATCAATAAAAAAAAAAACTAATTATTTGCAAATCTGAAAAAAATTAATCGCGATTAATAACTACCAGTTATTATTTTTGTTGTGATCAAATTAATCGATGCATCAATTGAAATTAATGCGATTAAATGAACAAATGAACGCACTGCCTTAACGCGATCATTTTCCCAGCCCTAATATGAATATAAAAAACAATTTTGTCCTAATTTTTGAATGTAACTAAACACAGCCTGAATTATAGCATATTTTATTACAAGTAAAAGTACTTAACACAATTATTACACAAGTAAAAGTACACTGGGGTACTCACTAATACTGTAATTCTTGTACTAGAACTGTTTACGCATATTTCTACTACTAATAATACTACCCACACATATGAGGTAAAAAAAAAAAAAAACTTTTACTAGGGATGTAAAGATTCTTCGTAAATTGGCTAAAAATCGATGCATAAGAGAGAAATTTTTAATCGGTGCGGAAAAAAATAATTGCAATGGCCCTTTAAATGACGTGGATGCCATCAAAATATAATGGTGCGTAATCTGACTCACATATTTGGCGCAAGACATCATTACCTGACCATTTTACAGAAGAGAAACATGAATTTATATAAAGTTTTAGTTTACAGGACTTGTAAAATCATGAGCCTGATGTGCTGGAAACATGAAAAGGCTGCACAAGAGCTTCATTCCTCGGAGCGGCAACAACAACCCAGGACAGACACAAGAAAGACACTGAAGGTTTTATTTAGGCAGCACCTGTTTGCTCCGTTTGCCATCGTTCAGAAAGTAGCTTGTTGTTAGCAGTGAGCTAAAGGAAAGCTAAGTGGCTAACAACAGCTAAAGCTGAAGTTTCAGTGGCCCCTCCCCCAGAGCGTTTCCATGGAGATCAGAGTCTTTACTGAGGGTGTGTCTTTCCTCACTGATATTTTTATAAGACTTGACTTATACTAGGCCTATTATATATTACTGAGGCGTGGATTCATGATAAGCTGCTTCTCTATGCACTGCTTGCTACTAAAGTGTAACTGTTTTTGAAAGATAGTACAAATGTGTTACTAAAAGTGGCTAACAAATTATTTTATATGTTTTAATTATTTTTACGTCACTGTTTTAATATCTACTTTTTAAATTCAATTTCAATTAATAAGAAATGTACAACAATTTAAGTTTGATAAGGAGACAAACGGGTTATGAAAAAATGTCATAATTATACTGCAACTAAACCTGCAAATAAAAATGGTAAAAAAATCTGAATCGTGAACAGAAAACTGTGAATCAAATCGAATTGTGACTTCAGTGCATCGTTACATCCCTAACTTTTACTCATTCAGAGATTTTAAATCCACTTGAGTAAAAAGTAATATTTTTCCCTCCAACTTTTTTTTTGTTGTTGTTGAAAATGTCCTCAGAAAATACATTATAAAAATGTACGTTAGTAACTGTATCCAGCTACTTTCCACCTCGGTATATTGAAGATTTACAGTTACAGTTTTTCTCAATCAAAAGATCAAAAAGAACTGCATACTTTAGATGCTATAATGTAAAAAAAAAAAGATATAGATGTCTTTGGCTTTGCCTCATTTAAAATCTCCCTTTGATACTTCATGGCTCACGTCTCTTCAGTCTCGGTGCCAAAACAACCTCAAAGAAACCGAAGTGCTGTTTAGGGGACGCTGGGTGAACACGGAGTTGCCCTTAGGCTGCGCTGTCTGGCTCCTGTGGTCTACTCCGAGTCTGGAGGCCCTTAAACTGATGTGGTGAGGTCCCTGCCACTGTAATTAAGGTCTACAGTCCCGGGGCGGCTATGGATTAGCTGAGTTTAACCCAGTCCAGTTATATCTGCTAACTAAGTTAAAAATAGTCTCTGTGTCACCGGAGCAGTAAACGTTACGGGTCGGGTTATTACCAGTAAGTTTCCATCAGAGATCTGTACTCAAGGAAAAGTACTGTTACTGCAAATTAGTATTATTTAAGTAGAAATAAAAGTACTCCACAAAACTATAACTGAAGTGAAACCAAAAAGATGGCGTACAATTTCCTTATAAATAAAAAGTACTTGTTGCTTCTAGCTCTAATGTTTGAGTATAGCTTCTAGTGCTGCTACTACTAATACTTCAACTGCTACATATACTACTCCTACTAGCACTACTACAATTACTAATACTATTAATATTACTACTGCCACTGCTACTATTCCTACTTTTTCTATTAATACTGACGTGATCCAATTTGCCACCAAGGTAAACATTTTTGAGAAATTTTATTGAGTAGAAGTAAATTTTTTTCCTCAAACGTTAGAGCAGTGGTTCCCAAAGTGGGGTCCGGGGCCCCCTGGGGGTCCGCAAAGGTACTACAGGGGGCCCCCCAGAGGCTGTCTATATTTCAATTTCAATTTCAATTTATTTTATTTTATTTTATTTTATTTTATGTATTTATTAATTATTATTATTATTATTATTATTATTATTATTATTATTATTATTATTATTATTATTTCAGACACATGGTTTTGGTTCATAAAAACAAATAAAACATACAAAAATATAAAAAGTCAATGAAAATATTAAGTACCTAAAAACATCGGAAATTAATTACAGTTGTTTATTTGTTTTAAAATATTACTTTAAAACAACTTTTAGTCAGTAATCAGTGTTTTTGTAATGTTTTTATTAAAAAATAAAAAAAAAAACACGGCAGAGTCTTTTGAATAGAGGGAAGTTTTATCGTTGGGGTCCGTGACGGATTTTCGGAACTTTAAGGGGGCCACGACAGTCCTGACTTTGGGAATGGCTGCGTTAGAGTATGTTAAAAAAAACATAACATAAGTAAAAAAAACAGAAAACAAACAAAAAAATAAGCAGTAGTTACTTTGAGTGCTTGTCGGCGCTGGTTGCTCTGAAGGAGAGGGTCTGCAGGTTTGTCCTTCCTGCTGCTGTCCCACTGTGCACTGAACACAGTTAATATGTAATCCACTCTCACTGCACCTGGGCAGTATCTCCACTTTCACCACTGTGGGACTAATAAAGGTTTTCTTATATTATCTTATCTTTCCATCACAGTGTTTTTATTACCAAAAGTGTCCTTTAACACTTTAACGGGGTGGCGATACAGTAACTGCTGATTCACACATTGCTCTAACGCTAAACTTGTCTCGAGACGTTTAATATAGGCTCAAAATTTCTATTTAATACTATATATTTGTAGCAGACTAACTCTTTTTCTTTTCTATACAAAGAAGTTTGCTTGAGTTTCATTTCTTTGGGCAGAAACAATCACAGGCAGAGTAACCAATCAGAGAAACAAACATGGGGCTTATGCAGTGGCGTAAGGAAGTAATTCAGGGCCCCAGTGCTGGTTTTAAGAATGGGCCCTTAAGTTACGAAGCACATTCAGTAAGTCTATACTTCAACACATCATACTTTAAGTTGTAAAAAGTGCACTAATGTTGACTAATAGTTAAGTGTCGGTGCCACAAAAACGTTGGTGTGCTTTTTTTTGTAACTAAACTTTGAAAGCAAATATTGTGAAGGTATTATGCATATCATACAATTTTAATATTTTTTAATCATACGCTTGTTCTTAAATGAATAATGCTTGCAGAGTAATTTATAGACTAGGGCTGCATGATATGGAGAAAACATGCGATATTCGATAACTATGTTGAAAATTGCGATAACGATATTATTGCGATATTAAAAATAGAGCCTACTTTTTGAACATAGCAAGTTAAATTCACTACACAGTGAAAGAATGAATGAATGAATGAATTTATTATTGTGTCTTGCATTCAAACATGCCCAGCCCTTTACTTGGGCTTATAAGACACCATCAACTAAACAAAGACTAGTTGCCAGACAGTAGGCACAATATATACACACAAAAATATACGATCCAAACAATTTCATCTAAGTAAACATGACTGCTGTTGTCTCCAGGCTTTACAAACAAATGTACCCAATTTATACACATTAAAATTAAACAACCGTTTCATCTTCTCATCATCAGAGCTCCAGAAAATCTAAAAAATATAAGTTCCTGTATTTACAAGTCCTAACAGACAAAATCAAAACTTAACACAGACTAAACCAGGAATAAAGCAAGGCTAAGCTGTTACTAAATTAAATAAATTACCACTAAAACCTGACTTTTTAAACATTTTTATTTAGTCACAACAAATGTTCTTTTAAGGCTCTGGTGGAAAATGATTCTTCAGTGTAAATCTCTGTCACAGCGTTATTGTGATATATTTAGATTATTGCGATACAGATATTGCATTTGCTGATATTGCGATAACGATAATTTTGCGATATATTGTGCAGCCCTATTATAGACCAGAATGAAAATAATCCACTATATAATTAAGGATTCTCAATGCCCCAGACTTTAATACTTTTGAAAACAAAGTAGGAGGGGCTGGCCAGGCTAATATACTGTATACTTGTGCTTTATGGTGACAAATCTGTCACATGTAAAATCATATCCATGTTTTCAGAAATATACAAGAAAAATACCCATACTTTCCATTTAAATTATTCAGAATTGAGGCCCAGTAAACGTATTACTCATTGCTTGCTTCCTCTTTTAGTTTGTGGCCTGTGACAGACGTGACAAAGTGTGTGTGTGTGTGTTTGTGACCCGTCCTGACAGTGTCTTATGTTATGAGTGGGTGAGCTGTGAGTGGAAAGCTGCACTTAACCATGAAACTCAAGGTCAGCCTATAATTATCAGCTGTGGGCCGGTCAGAGTGAGGAGCAGCGGAAGTGTGGCCCCGTGTAATCACTGCGTATGTGTGAGGAGGAGGAGGAGGAGGAAGAGGAGGAGGAGGAAGTGGACCAGGACAGGACCACAGAGAGCAGGGAGAGATGGACCTGAAATTAAGTGTATTGTCTAAATGTGAGTAACAGGAAATAAAAAGAAAGAGAGGACTTCCTGATTGTCAGAGCAGAGTCACTGAAAATTGAGTAATGTCCTCAGAGGAGCAAAGGCATAGCATTGTCTTCAGCAGTGGATACTCTTTTACACCAATTTCAGTATTTTATTTGATTTTTTTTTTGAAAATGTTGCTTTTATTCAAGTCTACCAATGCGTTAACATATTTTTTCACCTTGTAATAGTAGTAGTAGTAGTAATGATAGTGATGTTAATAGTTGTAATAGTTGTAGTCCTAGTTCTAACTGTAGTAGTAAAAGTAATAGCAGTATCAGAAATAGTCATAGTTTTTGCTGAAGAAAAAAAAAGAAAAACTTTTAAAAGTGCTTTTTTACCAAAGTCAAATTTACACTCAACACATTTAAACGTTTACTCAAGTAATAAAAGTTTTGATGAGTTTTTTTACTTATTAGAGTAGATTAGAACAAATAACAACAACAACAACAACAATAATAATAACAATAATAATAATAATAATAATAATAATAATAATATATTCAGGAGGAACAATGCGGTTTTCGTCCTGGCCGTGGAACAGTGGACCAGCTCTTCACCCTCTATCGGGTGCTCGAGGGTTCATGGGAGTTTGCCCATCCAGTCCACATGTGTTTTGTGGACCTGGAGAAGGCGTTCGACCGTGTCCCTCGTAGTGTCCTTTGGGGGGTGCTCTGGGAGTACGGGGTCCGAGGCCCTTTGTTAAGGGCTGTTCGGTCCCTGTATGACCGGAGCAGGAGTTTGGTCCGCATTGCCGGTTGTAAGTTGGACCTGTTGCCGGTGCATGTTGGACTCCGGCAGGGCTGCCCTTTGTCACCGGTTCTTTTCATAATTTTTATGGACAGAATTTCTAGGTGCAGCCAGGGGCCGGAGGGTGTCAGGTTTGGGGACCACAGGATTTCATCTCTGCTTTTTGCGGATGATGTTGTCCTGTTGGCTTCATCAGGCCAGGACCTTCAGTGTGCACTGGGGTGGTTTGCAGCCGAGTGTGAAGCGGCTGGGATGAGAATCAGCACCTCCAAGTCCAAGGCCATGGATCTCAACCGGAAAAGGGTGGCTTACCCTCTCCAGGTCGGAGGAGAGTTCCTGCCTCAAGTGGAGGAGTTTCAGTTTCTCGGGGTCTTGTTCACGAGTGAGTGAAGGATGGAGCGTGAGATCGACAGGCGGATCGGTGCAGCGTCTGCAGTAATGCGGTCGTTGTATCGGTCTGTTGTGGTAAAGAAGGAGCTGAGCCGAAAGGCGAAGCTCTCGATTTACCGGTCGATCTACGTTCCTACTCTCACCTATGGTCATGAGCTTTGGGTCATGACCAAAAGGACAAGATCCCGGATACAAGCGGCCGAAATGAGTTTCCTCCGCAGGGTGGCTGGGCACTCCCTTAGAGATAGGGTGAGGAGCTCAGTTACCCGGGAGGAGCTCGGAGTAGAGCCGCTGCTCCTCCACATCGAGAGGAGCCAGCTGAGGTGGCTCGGGCATCTGTTCCGGATGCCTCCTGGTCGCCTCCCTGGGGAGGTGTTCCGGGCATGTCCCACTGGGAGGAGGCCCCGGGGAAGACCTAGGACACGCTGGAGGGACTACGTCTCTCGGCCTGGGAACGCCTTGGGGTTCCTCCTGAGGAGCTGGAGGAAGTGTCCGGGGAGAGGGATGTCTGGGTGTCCCTGCTTAGACTGCTGCCTCCGCGACCCGGCCCCAGATAAAGCGGAAGAAGATGGATGGATGGATGGATGGATAATAATAATAATCTTTCTTAGCACTTTTCTAGACCCACTTTTCTAGACCACCACCATCACACGAACACATACATAGGCAAGGTTGGAGTGTCTTGCCCAAGGACACAAGGCAGTATGGACTGCACAGCTCTTTCAACAGAAGGGTTGAGTGGCTGCTGCTGATTTGACAAAATCATTAAAGGGTTAAATGTAGAGGATGACTTTTAAAGACAAAACATTTTGAACCTATTTATGAACATTAGTTGCTATTCCCACAAGGGCTAAAATCACACTGAAACACATTATTGTTTTGTGTTTGTTTTACAGAATGAACCTTTCTATGGTGCTGCCCATGTTAACCATCAAATTCTTAAAAGAAAAAAAGCAGGCATATGTCACTAAGTGAAGTGAAAATGACAAACAGGTGACCCCTGCAATACTGTATAATATTATAAATCAAGAAAAATCCTCCTTGCATGGCTGCTGTTCAGGAATCTTCACACGGGGTTCACCGTTTGACCGACGGTTGCAGAGCAAGTTAACCTGCCAGTTAACAGTTCAGACTGTGACTCGCCTACATTTGTCACATTTGGAATGACATACATCTAAAAAGAAGATGCTGCTACAGTAAGAACAAGGAAAGTAGCTATTCAGTCCAGTCTAGTCTGTCAGTAAGGTGTCCCGCATTGTCCCTCTTAAACAGACCTGTTGTCCCACATTGGGTTTGTTAAGATCTGGGTGGGTGAACAGCTCTGCCTACAGAGCTACAGTTTTGCTTGAGTATATATGTTGAGTGGCTCCCTCAGAATGAAGGATCTTAGCTTTCACAGACCAAAATGTAAATAAAAGTTTATAGTTCTGAAATCTGTCCAAATCCAAGAAATGTGTCTCTATGGTCATTTGCTTCTTTCGAGTCCCCCCGGCCATCTTTAATGACATAAGCCTAAAAAATTAGCATCACTGTACGTCCTGTATCTGTGTGTGGCCTTATGCGGCTTTTCCAATGATTGTCACATCATTTGCGGGATCCTAATTACTGCACAACTGGTGTTTACAACATGTCATCTATCTACAGCCTATACACTGATTTAAACCAGCCTTATCTCCTCTGTGCAGCTTCAGCCGCCTCTGTCTCTCGTATCTGTTTCAAATAATCCCTTCCATATCGTCCCCCTGTCCCGTCCCCTCCCCCGTCCCGCTCCTGTCTGCTGGTGTGATGGATGTTATCTCGAGGGCTGGGGATCTAAAGGGCGCAGCTGACATTCTTCGAACTTTTAATGAGAAGCAAAAAAAAAAGTCCAAAATCAAACAGGTCAATAAAAATAAATCCTAAAAGCTAAATTATTCACAGACAGAAAGCTACATCAGTTGTTTACCCAGTTACAAAATATATTCTTTCCTTCTGGGGTCGCCAGAGCAGATCATATGTCTCCAGTTTGCGGTGGTGTGTTTATTAATTTGACATAGGATTTTACACTGGATGCCCTTCCTGATGCAACCCTCTCCCTTTATCCAGGTTTGGGATCGGCACAAAGAATACACTGGCTTTTGAATCTTTGTGGGTGGATCATCTATTAATAAATACTTTATTTTTTAAATGTCTTTTTAATTTGGAAAGAAAATTACAATTTGGCTCCAACTTTTAGGGGCAACTCTTAGGGGCTAAATCAACTTTTTGGAGGTTTTTATCACGTTATAATGTTCATCATCACTCATTAAAAACAACATAAAACAGTGTACATCTCTGTTTCCATGAATTCTTCACAGCTATTTTCAATTTTGTAGTAAAATGACATCGTACCAAAAGTTTAAGGAAATAAAAAGCTCTTTTTCAAAAGGACTGTAACAGAGCTGCACTCTGCAGGTCACTTCACCTGTTAGCCTACTTTATCGCAGTACTAAAGTAATTATTGGAAATCTATCTGTTAGTTAAATAATGTTTTTTATTCTAAATAACAGAGCCTCTTTAATAATGGTACAGAGGATATGCTCCAAATCCCACAGAATGTTTACAGATCAGAGCTTAGTTTTTGATCAATTACTCTAAACTTACTGTCAATAATATTAATAGATTTGGGCAGTAAAGAGATCTAATCATAAGATTTATTTTCATATGTATGTATTTTTTAATTTTGCCTTAACACCCTTTAGATTTTCACCCCTCATTCTCGCTGTTTGCTTCTGAAGTAGAGAGTTAATAGCACACAGAGAGGTTTTTGGTTGGCTCAGTGCCCTGTGTAAACTCAACCCAACATTACCACATGCAGATGTGTTATAATGGGCCCTATTGGAGGAGCTGCGTTGTCGAAGTTAGCTCGGAGCATTTGGACTGAAGCCAGACAGGTTTTAGATTAATGGAGATCACACTGACACGTAGTTTGAGGAAATGTGTGCAGATGTCTTTTCACGGCTCATACGAGAGATGTCTCAATATCCAAGTCCTCGACCTGAATTCCATGTTTTATCCACAATAATTAGATTAGGTTTCATGTTGGGGTTACTCTGAATGAGACGCACTGAGGAACAAACTATATAATACTAATTTACAACATGGTTTAGGAAATTGATAACACTTTAGAATAAGTCATCACTATTGCGCAGTAATAAAGCTTTTATAAATACACAATAAACAATAATTTCAGGGAATCCAGCCACAAGAGGTCAGTGTATTATTCTTTGCGCCAGTCCCGAGCCATGAATAAAACATTAATAACATGTTTATAACTCAATAGTGTTTGCTAATGTTGAAGTAACGCTTTGTAAATAATAGATTACCTGGCAACTATTCAGTTCAATTTGTTTATATAGCCCAATATTGCAACGGTTGCCTCAAAGGGCTTTACAGGAAGAGACGTAAACAAACAGGCAAATAGACTGTCCCAGGACATCCCCTGACCTGTGGGCCCTTAACCTCACCTCCTATGGACTTCCTGATCCCCGCTCCACTGTCTGGAGGAAGCCCACCTGCTGCATCCTTACAGACAGGGGACGTCCTGGGACTGTAGTTATTGTTTATGTTTAATTGTATGACTAATTGTTTACAAAGCCCTTTGAGGTGACTGCTGTTGTGATGTTGCGCTATATAAATAAAACTGGATTGAATTGAAAAATAGACCCTCTCTCTTGATAAGGAAAAACTCAAAAACAAAAGAGCAATGGGTAAAAGAGAAACCTTAGGGAGAACCACATGAAGGAGGGATCCACTCCCAGGACAGACAGGCTGTAGATGTGTTCAGGACAGATGGGTAAGGTCCATTAGCTAAAATAGTTCAAGTCTGTAATGATCCAGCAGCGGAGAAAGGCTTCATCCAGACAGATGACAACTTAATAATAATAATAACTAATGTTTTATAGTGTTGTGAAGTGTTGCTTATGAATATATGGTTTAATGCAGCCCCCTTATGTTGTCATCTCTTCTAAAAAGACACCATAAAAACAACCAAAACCAAAGCTGCTGACTCCAGTTTTAAACATCCCAGATGCACAGGCCTGTAACCTGACTCACTGCTGAAGTTTGGTCTCTGTACCAGCTTCTATCTGACACAGGAGCAGATCTGAATCCTCCCAGAGCACACCTGCATACCCCCCTCCTCCTCACACACACAAACACTCATATCCACAAACGGGACAGCCCAGACCGCTCCCCGTCGCGACCTTTAGCCCCGGGCTTGAGGGCTGTGGACCAACGCAGACATGTCTGGACGTCTGGGCCATTCGCTCATAACCCTGAAGGAGAGAAACAGAGAGGGGATTGTCCAGGACTTCAGCACAGTTTACACTCTGTTAGGGCTCAGGGAGAAGAAACGTGTATTGTATTTCAAGTAATGGAGCGTCATTATACCATGAGCAGTATATATTTTTTATATTTCATAAAAAATACCCAAATGTGTTCCAAGATATGGTAAATATGTTTAAATCAAATGTTAGTTTTACTGATAACAATAGTACATCTGATTTATTCACAATAAAAAACAAAACATAATGTCCAAGTTGTTTATGTTTACATTTTTTGTTAACCCTGCATTGTTAATAGTGCAATCAGAAAAGTGGAAAAACTGGCAACCCATAGACCATTGTTTTGATTTAGACTACAGTATCGTTTTCACACCAGTACGTGTGCATGCTGCTTCCAGTATCTTTAATATTAACATTTTTCAAATGCAACATTATGAAGATGTCAAACGCTGTGGTATAGCTCAGTTGGTAGAACCACAGCGTATTTACAAAACATGTCAACTACAGCCTGCTCTGGCATGGTGGGTCCAGTCGCTCACACTTGCTGCTGTCTCTCCCCTGTCATTTCCCGTCTCTACTTTGCCGTCTGTCAGTATGAAGCCTAAAATAAAAAGTAAAAGACATATACTGTAGGATCCTTCGTAGCTGTTTAGCAAACCCAAGGCAGTATTATACATCAGACATCATGTCCAGCGATATAAACATGAGATGATCATGGGAGAGAAAGCAGAGGAAGGTAACTAGATATCTTACGCTAGTCATTTACAGAAGTACATTTTTACATGTACAGCTTCCACAACACACCTTTATTTTTAGTAGTAGCAGTATAGTCATGAAAATGTGCAAGCGTAAGGATTCGAGTTTTGCAAGTTCCAAATATGACGGCTACAGGCAGTGGTGGAAGAAGTACTCAGTTACTTTACTTAAGTACAAGGACAGATAAAGGAGCAAAAAATTATGCAGATAAAAGTAAAAGTATCACCTTAAAACCTAATAATAATAATGGATTGGATTTATATTGCGCTTTACAAGCTTGACAAGTTTCTCAAAGTGCCTTACAATTTGGTCCATTATTCATTCACTCCTCAGTCACACGCGGTGGTGGTGAGCTTCTTCTGTAGCCACAGCTGCCCTGGGGCAGACTGACGGAAGCGTGGCTGCCATTCTGCGCCAACGGCCCCTCCAACCACCCCACCACCAAACACAGCCACACTGACACATTCACACAGGCAAGGTGGGTGAAGTGTCTTGCCCAAGGACACAACGACAGTATGCGCTTCGGATGGGATTCGAACCGGCTACGGTTGCTGGGCGAATGCTTAACCCACTGCGCCACCATCGCCCCGACTTTATACTTTTACTTAAGTAAAAGTATAAAAAATAACTTTCAAATGCACTTGCATGTAAAAAAGTAAAAGTATTCTGAACAGACTCAGCAACTCATGAATGAGTTAAATGTGAAGGATTTTGCTGATTGCAGATTAAATGAACAAACTGCTGCAGTAGAAGAGACTGAATCTGTCGCTGAGGTCTTCTGTCTTTATTATTCTAATGTTTCTGAAGGAGTACTACTTTACTGCATTTTTTACTGTGTGTCTACACTGAGGGCACAACAAAAACATGATTTTAAACCAAAACTCAAAATACTTTGTTCTTTAAACCAACTCATTATTGTAGTGGAGTAAAAAGTACAGAAACTTGCTTTAAAATGTAAGTAGTAAAAGTACTCAAAAATACATGAAAATTGTACTTAAGTAAAGTGACTGAGTACTTTTACTTTGCTACATTCCACCACTGGCTACAGACGACTGGGTCAGAGCTTCTCCAAAACTGCAGCTCAGCATCGATCAGAAGTGGTCCAAGGAGCAGTGGGATAGTGATGAAGCTGTGACAGGTGAAAAAAGTGACTAAATAAACTAGGAGTACACAGGTGAAACACATCAGGGCGGGGCAAGCACTCACACAGGCGGGAAACACAGGAGGCAGGAAGTAAACCAGAAAAACACAAGGACCGACTTGGCCTACAAAATAAAACACAAGGGAAACAAAACACACAGAAGAGAACACACACAGGGATCATGACACTGCATGCTAGGAAGATGGTCGTAATGTTATGCCTGATCTGTATGTGAGCAGACAGAAAGTATGTGTTAGATGTGAAATGTGCACCTCCATATTAAACCTCATGTCTCGTGTCTGTGTTTCTCTCTACATGCTCCGACAGGCCTGGACTCACAACATCACTAACAACTTCAGTGGATTTAAATTCCACTAAAAAGATGATTAAGTGTGATGTTCTCTGGTTCTGGGAAAGGACTATCCCTGGGTTCTGTCTTGACTGTGAAGAAAGGCATCTCAAGTACCCATTCTGTACAAAGCTTTAAAACTGTCCCGCGATTGAGTCACTGTGCAGAATGTGTGAAGGTTTACTCCTCCAACCCTTTTCAGATGCAAACGACAATATTTTAGTGGCTTATTTTTAGATAATCCATAGAGCTTCCAGTGTTTACTCTTGGTTCAAAAGCAGGGAACTGTTGCTTCAGCTTAAGATTTGTGCATTGTGATATTTTCTGACCTTTACTTGGCTCTAACGCCTAATTTACACTGAATGCCTTTCCGTGTGCAGTTCATCATTCGTTGACGTGGTATTCTTGCGCACTTTTGCAATTGCAGCATGTACCGGAGCCAGCTGAGGACACCATAAGTTCATGGGAGAGTAGGGAATTTACGGTGGAAATTGTGAATTTACGCGATAACAACCGTGTACACAGAGAGACACATGTAAACAAAAGCCATGTTTGCCTGTCTGACCATGGTTTCCGGTTCATTTGGAGACTTTTTTCAGTGACTTTTGTGCCTCTACCATGGATAAGCATGCTATTTATATAAATACTTTCTTTTTACTCATGTTTAATGGTATCTGATCTCGTCTCAAGCGCAATTCACACTAAATACCTTGCGTGTGCGTTACATGTCCTGTAAGAGAAACAGAGCAAATCGAGCCAGACAGGAAGTCAGATTCAGGACCAGTGAAGAGGATCCTATGGAAGCGTATTGCGTTCACCTGAAAAAAACGTTTTTGTTTTAATGAGCAAAGTTAGTTCTGTTTTTATGAGAAAAGTTTTGATTTTATGAGTAAAGTTAATTCTGTTTTTATGAGAGAAAAAATCCTGTTTTTACGAGTAAAATAATTTTATGTTTTCATGTGGATAATGGTCCTTATTATCTTGTTCCACTTTTGGGGGGAGAGGAATTCAAAGTCAATCGCAAAGACCTGAGATGTCTGCGCAGAGTCGACAAACTAATGATTATACGTCAATATTACTTAACGAAAGCAAACATTTCTGTCCTTTCTGTAGCTGGCAACTCTTCAATACGAGCTAAACGTTTACTGGTTGTGATAGACATGAATTTACTTTTGTCATAAAAACCCAAGTTATTTATACTCATAAAAACAGAACTTTTCTCGTAAAAACAGAACAAATTTTACTCATAAAAACAGAACTTTTCTCATAAAAACAGAACTAACTTAGCTCACTAAAACAGAAACTTTCTTTTTTCAGGTGAACGCAATACGCTTCCATAGGATCCAGTAAATAAAAAAAAAAAACCCTTGTGCACATCGCTGTAAATATTACGTCTTAACTGGGGACACTGGGTCACAGACGAGTAGTGATGTCGATTCAATGCCAATTGATACCAAGCCTGAGTCGTCAATACCAGTACCGATTCTGATACCACCCCTTACAGTCACAACCATTGTTCATTCTTTTATATTAATTGAATTTTGATTACCGTATTTTCCGCACTATAGGGCACTCCGGATTATAAGGCGCACTGTCATTGAATGGTCTATTTTCGAACTTTTTTCACATATAAAGTGCTCCGGACTAAAAGGCGAAACAAAACAGTCAGATAAGTCAGTCAGTCAAACTTTATTCAATGCATTCACCATAACTCCCAAACTTGTTCAGTTGTAACACGTGAAAAAAAAACACAATCTGAGACCGATAAATGAAACGATAGTGTATTCACAATAACTCATAACTGTTCAGTTAACGTTATAACAAAA